>JARHVA010000784.1:1367500-1967500 GCA_037957365.1 Torreya grandis | reverse complement strand
GGTCCGAGATTGAGTGTTCAAGATGAGTTAAGCATGGTGAGCATATAATTCAGGAGGCATACCAATTTTACTTAATGGCTCAAGAAAAGCTGAATCAAAGGCATCTGAAGTCCTCTAAGGACTGTGGAAGTGTGATGAGAAAAAGAGACACACAAGGAGAAGCAAAAGGAAAAGATCTGCAGTTGGAAGGAGAGGACAGCTCTATGCCATGTGAACCAAATGAAGGGGAAGATGAGGAGTTTTATACCTCATGGCATCAAGGCTATGATGAAGCTCAAGAATGGAGCTGGACATTTCATGAGAATTGTTTTTAATGCAGAATTTGAGCGTCCTCAAAGAGAGGCTGAAACAAGTCAGTGGAGTGAAAAGTCAATCGACAACAAAGCAGTTCTATTATCAATCAGTGGTACATGAGTGGAAAGAAGATGATCCAATGACTTTTGAAGGTTCAGTCACCACCAAGGAAAAAAGAGGGAACCTGATGTTGAAAATAAGCAGCTTGAATACAACTAGAAAGCAAGAGGAAACATGCCAAATGAGACATATTTTCAGAACCAAATGCAAAACGTAAGGTAAATGCTATCATGTTATTGTTGACAATGGAAGTACTGAAAATTTAGTATCTACTGTAGTTATAGATAAATTGGGTTTGAAATGCATGCCACACCCAAAGCGATATAGGGCGTCTTCGTCAGTAGAAGGGTATGAGATATCTGTATGGGACCAATGTAAAGTTGATGTCAAAATTGGTAGATACATGGATCAATTTTTAAGGTGATGTTTTGCCCATGGACGCTTGTCATATTCTGTTTGGAAGACCACAACAGTTTTATAAGGAAGCCATCTATGGTGAAAGAGAAGACATTATGACAGTTGCGAAGGATGGCAAGAGGTGGGGATTAATTCATGTTAAGGAGGAGACTTGACTAAAGGAGCATAGAAGCCATCTTGTTATGTTCAATAACAAGCAGATTTTGACAGCAGCAGATAAATAAGTGGGCAACAATTTGGTCATGAAAGAATGAAGGGTTCTTGTAAACTATCTTTTGTAGGAACATGCAAGCGGTGCACCCCGGAAAGTGATGATAAAGGTTAGTTCAAAAAGTGAAGTGAAAGATCATGAATGTCTAAGTAAGGCAACGATGTTAGGCCAAGCAGGCAGTAAGGTTCCCAATATGATCATGAAAGAAGAAGCAAGATTAAGGAAGGAGAAGGGAAAATTCTGCAAATCAACCAGAAGCAGTCATTTGTGTGAACCACCAACACAGGGACCATGCTTAAGCAATTTGGACGAGTTCTTTGATGAAAATTTAAGTGCTGAAATAGAACCAAAATATGTTGTGACAACAACATCTGAAGAGTTGTTCAATGCTGCCATGAAATCAGTAGATGAAAAGGATATGGAGGTTCTTTTAGAAGCTGCAATCAAAGCAATGACTTAGGAAGACAATTCATGTTCATCTCAAGAGGAGAATGAGGCCTTTGAGGTACATGACTCGCAAAAGGAATAAGATGAAGAGGTGCATTCTTGGAATGAACACCTATTCCAGAGGTTTGAAGGAGGAAGAGTAAACATTTCAGAAGACAAGGATACCCTCCAATGGCTATGGAAGCATAGCACACGTCATTAGAGAAGTACATTTAGAGTAAGGAATTAGAAGTGGAGAAGAATCAAAGGTAAGGATCGATTATTTATAACTACCATGTGAGCAGGAGCTCACAATATTTCACCTACCCGGGGTAACTGATGCATCACCAAAAACAATGGTAGTAAATCATCCTCTTTCTATTTAGGTTCGTTAATTCAAAGTCTCTTTAGTTTGTTGGGAAACACTTGTGCATTGCTAGTCTATGAAGACTAAGTTGAGATCTTATGTGTCCACCTTGTTGGAAATATTGTCATTGATGTCAAAGGTCTATCATTATTGGTGATAAAGGTCCCATTGCATTTAATGGGGTTTTTAATATTCATATCTTGGCTAATGTGTGTTAATATTTATTTAATATTAATGAATATATTTTTGGTTGCATATAAGTTAAAAGAGGGCCCATGGAGAAGTCAAAGAGTCACGGGATAAAAGACGAAAGAGGAATGGGACGCATTTTCTCATGAAGAGTCATCTTGAGGAATTTCAAGAGTCACCAAGATAAAGACAAAAGAGAAAATGACGCTTTTGCTTATGAAGGGTCACCATATGACTTTTCAAATGCAAGGATACGAAGGGTCATGCAAGTTTGACACCATTTTCCATGAGGATTGAAGTGTCACAAAGGATGAATGCCAAAAGTCATTTGGAAAGCTATAAATAAAGGCTTGAGAAGCCATTTGTAATATACAAGAGAGTGCATAGTTTGTATTTGTTTTCGAAGAGAGAAAAGCAGAAGATATTGTAGAGTTTTATCATTTGTTGAGTAAGCAACATTAAGAGATAGTTGTGTTTTATACACAAGAGGGGTTGGTGCTCACAAATCTTTGCAAGGGGTTGGTGCTCACAAATAGTTGTGTTGGTGCTCGGCAAAGGGGTTGGTGCTCCTGCAAGTTGGTGGTTGCGAACTTTGTATTTTGAGTTGGTGCTCATTCATATACTTGAGATTGTTCTCCGTGGTTTTTTCCACTTTGGGTTTTCACGTAAAAATCTGGTTTCTCTCTCTTTTGTGTGGTGCAAATTATTGTTTCAGTTTTATTGCATATTTTGAATGTGTGATTAAGTGGTTAAAAAAAGAAATCATATTAAGTAAAAAGATATATAATATATTGATTCACCCCCCCAGTAAATTTCATGCATAACAGACCTCGGATTTGTTTTTCACATTGAAGGTAAATCTTGTTGGTGTGCAAATTGAGGAGTTCCACGAAGAGTAACATATTTATTGGAGCTTTTGTGCAGCACATTGTATTGATTTACTACTCCATGACTTGGCCAAATTTCCTTGGGTACACGAGCAGTGCAAAGAGGAAAAACAATTGTGAAGTTCATAAAAAATCATTGCTTCACATTGAGCATATATAAGAGGCATGGAAGCAAGGAGTTGTTGAAGCTATGTGACACAAGATTTGCCTATTTCTTTATCACTTTGAAAAGAGTGGTTGGGCAGAAAGGAGCTCTTCGATCTATTGTTTGTAGCAAAGAGTGGAAAGATTTTGTTCTTGCAAAAGGTTTTAAAGTTAAACATGTAGAGCAAGTCATCCTAAGCCATGATTTTTGAGAAAATGTGAATAAAGTTCTAAAAATGTGTGCACCCATGGTTTGCATGCTTTGCATGGTTGATGGTAACGTTTCTTGTATTGGCATGGTTTATGAGGGTATGGACTGTTGCAAAGAAGCCATTCAAAAGGCTTTCAATAATGTAGCTGCTGAATATAAAGAAATGTGGGATATATGTGATGGGAGATGAAAAATGATGCATATTCATTTGCATGCAGCATCATGTTATTTGGAGCCCACACTATATCAAATTGAAAGAGAGCGTGATCGTGAAGTCATGGCTGACATTTATGCAGCGATTGAAAAACTTGTTTCTAGTCAAGATATTGCAAAGAAAACAAGAGAGCAACTCAGGGCATATCGGAGAGATGGGTTATTTGGAACCCAATCAACAATAGATGATAGAGAGGACATGGAAGAAGATGAATGGTGGCAATTCTATGGGGCAGACTATTGGACATAGTCATTGATGTATAAAGGATTGTCATTGATGTCAAAGGTAGCAAGTGCTATTATGCATTAATGACAAAGGTGTTGAGTTGAACAGACTTGTTGCAGAGCCCCATGGAGTTGTGTGTACTTTGAATGACTGAAAAAATACAAGAACAATCATATGAATTTCTGTGCTTACATGGTTATCTTGATAGATATGGCTAAGTACACAAGTGGATGTCAACAACATTTGCATATATCTCTTTGTGGTCTAAGTTCTAAGTCATAAGGATGAGTAGAGAAAATGTTACAAATGCATAAGGTTGTTCTTAAGCTAAAAGCCTACTAAGTTTCCATACGTAGTCGATTTTGCACCTTTCCATTTGTCTGGGGAATTCTTTTGGAGAAAGTGGTTCGGCGAATTCTTTCGGGAAAATGGTTTAGACTTTGTCGGACAAAATGTCCGCAACAAAGTTTCCGAAGGAAATGAGTGCAATTTGGAATTCTTTTGGAGAAAGTGGTTCAGTGAATTCTTTTGGACAAATGGCTAAGTCTTTGTCGGAAAAATTGTCCCGAACAAAAGTTTCGAAGGGATCTTTGCAAAAATCCCGAAGGGTATGTGAACCGTTCAAAGTTTTCGAAGGGTACTTTACAAAAGTTCCGAAGGGATCTTTTCAAAATGCCGAAGGGTAAGTGAACCATTCAAAGTTTCCGAAAGGATCTTTTCAAAAATACTGAAGGGTAAGTGAACCGTTCAAAGTTTTCGAAGGGTACTTTACAAAAGTTTCGAAGGGATTTTTTCAAAATGCCGAAGGGTAAGTGAACCGTTCAAAGTTTTCGAAGGGTACTTTAAAAAATTTTCGAAGGGCATGTGACCCAAACAAAAATCCCAAAGGGTACTTTTCCAAAGTTTTGAAGGGCATGTCACCCAAACAAAAATTCCGAAAGGTACTTTGCTAAAGCTCCAAAGGGCATGTGATACAAAAAAAAGTTTCGAATAGGTCACTTATATAAGTCCCGAAGGACACTTTCGGAAAAAGGGCATTGATGAATTCTTTCGGATAATTTGTCTAAGGCAGGTGGATACTTACAAAGTTCCCAAAGGATACTCTCGGATGGAATGGACTCTTACAAAGTTTTCGAAGGATATTTTGGAAGAAATATAGGTCACTTGCAACATTGCCGAAGGATAAGTGTGGAGTCTCGTAGGGCATTTACAAAAGTGTCGAAGGATCAAGGTGAGTTAAAGGTTGAACAAGTTTGAAGAGATCAAAGGAGCAAAAGCAATACATGAATACCAAAGAAAATGAGATGAGGTCAACATGCTGAAGTTTAATGACTAAGCCAATATAAAGATCATGCATCTTCAGAGATCAAACTACACGCAAAAATTTGGATGAGAAAGATCCAATGGAGTGCGAGGACACAGTGGAACAAGGTGATCGATGATTATCAACTCAGCGAGAGATTATGGATCGAGCATGTTTGAGTAAATCGAAAGGAGCGTAAGCGATCCAATTATATAGGAGAGCGAGATTCATAAAAGAACTCGATGGTTAGCAAAAGAACTTAGAAATGGCACGAAGAAAGAAATCAAAGGCTTGCATTTAATATGTTCTAATGGTCAAGTGGAGGAACAGATGAAACTTGTGATGAACTCAACATATCTACACGGAGCTAGAGATTGAATTGATCTAACTGATCAATCTACAATTAAGAAGGCTGCGCATTTATGACTTGAATTCAACAGTTGCCAAATATAGTAAAGAGACCAGAACATTACGCTGTGAAGCATGAATCGAGATGCGAGAGGTGTAAATGTCAAGCCACATTAAATGAGATCCAGAACCGGAACTAGTAAGGTGTAGTCAGAGTGTAAACACATTTTGAAGAATGAAACCCTAGACTCATTGTCTCTCTCTCTCTCTATATATATATATACACGACATCTAGAACATTGTGAAGTCTCTGCCATTGCAATTGCAAAAGGAGCTACTAGAGCGACTCAAAGTGTGTCAATTGGAGACGCATGTAGACACAACGAAAAAGTTAGAGGGACAGAGAGATCTATCCAGACACAAAGAGAGTGAGGTAGAAAGGAAGAAAGAGCACACAGAGAATGTGCGGAGATTGAGCAGTTACAGACAAGACTTGTAACAAAAAAATAGTGTGATTATTTTTGTATTTTGAAGATGTAGCTTCATAATTCTGATCAATGGGTGCCATCAGAGAGACTGAGTTGGAGCTCAGTTAGGGAGTGAGTGCTTCCTTAGAGTGGGTGCTCTTGAATGTAACCAGTGAGGTTTGCTAGTGAGGCGTTTAACTGTGAGGCTGGATTAGAACAATAGATTCAAGCAACTATTCTCACCGTGGTTTTTTCTTTTGGATTTTTCACGTATAAATTTGGTGTAATGTGTTTTTGTGTGTGTGTGTAATCTCTGCATCTGTATCTTCTTTAAAGGGTTTAAAAAACTAGTTTTAGCTGATCTACTGATTCACCCCCCCTCTCAGTAGATAGTTGTGTTCAACACAGACACTCTTGAGCTACAACATTTTGCAATTTGAGTCTTGAGTCAAGGAGTAAGTGCATCGGCGTGTGAGAGGAACTGGAGCGACTTTGACCATGTTCAATTAAAAAAAAGGAATAAGTTGTTATCAAGAACACTAGGGGATCTTGTTTATGTTCGTAGCAATTTACGATTGATTATGATAAAATTGACAAGAGATGCATCCTATAAGAAGAAGCTTCATGATTTTCTACAAGACTCTTCTGATGAGGATGAGGCTGATTTTGTTGGTGCTGAAGAAGAAAATGAACCTAATGAAGTTGATAATGATGAAGCATCTGATGATGATATTGAGCCTAGCGCTCTAGATGATCTAGAGCTTTTTGATGTAACAAGTGGGCCTTAGCCCATAGAGAAGTATAATATTCTGATGATGATCTATATGTTTTTAAAAACATTTTAAATTATGGTATTACTATTATCATATTATGTATTCAACATGTTTTTCATATTTATTTTATTTCAATCAATCTATGATAAATTTTGAAGTCTGAAATTTTGGACAGATTCTGTTCTATTTGACAGCAAGAAGAGAACACAAATTAATATGAATGGAAATTAACTTGTATGTTCTGATTTTATATGGTAGTATTTCCCCATCAAGTTATGTTTTGAATGTTATTAGTTATCAGCAGGTAGAGAATGTAATTGATATGAATCTAAATTAGTTCTCATTAAAGCAAAGTTATTTGGACATGTTGTTTATATGAAATGTGATGTTTCTTGAATGGTGGGTTGATATATTTAAAAAAATAAGTATATTTGTACTAGTCGAATTTAATCACGATTTTAATCCCAATTTTTTTCCTTTGCGAATTCGAACACGAATTTGAATGTGGTGACTATGCTTGCATGTAAGAGTTAAGATTCATTTAAATAACTTTATGCAAAATAGAACTTTCATACGTAGCCAAGTACAAGTTTGAATCGGTATCATCTAAGAAGAAGATCATTGAATTTGGTAGGTAATACAGAGGGAGTTCCTACTGATTTTCCAGTTGGAAACGTGATTGAAGAAATGGCTAAGGACAGAAGTAAAGAGGCCGCTGTAGATGATCCCAATGATGTATTCATGAAAAAGGTGCTCATAAATATGGTAAAGCATCAGGAGCAAACAAATTTATACTTGAATTAGCTTACACATCATTCAAGGGTATGCAACGATGATGGTGGTGGAGCTGCAAATGGAGAGACAAGCCATACTGTCCATCACACAACTAGTTCATCTAGTGTGCCACCAATCCCAGAACAGCCAAAGGAGCAGGAGGAGGCTGTGTTTTGGAGAGTTTACCAGCAGTTGGGCCTTGACTTTCAAGCAACTATGTATTTTCCGGATTACTACAAGTGGAAGTCTATCACTGGATCACGACAAGATAGAGGTGGTCCCAATCAGGATATACAGAGACGTTTGGGAAAACTTACCCTTCCAAACTTGGATGGTTCACAGAAGTGCACAATGAGGGCATGGGTCCAAAAGATGGACACATATTTGGAGTTAAACCCCATGCATGAGATAGAGGCGATTAAGTTTGCTACCCTTCATCTGGAAGGAGAGGCACATGACTGGTGGCACCATGGGTTGCTAACCCAAGGGCATAGGTTCATTGATATGTATGGAGAGTTCACACAGAGGCTGATAGACAGGTTCGATAAGAAGGATCTTGAGATATTTTTTAGAGAGTTGACACATCTGAGATAGGTTGGCATGCTTGATGCCTACATTTCGGAATTTCAGAGGTTGTCAATCATAGTTTCGAATGTTTTCGAAAGACGATTGACTTCCTTATTTTTCGAGGGATTGATAGAGCCTTTGCAGGGTTGGGTGAAGGCATTTGGTCCACCTTCACTACGGGATGCTATCAGGAGAGCACGGGACTTGGAGTTCTCTACTCCCAAGGCAAGATTTCCATCAAAATTTTCGGCTAAACCTTTTCCACAGAAGCAAGACAGGGGACCTGAATTTCCAAAGTAAGTCTTACATGACGAATGAGGCTAGAGATGAGTCATGGAGGAAGAAGCTATGTTTCACATGCAAAGACCCATGGGAACCGGGACACAGGTGCAAGGGAAGGGGAAAAATGCACTACATTGAGTTGTTTTCGGAAGAGGACAGTGAGGCTTCAAATAGTGATCTGCCGGATGATCATAGTGAGCACGAGGAATTGGAGCTTACACCAACATAGGAGCCCACATCAGTAGGTACTATTTTTACATTGTTTGGTACTACCGAGTATAATGCATTCAGGGTTTGTGGTGTACTTCAGGGGCAATGGGTGTCAGTACTGATTGATAGTGGGGCAACCCACAACTTCATTGACAAGGCATTAGTCATGTAGCGGGGGCTACAGGTTGAATACTTTGAGGGCTTCAACGTGGTTGTAGAAGATGACTTTACTATGACATGCACCAAGTGCATTCCGTAGGTCAGTATCGCATTGGGCAATCATACGGTGATCGATGATTTCTATGTGGTTGGTATTGGGAATACCAACATTGTATTGGGTGTTCAGTGGCTACATTAGCTTAGGGAAGTCACTCAAAATTTCCAGACTATGGAGCTGAAATTTAAAGCGAATGGGAAACATGTGGTTTTGTGGGGAATGTCCAATGGGGCTCTGAGAGTGGTTACGACCAAGAGGATGGAGAGGACATTCAGGCATGGTGACATAGATTGGGCAGTTCATTGCTTCGTTTCAACAAAGAATACAGGTAGTGGTGAGCAGGATTACCACATTGACATACAATCCTTGTTGGATAAGCATAGTGGGGTTTTTGGTGAGATGCCTCCAGGGAGACCACCTGATAGAGGGTTTGAGCATGTGATAGAGATTGAGGAAGGGGCCAAGCCAGTTATCACTACTCCTTATTGTTATCCTCGACGTTTTAAGGAAGAGATTGAGAAGACTATAAGAGAGTTGCTCGATATGGGACATATCAAGCCTAGTTCTAGTCCTTTTGCTTCTTCAGTGGTGTTGGTGAAGAATAAAGATGGGACTTTGATGATGTGTATTGATTTTCGTGCACTCAACAAGAAGACTATCAAGAACCGGTATCCCATTCCTAGGATCGACGAGTTGATGAGCTACATGGAACGGTGTGCTTCTCCAAAATCGATTTACGTTCAAGATACCATCAGATCAGAGTGCGGGAGTAGGACGTGCACAAGATGCCTTCAGGGGCCATTATGGACACTATGAGTTCTTGGTGATGGCATTCGAGTTGACTAACGCTTCAGCTACATTTCAATCTTGTATGAACCATGTGTTCAACCACCACCTATGGAAGTTTGTCCTAGTTTTCTTTGATGACATCCTGATATACAACAGAACATGGGAGGATCACCTTAGACACCTTGATGAGGTCTTGTCTATTATGGGAGCACAATCACTTTATGCGAAGGCTTCCAAGTGTGAGTTTCAGATGAGGGAGGTCCTCTGTTTGGGCTATGTGATTGGAGTAGGAGTCAAAATGGATCAAACGAAGATACAAGCGATTATTGAGTGGCCACCGCCGAAGACTCTAACTCATTTGAGAGGTTTCTTAGGACTTTGTTGCTATGATAGGAGGTTCGTGAAGGGATACTCTCAGTTGATAGCACCATTGACAGATTTGACCAAGAAGGGGGCATTTGTTTGGTCAGAATCTTCATAATAGGTATTTGATCACCTTAAGAAGGTGATGAGCACATGACCAGTATTAGCATTACCGAATTTTTCACAACCCTTTATTCTTGAATGTGATGCTTCGGGGGTGGGTATCGGTGCAATACTGATGCAGAATAGGCATCCCATTGCCTATGAGAGTCGGAAGTTGAGTATGGTAGAGTGTGGGTACTCTACTTATGACAAGGAGATGCTGGCTATTTTGCATGCCTTGGTCAAACTTCGATAGTATTTGGTGGGCAACAAGTTTGTGGTTCGAATGGATCACAATAGCTTGAGGTATTTCATGGAGCAGAAAGACATCAATGATCGTCAGCAGAAATGGGTAAGCAATATATAGGGCTATGATTTTGATATAGAGTATGTGAAGGGAAAGAAAAATGTAGTAGTTGATGCCTTATCCAGGCAGCCATCCCTTTGCTCTATGTCAGAGATTTCAGCTGACTGGAAGGCTCATATATTGGTTGAGTATTCCAAGAACTAGTTTACTTGTGAGATTATGGATTGATTGATACAAGATGACAGGTATAAGGTTGTGGACGATGTGATATACTACAAGGGTAGGGTATACCTTGTGCTTAAGTTGAAGATGAAGAAGATCTTGAGTGTTGTACATGACAACCCATTGGTAGGTCGTCCAGGATACTTCAAGACTTACAGATATATATGGGAGAGATTTGCATGGAGAGGATTGACGGATGATGTCCTTAACCATTTTAGAGGGTGTGTGGTTTGTCAGCAAAACAAATCCGAACACT
Organism: Torreya grandis; assembly: GCA_037957365.1. Taxonomy (NCBI): domain Eukaryota; kingdom Viridiplantae; phylum Streptophyta; class Pinopsida; order Cupressales; family Taxaceae; genus Torreya; species Torreya grandis. The sequence goes on along the minus strand of JARHVA010000784.1, from coordinate 1,956,875 downwards.
CATTCCCTGTAGGATTACTTCAGCCATTACCCATCCCAGACCGGAAATGGGAGAGTATATCCATGGTCTTCATTACAGGCTTACCCAAGGCTCAGGGTAAGAATTGCATTTATGTGGTCGTCGACAAAGTGATTGAGTATGCTCACTACTTTGCAATGCCGTTTGAGAACAATGCACCACAAGTAGCAGCATTATTCTTTGAGGAGGTTTTTAGGTTACATGGATTGCCTAAGAACATAGTCAGTGATCAGGACAATAGATTCATGAGTACATTTTGGCAGGAGTTGTTCAGGTTAGCCGACACAATGTTGACGCCGAGTCCTAGTTGTCATCCATAGACTGATGGTCAAATCGAGATCGCAAATAAATGGATAGAGGGTTATTTGCAGAAATATGTGGTAGGGCATCATAAGGCATGGGTTAAATGGTTGTACTTGCGCGAGCATTGCTACAATACGACCTATTATATGAGCGTCGGCATGACACCATTATGATCACTTTCTGGGTATGATGCTTCATCATTTGTTGATTTGGTGATATCAGATAGTCGAGCTCCAAAAGCTCATGACTGGGTTCAAGAAAATCAGGACATGATGAAAACCCTCAACAAGAATATGCAATGGGCACAAAATCAACAAAAGATGTATGTTGATAGGCATCGGGTGGAGAGATCATTTGATGTGGGAGATTTGGTGTTCCTTCGCTTACAACCTTATAGGCAATCCTCCTTGAAGAAGAGTGGTGTAGAGAAATTGATGCCATGATTCTGTGGGCCTTATAGGATTCTGAGATGGATTGGAGAGATTGTGTATGAGTTGGAGTTCCCTGAGCATAGCAGGATCCACAATGTTTTCCATATGTCTTGCCTCAAAGGGCACTTGGACAACATATTTAGCCATCTACTGAGTTGCCACCGTTGGAGGAGGGCAAGTTGATTCTAGTTCTAGAGTCAATTATTGAGGTGCGAGAGAAGAAGCTCAGGAGCCGAGTCATCACAGAGTATTTGGTGCAGTGGAAGGATTTGCCATTAGAGGATGCTAAGTGGGAATGTGAACAGATTTTGCAGCGTCCTAATCTATAGTTGCGGTGGACAAGCAATCTTGGGAAGGGAGGACTGTAATGTCCCTTTCCAAATGTTCGGAGACCTAGTTGGCCTACTCCATCCTTTTTCCTTATTTATTCCCTTGGGAACTCGAGTGTCGGAGAAATAAAGGGAATATTTGGACCCTTTGGTGCATTTAAATTTATATTTTTACATTGAGGATGCCATTAATGCACCTTATGTTATATTTTCACGTTGAGGTGCTTTAAGTCATAACTTATGACTAGGAAAAATATTATTCCCCCTCCTTATGGGCGTTGAACCCTTAATGAGTAGTTATTACTTATTAATTATTATTTTTTAAAGGGAGCATTGGAAAAGGTGAAAATTTTAGGGTTTGGAGGAGTTATAAAAGGAGAGTATGAGGATCATTATGTGGATGGCTATTATTCTCTAAAAAGTTTGGTGAGCCTGCATGTTCATTTTTATTGCTCAAGGAGTGAAATCCCTTGGGATCCTTGGTTTCGGTGCATAGGAGACTTTGGACCCTAGCTAGAAGGGTTATTTCGGTGAGAGGATTTGTCCTCAAACCCTAGTAGCTGCATTCATCAATACTAAGGATCATTTTCAGCATATTGGCAATTATTCTGGTACTGGCTGTACAAATTGGGAAGATATCATAGGTTATTTGTCATAGAGGGGGCCCAGTAGGTTGATGCCATAGTTGGAGGATTGGCGTGTTGATTTGGAGGCAGCGTGGGAACTTTCGGTGCAAATTGTGGGGTTTCCCAAACCCATATACTTCTGTCTGCCAGATCATTAGTGGGTGCATGGGTATCTTGGAGGGATACGTGAGTATTGGAAGGGAGGCGCGACATAGGAAAAGGGGGCATTTCAGATCTATAAGGAGTTTTTCCCAAGCTATATCTGCCACTCAAGAAGCTGTTCATCCTTTTCTGTTAGATTAGCCTTCATTCCTAAGCGTGTTTGATTTTATCTTGGAGGTTAGAAACTAGTATTCTTCATTTCGGTTCTTCTGATTTTCTGAGACAACATATATATATATATATATATATATATATATATATATATATATATATATATATAAACAGTTTGTATGCAGTCTATTATGAAGGAATTATGATTTCAATCACTTAAATAGCTGCAATTATATTATTGATCAAGAGCATATTTACAAATAGATGTCATGCATGAAACAAGTCATTGACATTTTAACAAACAATTTGTATGCATCCATTGTCTTGCTGAATATATGCATACAAATTGTTTGTTAAAATGTCAATGACTTGTTTCATGCATGACATCTATTTGTAAATATGCTCTTGATCAATAATATAATTGCAGCTATTTAAGTGATTGAAATCATAATTCCTTCATAATAGACTGCATACAAACTGTTTGACAAAATGCCTGCAAGTTAAAAATCAGAATTTTGCAAGTTTGGTACAATATCTCCTAGTGGGGGATATTTCACTGTGGAATGCGAAAAGACTCCTTCGAGCTTGAATTGAAGAGATAGAATGTGAAGTGACAAAGCTTTGTAAGTTCTATATATAGTGATTGATTATAAAGGAAAAGAGTTCCGAAATAATAGAGATTAATATAGAGATCCGATTAGGAGCTTTTTGAATGTATTTTTGTACTTGTTTCATGCGTAGTGTATACTCTGTTTTGCTTACATCTTGCTTAATTACATAACAATAATGAACGTTCCATATAATTTAAGTATGGATTTCTTTGGATAACCATGTAATTTTGAACCGAAGTAATACTCGATCTTTCAATAATTATGTTTACATTTCGAATTTGTGTCCTACTTCGCACATAAACACACATTAGTATGTTCTAATGGGTTTTCCAGGAACCTTTGCTAACATTCTCTTTGCGAAAAAAGAAAAAAAAAAGATTTGCTTTCTAAGTTGTAATGCCACTTCTTTATGTAGATGATTCACCTTAATGGAAACAACATACTAGAGTTCAAGAGAACACTTGAGAGCATTATAGTTTTTTTTATAAAAAGTAGGGGTGCAGGGAAACTCTAGCAAATCTAAAGCCTCGATTTTCTCTTTGCAAAAAAAGAAAAAGAGACTTCTTTTCTAAGTTGTAAAGCTACTTCTTTATTTGGATGATTCATCATAGTGGCAAAAACATCCCAGAGTTTAAGTGAACACTTGAGAGCACTATAGCTATTTTGTAAAGAAGTAGGGGTGCAGAGAAACACTAGCAAAATTAAAGCCCTTATTTTCTCTTTGTGAAAAAAGAAAAAAGAGACTTCCTTTCTAAGGGAAATCAATTGGAGATTGTGACAAAAAAAGTGTCTTGGCCTTGATTCCCACAACAAACTTAGATGGGAATCATGTAGGTTGAAAAGAATTTAAGGAGAGTGGAAAGTGCTATACATGCTACAAACATGTGCAGAAATGCCGAGTTGTGGGTTTGGAAAACTATGAGTACCTTGTTTGTGTTACTTGTGTCGCTATTTGTGCTTTACGGGTGTGAGGTTTGAGGTGGGACTACATCAGGCCTGAAATGGAGACAAATATAGAGAATTTAGAAGCACTTAATCATGATTTATCTCAAAATAAAAGCTTTGGTTTCATATGAGATATTTTTAGTTGAGATGGGCATCTTTCTTTTGGAGGCAACAACCATGATTCAGGTGGCCCAATATGGTTGTGGGAGGAGAGATAGACATGAGGAAGAGGACATAGATGAAAATGGGGTATTAGCCTAAGCAAATGCCCATGCACTAATCAAGGAATTAAAAGATACAAGAGAAAAATGCAGGCTAACCTTGTGGACAAAGAAGCTAAGTAGGGAGAGAGAATACTACATCAAGCAATTTAACCCCAAATATGAGCACCATAAAAAAACTTACACAGTGGTAGAAATCAAGTGGAAGACTAAAATTTTGACAACTCAATTGAGAACCAGGTCGCATCAACTCAGGTGCGAGACACGCAGGTTGACAACACCTAAGAAAAAACGGGAAGATAAGATAAATATATTAATGTCCAAATAATGACTACAAAAGTAGGTCTAAGGGACTGCAGATGACAGAAATGTGTCAGGAAAAAGTGGGAAACCAAAAAGGTCTCCAAAAACAAGAAAAACAATGCTGAAAGAAATAGTATAAAACATGGCAAAGAGTGACCACGATCCAAAGCACCAAAGCACCCAACCACGCTCAGGTCCAAAGAGATAAAATGTATATTTTGTAATTCAAGGGCAATAGAGATGAGTTGCACCACATTATGGAATGCTAGTAATATGACCATGGGCTGGTACTCCAGGACTGAACCAATAATGAGCAGTTTTACCCTTCTTTGTAACACTAGATCTTGGAAACAATGAGTTGACCTTTGAATAATCAGTCCTTTTATACTTGATCTAAAAATACAGGTTGTTCTCTGGGTAATTTGGGTGAAAGGGCAATGTCTGATAGACTGATGTTTCTGTGAATGTCACCATGAGTATCTGCGATATATGGAAGTTGTCATCAACTGATAGGACATTAAGGGACATAATGAGGATGGGTGAATGTATGGTTTTGGAGAAGATATTAATTCATCAATTGCAATTTCATTTTAACACTTCTATTTGTGCTCATTTCTTGGCTTTTTTAGGCATTGCTTGGTTTAATTTTGTTTCTGTAATTCAGTTTTCTATTTGCAAGATACTCTAGTTCTTGTAAATCTAGTTGTTGCACATTCTATTTTTCAAAGATCATCTTTTGGAGAGGTGACAATTAAGAATTGCTACCCATTAGCACCGCACTAGGAATCTTGGGGAGGGGGCATCTTTGGAACGGATGGTCTAGTTTTTTGATTGATCTACTATAATCTTAAACAAACCAATAAGTAGTATTTTGGCAGTTCACTTATTTTGCAAGTTAAGGTATGGCTATAAGTTATTTGTAAAGCTCATTGTAGAGGGCACATACATAATTTAAGGTCTTGCTGTCCATACAACAATGAATCCAGTTTTGTATATAAATAATAAATATCCTATAATTGATAGAAAAAAAGTGCGTCTCTTGAGATCCAAATAAAAGATGAAACATGAGATGCTCAACTCCAATGAATCATCCATCCTATAAATTTGCTTTGTAACCTCAATAAATGGCTTTTGCATCATATATATATAATTTTTGAAGGTATGTGTTATATAGACAAATCAATATTTACAGAGAGCTTTACAAAAAATGGATGGGTATATACAATGAGAATCATAACTTCATCCTAAGAGCAACAAGGGCTGAAATAAAATCAGAATACAATGTGGGGTCCAAAGCATGGGCATCTTTGATCAACAGAGCTCCTTTAGCAAGCAGCTGATGGTGTACCTCATCCCTCCACATAGAACAAAAGGTAGACAGAGAGCTGTCCTCATATTTGCTAAGGATAGATCTTTCATTGTGATCTGAACAAATCTTTTAATCAAGTTATACTGTATGGGTCAGCGTAAGTGATTGGAAGCTCTAAATTTTCTGGATTTTTTACTATCTGGTACACTGCAGTTGTTTGGCTAAGATACATCTCGTTGTATGGATAGAGAGCACTTACATAATTTCTCTAGAGGGATATTCTGAATGTTGTGAATTGGAACTATTCATATTTTAGGTATTCTATTCACACATGGCCGCATCTTGGATAATCTAATAGTTTTTGCTTTCATGAAGAATCTAAAAAGATGTTTTAGACTCTTTTAATACGGTGTAACATTTTTATAACTTTGGGATTGTGGAAGTCTGCTGTATACTATTCTGATCATATCAGAACATTTTTTAATTATGCAGAGCAATGTATACAATTCTGATCGTATCAGAACATTTCTTATTATGCAGAGCAACCATATGATCGTATACCAAATTTCAGTGCTGCAGATGCATTAAGACTTACTGGAATTGGGAGAAATGAATTTATTGACATCATGAACAAATGTAGAGCTAAGGTGCGTACTAAAAATTACTTATTGGCCTCTTATATGACGCTGCTCAAAAGGGTAGGAAGTATTATATCTTATCACTTAAAGAAATCTGAATATTTTAGCTGTCATCAACGTGGGGTTTGTTGTCTTATTTTGGTCAAACACACACATAACGTATGTGTCTGCGGGTATTTTAAGGATGATTCAATTTATTGGAATATCTACTTCTAGATCAATTGAATATGTGACTGTGGCCCCACAGAATGCATGTCCAAAAGAGGTAAACAAGGATCCTGCTCTCCCTTGTCTTATAGCACGAATATTAAATAGAGCCCAAATTGAGTGTCTGTGGCCCCACGGAAGCATGTCCAAAGGAGTTAAACAAGGATCCCGATTTCCCTCGTCTTATAGCATCAATCATAAATGGAGCTTAAAATCAGGTTTAAAGGTAGTTTTCTAGGTCACTGCCAAGCCAGATGCCATATAAGCATAGACCACCTGACACTACACAACATCAGTTTATACAGATACAACATGCAATAGCCATGAAGACAAATTTGAAACACAATAAAACTGAGGTCTTCCAGTGACATTAGCAACTTAATTGGGAAACACATGTTACAGAGATATCTTTCCATAACAGTACAATGTATATTCCCATGGGAAGGAGTGCCCCTTGTAATCAAAATATTAGCAGAACATTTGAATGGTTTCCCAGCTACCTCAAACTCGTCCAACTCACATTGACTCCTCAGCAAACCAAATGAACAAGTCATCTAGCCACCTGATAAAAATTCAACATACATCATTACATCATACTTTATGAGGCATGAAGGATGAAGTCTAGAAACTTATTGCAGATAGTTTGCAAATTACAGCTATATTGTGCAATGCACAAGCTGCATCTTACATAACATGAAACGGATGGAAATAAAATCACTAGCACTAGGACTTCTTCAACTTTAGATCTCATGGTTGGCAACCCAAACATACTTCCTTAAGCTCTAATTGTGCTAATGACTTTGCCCCAGTGTGTAAACAGCTAAGGTCCTCATTTGGAAATATTGCCTCAATTGCCGCAATCTAATTGATGATGAGTTGACAAAATCTAGATTAGTGGGTTCACCATCAATGTTTCCTTTCAACTATTTGTAACAGTGATGGAAACTGTAGTGGATGTGCTTGGAACCTAGTTATGCTCATAATTGGAAGCGCTACACGTTTGGATTAAAACATGGAAACATATATTGTGGTTCTCAGTAGTTTGAACACAAAAGCCTTTACACTGCACGACTATTGTATCATATATTACAAGAGTTGACTAGTAAGCTCAGTAGAATGAAACTAAGAATAAAAATGTTACCAGGATACAATGTAAAATCAGACCTAGCCACGAGGGCAAGTATATTCTTCCTAGCTTTGAATGCTAAATGATAGACAAATGAACTACTGTTCCTATAGTTTTGCATTGGCTGGAGGATGGAAACTATACCCTCCATTCTTCAAACATCTTCTCAATGAACAAGAGGCCTTCTAAGATGTCTGAATTTGCATTAAATGATTCATCACAAAAGATAGTTGGGTCAAGAAAGTACTCTTCCAGATAGCCATGCATTTGTCATGTTGTCCCCATATGTTTCTTTGGTTGATACTATCAACAAGATCACGCTTGTGCGCCATTGTTGGTGGGAAAAATTATTTTCTGATTATTCTTTTGGGAATATAGATTTTGAAAAAAATGAATTTGGTTTCAAATTGGATAATAGCAGGGCAAACAAACTCCTTGTTATCATTATATTTTCTCATGGACATGAGGATCAATTCATAATCACAAATAAAATTATATTATTGATAATCACAATAAAATTATATTATTGATATGGCCTTCTCCACGATAAATGTTTCCCATGCAAGTTTCGATAAATCTCATTAGGATGGCATCTAAGAATGGTCTACACATGGACATGGTGGAGTATCTTTGCAATGATAAGTTGATCTAGAGCAACGAGTCAAAAAAATGAAATTTGCAAAACAAACGAGGACGTTGGACTCAGTCGATAATGCATCCAAGGAAGCAAGTATGATGTGAGCAAGTAGAAAGACGAGAAATGTTTGTTTTGTATGCGAGACAGTTTGTGTAATGCCCCCAAATAGGACAATTTCCTGAATATTGGAATGATTTGAAAACCCTAGCCAAATAAGTAAAATTCTGATTTTTATAGCACCAAAACCCTAGCTGCCAAAATACCTCCAAAATTAGCTTAAAAATGTATCAAACCCTAAGCAACCATTAGCTGATCCAAACAAGCAATTATAGCCTTTCAAAAGAAGAATTAATCCTCCAAACCTTAGGCACCCCAAATTGAAATAATGAATGAAAAATTGCATCTGATTTATCATACAACAAACTTCATGAAACCCTCAATAATTTGCACAAATATTATAGAAATGAAAGACAAAAATTTAGAGAATTTTACTAAATGTATTTGAGGCTAAAAAGCCCAAAAAACCCAATTGCCCAAGCTGGAATATTATAGAAAAATTACAAAATTATTTTAAGACAAAATTAACCCTCAAACAAGGTACAAACCTCCTTCAAGGCAAGTCGTCATTAGACAAAAAATTAGAATAAATTCCAGAATTGTCCTTAGGGCATAAACTCCCCCAAAAATATGAGAACTCAACCACCAAGTAAGTCGCCACTCAAAAGCAAGTCGCCCACTTGGAAATAACAAAAATGGTGTTTAAAACGCCCTTGTAGGAATTGATGATGCCAATGGCAACCTCTGAATGAAGCTACCTCAATGAAGAAAGAGGGTTTGCGTCCTCTAAGTCTTTGCTTGAAGGGTTTTGTTTTCAAAGTAAATGGCATAGCATTTTCGTGCTAATAAAAGAAGATTGAATATCAAACATAACATAACCTCTCCAAATAATTCCTCTTTTACCTTTATAGCCCTCCAAGTGTGGTGCCCAAAATAGGGAGGGTAACTTATAATAATCAAAAGACCTTTTTTTATAATCTTTTCTTAAAATCACTTAAACCTCCATGACCCTTAAAGGTCCCCTCTTTAAATGAAATAAGAAACATAAAGTAACTTTAAAAAAGGTATGCTTTTTACAAATATTCAATCAGAACACTTAATACTCTTTCCCTTCTTGTTTGTCCCTTAGCCCCTGGGAATAAGTTAAGGCTAAGGGTCTTCCATGATGTCCCTATCAAAAGAGGGACATGACAGTTTGGCCTCCTTCCAAATTGGACCTCACCCTCCAATCTTTGTTGAGCGAAAATATAAAGAGTCAAAACAATTATAACTTTCTCGTCTTTAATAGCTCACAATACAATAAATTGTTTTTGTATTAAAAACCAATACAAAAAATATCCCCCCTTATACTAACCCCACCTTGGATATAAATCAAAGTTTAAAAAAACTTGAAATGCACCCTCTACAATAAAAGGTACCCCAAATATTATATATATATATATATATATATATATATATATATATATATATATTTTTTTTTTTTTAAATACACTTTTATAAAAAACTTCTCCATCGCCCCTTTTTTTTTTTTGAATCCACCTTACAAAAGTGTTTTGACTTTTCAAAAAAAACTTTCCCGCTCAACTCAAAGAACAAAACCACATTCTAATTTCTAAATACCACGAAATGATACAAATAGCGGTTTTGTTTAAAATTGGAGATGGTTTTTATTCAATAGACTAGCGAGAGGGTGCAAGGAAGTATGAAAACCGTAGAATGACTTTACTAGATGAAACAACGAGGAAGGAGTAGAGGAATGGAGACCTCGATGCTCATGGAGTGGCCGCTAATGGCAGGAGGAGACTTCGATGCCTGTGTAGTGGCCTTCCAACAGTAGTGGGAGAAGATCCTTTGACCACATGAAAGTGGTATGCAGATAAACGATAGGTCTGGGAGGGACGCCAAGCAACCAGGAGGGTCTGGAGAGGAGGTTGGTAGCACCACCAAGCAGGTCGTGAATCCCTGCGTGGTCCTTTGGTTTGGAACTGAGGTTAAGCAAGGAAACTACACTTTGCCTTAATGCAAAAATCACTGCATGTAGGTTGTGGATCAACATGCAAGTGGAGGATGTAGGAGTTGTTTGAGGGTCTGAGAGGGGTCGAATTAGGGTTGAGTGAGTTCCAATAGCTGTATGGGGGTCGTACCAACCCTTCGAAGTCATGACAGGTTGAAGAGGACATGCAACAGGTTGACCAAACTGCCTGCAAACACACGAGAGAACCGACCCAAGAAAAGATCCCACACAACTACATGCAGAAAAACACCCTACAATTTTTTGAGATTTTACTGATAACTATTTTGACCATAGACATGTTTGAGATTTCCAAAAAGACCCCCAATTTTTTTTTCAAACCCACAAAAAAATTGCCCCAATATATGCAAATAAACTCTAGATTTCAATAATAGCTTAATAGCAAAGAAAAATCAGACAAACGTTTACTGGATTGGCTTTGATACCATATCGGAGTTTGATCCAAGTCTGATTAAAATGAATGTAAAGGTTGAACAGTTACACGAGACAAATGCGAGTGTACACCACCAATGCGTTGAAGCAAAATGAAATCAAAAGATAAGTATTGCTTGAGACAACCAAAATGGAGAAAGCCCAACTTTCATTAAGTGAATCAGGCTCAAGTAGAGCATACATATAGGAGAGTAACTCCTCAAATGGTGGTAAAAGCACCCTTGGAATATAAATGTAACTCCTCCACAAAAGGTGGTCAAAGGAACCCAGAATAGAGGTGTAACTCCTCCACAAAAGGTGGTCAGAGGAGTTACATCCTAGTCTTCTGGTCAAATCTATGATACACTAACTCCACCTAAGCAAGCATATCCCCAAATGTAGGCAAACTCCATGTGAGCAAATATAATATTCCCAAATAAATAAATCCGGGAAAATAAATACCTACACTAACGAGGTTAATCCGAATGAAGAATTTGCCTAAAGAATTTGAAAAAGCACAATTGAAACACGGCGTGCTTCCTAGAAAAAAATTCTGAAGTTCAGTACAGGTGGGATATCAGATCAAAGTATACAAATGTACCTGATGAATTTGTCATGAAGGAAGCAATTGACAAGTTTAGAGGATACAAGTTGAGAATGGATACTGAAAAGAAGCAGCTGATTGAATTGACTGATGATTATGGATCCTACTCCTCAAAGGGTGACTCATAAATTAGAAGTTCCACGTGAATAAGTGGGTTGATGCATCGGCTTGTTTTATTTAATTATCCTCATAGTTGCAATACTTGTAGTGTTTCAAAAGTGATTTGGTTAAGGACTTTTGACACTTAATGCGATTTTGGATGTGAATATTTATGCATCAGAAAATTTGTATTCTGCTGAAAAGAAATATAGAAGAATTGAACTTTTTGTCCTTCTTGTTCATGTTCATATTATTATTATCTTCCTTAACTTGGGAATGTATGTTTTATTTCTTTCATAGTTATTCAAACAAATGTGTGACGGTTGATTGTCATTATTTATGCCTATCATTATTTTTACATGCGAACTGAACTCTGTTTATTTAGTTTTGCATGTGATTTCCCATTTATTTTCCACAGCGATTTTCACATTCAAACCCTCAAAATACAATATTGTCTGTAAATTTGTAAAATGTTTTCCATTTTACTATTTTGGTTTTAAATAAAGGGAAACCTTTTCTTTTTGTCTTGATTTTTTTTTGCGAACTCTGCACAAGGAGTTTTTCTTAACTCTTGAAAAAATTCTTTTGAAGCTCTATTATTCTTAGAGAGACACTACACATGGATGCATCCCCAGCATTTTATGGCTCTGCCGGACATCCAGGAGGTTTAGGGAGGTGGGGAAGGGGACAAAACATCCCCCTAGAAAATCCAAAATCTGGGGACATCCTCCTGTCCCTTAAACATTGTAGGGGATATCCTGGGGAATAGTTCTTACACTTATATAATCTTTTCTTGTCTCTGAAATTTCTTGGAGGAGATATGTAATGGACTTAATGTAGTCTATCCGCATCACCAAAATATCTTTCAGTCTTCTAAATGATTGTTTGATAATCATTTATTTGGTCTTGTTGCATTATTTGATGCGAGATAAGTTATTATCTTTATTTATTTAAGATAACATGAATTTCCAGAAGGTCACATGTGAAGCATCTTTTAATTCTTTGACCACAGAAATTTGATTATCAGCATGACTTCTGGAAAGTTGTCACTTTGACACACCCGAGATTTCAGTCTTAAGCAAAGCAATTCATGAAAATTTCAAACATTATAGTTGCAAGGATCAATGCTTTGAATGCCCTAACGTTTCAGGTCAAATATGATTTTAAAGATAAAAGGCTGTTTCTGTAATCAAGCAGTGCTTTAGTGTCAATACGTTTGTGGCATTGCAACCTTGCCAGCACTAAACTACTCTTCTCCATGGCACTATATAAATGATTTTCTGGTTCAGACTCGGATATTATTGTGAATAGTTTACAATGTTCAGTTTGTAACTTCATACTTGTAAGTTGTAGTTTAACTGTTGATGATAGACTGTAATTGTAACTTTGGCCTTTTGTAACTAATGCTTAATGATTAATGACTCACGAGTAATGTGACAATGTCATTCAATGTTGGATCATGGATGTACCATGCTATTTAATTTCAGCTTCTTTCAATTTTTTATGATATATTTTGTAATCTAATTTTCAAATTATATATATATATATATATACAGAAATGCGTCCTTGTGCCCACCCATCCCAAAAACTTGGAGAAACACTGCTTATTCTTCTTAGATGAGATAATGGGAATAAGGCACAACACTTGCTGAAGGTTTTACAAATGGGGTCTCAAGCTAAGTGTGATTCATTGTAGGTCTCCATGATTAAGTGCATGAGCCGAAGTAGTACTAGGATGGGTGACCTCCGAGGAAGTCCCGGTGCTTCACTGCTGTGAGCATCACCTAGATGCAATGAATGCTGAATGGACCATTCATACTCAAGAGAGATGGGTTCTTGCAAACCACTACTTGTGAAAATGTGGGTCGATATAGGCTGACTTGAAACTATGCAGTTGAATCCCAAAACCATATCCATACGAAAGGGATTGTTCCTTGAAAACAAAATCGTCTAGCTTATATAGTCTGGTTGTTTAATACTCTTCAAAACGTTAAGTTTCACATGTGACTCGAACTTTATTTTCCATGGCTTGTCTTAGATTCTTTTTATCAATATGCAGCATGGAGCTAAAGTTTGATCCATAGTCAATGGGTTAGCTAATATGCGTTGTAGCTGGATTGTAATAATAGAACTGTTTACCCTTTTCATGGTGAGACGAATAGACTATACCTCTCTTTCTATCCTAGAATTTTTCTAGTTCTTCTGCCTATAAATCAGTCTTTTGAATATTAAAGTTTACTCAGTTTTTAAACATTAGCACTTGTTTCTGTTCCCCTGATCTGAGTTCATTTCTGTACCCTTCCTTATCTGTTGACTTGTTAAGCTTAACAGGGTTAATACCTTATATAGAACAAAACTGATTTAGAAGTTTGCTCTCTATTTGCTTATACAGAACAATAATATCCACTGCATGCCTCATCTTTGTTCCTGATATAAGCCATACATTATACATTAGATTTTAAATAAATGCCAGTATTTGTGTTCATACCTAAAGAAGAGTTCTAATTGCAGGAGTTGGTAAGGACCACAAAATCAAAATGCAAAGCATCGCTACCCCATATGAAGCATGACTAGGTGCAATGTTCTTGCTAACACGATCAAATAATAACTCTTAAGTTTTTGCTTAAAAATTAACGGTTCAAGGGCTAAAGGAATAAATAATGGCTAGAAGTAGTTGGAAAACATCCCGTAGTTAATCTAGCTACTAAAAAAATGTGCTATAAATGCAGATTTATATAATCCATTATGCCGATTTGATTTATAATTTGGTTATCATCTGCACTGGGGACCATATTTGTAAAGGTACTATTGAAGTAGAATTTCCAAGCTTACTGAGTTGATTTATTTTGTATATGTTTTGACTTTGAGTTGGATTTTTTTAATTTAAATGAATCTGTCTGAGTTAGTTGCCTTGGGATTTCTTCGATTTGTGTGCATTGAAATTATGACTCTTGTGCAGAAAATTATGTGGAAGATTAACAAATCGATAGTTAAGGAGTTTCTTCCAACAGAGCCAGTTGATTTCCCAATTGAACCATGGTGGGGTGTATGTCTTGTCAATCTTACCTTGGAGGAATTTCGGGTGAGTTTGATTATGCGCCATGTCAATTTATTGTTGCGATTCTCATGCTTTCAGTATATAGGAAAATTGTACATCCTCCTAAAAGCAAGAGACCCACAAATTGAATTTTCTATATACTTCATTTTGCAATTAAAAACATTGCGTTCATTGGAGGACCAAAGTTCAATTTCATTTTTTATCTAGTTCAAACATGTTGGCATTATAAGTTGAGGATTTTTACCAGTGATGTAGTCTGATTGTCTTCGCCACAATGACTGTAGTCTTGTTATTATGAGCATGATTATATGGAAGGTGTTGCTGTGATAAACTTCAAGCTGCCATGGTCTGGGCACGTATTCAATAAAATTTGACCACATGCAGTGTTTTTTATGAACTGTTAATAATTTATGGTTATTTGAAGCAGCACTAACATTATATACTTCATCTGCATATTTTCTTTGCAGTAGATTTTTTTTAATTAATTGAAAACATGCAATATATTTCTTTAGATAAAAAGCATTATACATGCTGAATCAAAAAGGAAGGTGGTATGAAAGCACACCTTGAGGAAAAAAGCATAGCAGAAGTCAATTTGAGTTTAATAAACACGAGAACAAAGTACCAAGGCCCAAGGTCAAAAGAAATATACGCAAACATTACATAATAACATAGGCAAGTGCCACCAACACCAAACAAATACCTTAAATATCACTATCCCATGACGAATTACTAGGCAACCAACACTATAAGATTTGTCGAGGGAGGAGGAGGCGGCGACGGACTATCAAGCTTGTCTCCCCAACTGCCACCATGGGGGTGCACATTATCAGGGATTGGGATCATAGCCATCTTGCTCTGCATTTTTTTTCTTCAATTTCATTTTTTGCCTGACATCAAGGTGGTGAAATAGCCAATGTAAGACAAGGCATTTTTCTGTGGCCATCCCATCTTTTAGGCCCAAAACTTGTAGGTCCATAACCACCAATTTGAGGTGATGGCCACCCTCCATGCCCTCTAGAAGGTGAGAGCCTACAACGAGGTGGATGAGCGTGAAACATAGAGTGGCAATGCGATCTATGCCATCCTCTTCCTCCTCTCCACCCTTGGTCCCTCCTTATCAAATGTTGTCTGGGACAAGCAGAGGGCACTTTGCTAACAGTACAAAGGGCATTCCCCTGATGGCCAATGAGGGTGTGGTGTTGCTCAACCTCCAAAGCCACTTTTTCAGCTTGCATTTGAATTTGCTACATGACATTTAGATATGGTAGCAATTCTACCAACAGAAGAAAAATTATTGTCTAAATGCTCTTTATTAAACACAACATAACTTATATCTTTCCAAAGCTGAAAGAGAATCTAAATGTGCCATATTTTATTGAAATTTGCAGGGAGCATAGCAAAATCTCCAAGTAGGGTCGACCACGTGCCATGAAAAGGGTTCTGGTCTAAAGGGATGAAAAAAAGAATGGATCCACTTCCAGGGCTGCTGAGCCCTCAAACAAAAGTAGAATGTGTTTGAGTGATTCAAGTTGACCACAAGCATGGCATCTAGGAGTAGGGATCCCCATATGCAACAACCTAGAGACCCTGGTATAAAATGCACATTGCAAATTAAGCGTTTTTGGGCTCAACCACTCCATACCAGATGGTATGGAGTTCTCCAACGGTTTGATTGTCTGTTTAACATTTCCCAAGGAGTATTGTTGGGAGCAAGCCACTGATAACCAAGCCGGGGTTTGTATTGAAGTAAAGGAGTAG
Organism: Torreya grandis; assembly: GCA_037957365.1. NCBI lineage: Eukaryota > Viridiplantae > Streptophyta > Pinopsida > Cupressales > Taxaceae > Torreya > Torreya grandis. Next base: position 1,940,876 of record JARHVA010000784.1, on the reverse strand, counting down.
AGACACTCTAATTTCAATCTTTCCACCATGGCTACTGTTAAAGCATGGAATTGCACCCCTGTGGGAGAGTTTTTCAAGCTCTCCCACTTCCGGCTATAAGCATGGGAACAACCTCAGGATGTGGGTGTCCTATGGTGAGGTTGAGCCTCTAGGATTTTTAAAAAGGCTAGTTCCTCTTGGTGGATCACCTAAAACTAATGTTGAAATGAAACTTCACGGGAAAAAGGGTTAGAAGGGAGATAAGGGCTCCTAAGGGGCTAACCAGGTGATGCACCAAAGTAAAAATAGACACTCATCTATGCTTGAACACACACTAGATCAATCATAAGACAACTATGACTTACACAATCTCGAGATCAAGTTAGCACACTGGAAGAGGTTCAGACAGAATAGTAATCCAGACCTGCAAGAGCTTGAAAATACATTACAGAGGCAAGCAGAAGGTTGATAGACTAGGAAGAATCTCCTTCACGAATCCACCAAGCACAAGCATACTAAGGCACTGATCAATGACAAGAGATAGGCAAAGAAATCATCTCATTACATCAAGAGGTAGTTCTTACAATAGACTTGACAGTGTCAAGCCTAATCAAGCGGAGCATACTTTGCAGTATCTCAATGAATGTTCGTCTCCCAGAAAGATGAAAAAGTCTAAAAACTAAGAACCATTACAAAGGCAAGTCGCGTGATATATATAGAGAAGGGGAAGAGAGAGAGAGCTGCGTGGAAAGAGAGAAGTCACTGATGACCGCTGCTATCGTCCTTCTTTGCCATGAAACGTGTTGCCCAGGATCGTCGCACAACCTCTTTGAGCCACTCCCGCATTCAAGTCTCTTTTGGTGGCGTTGAGAGAAGTTGCGTTGCGGGCAGCTAGACGTCTCTTCTTGGCACAATTGCATTTATCTTTGCATTTAAACGACATGGCGTCTTTCATTTTTGCGTGTCCTGTCTGAAGGACGTGGGCCTCCATGCCTGGGAGTTCAAATCGACCCATGTTGTTCCTGTGTTTGGATGGTTGTTTGTTGGGAGCAAACCATATTGAAGGACGAGAGCCTTCATAAATTTCCAGCTACCAACCGCTTGGACTCTCCCGTGCTCTTTGGTCGTCCTTGTGCCACTTGTCCTTTGCTGATTGGCCCTTTCTGCTCCAGCTTACGCCACGTGGCAGCCTTTCATTCCCCTGATCATGACTCTCGTGTTGTTGGACCAAGCTTAAGTCAAGCACTTGAAGAATTCTGATTTACTCTATGCAAAGTAATTCGGATTCTTTGATCTCTCCAACTTCAGACTTTCCCATATCCTTTACTTATCAAGCTTTTTAAGTAAAGTACTTGGAAAAACTTGATTTACTCTATGCAGAGTAATTCGGGTTCTTCAAGTTTACTTACTTTGGACTTTTTGCCTTGGCTTGTCTTTTTGAGAACCCGAGAAGCACTTCTAAGACCAAATTGGGCTTTTGATGTCGCATTACTTATTACGGGTTTTTGACTGCTCACAACTTATAAAGTAATTAAGTAGTGCTCCTTGGAGACTCCGAAATACACTGCCCAAACCAAGTCGGGCTTTCCAAGAACCACTACTTCGGACTTATCATTACTGATTACTCATGAAGTGAAATAAGTTGTGCTGCGCAAGAAACTCGAAGTTGTCTCCTTTGGAAAACCCGAAGACTTCCCAATGAGATAACCCGAAGCCTTCTGTTCAAGACCATTTCGGGTCTTTAACACCTTGTTACTTACTACTTTGTAGCTTTGTAACTTTGCAACTTATAAAACCATTTAAGTCATGGGCTGCCGAAAGTTCGAAGTCTTCTAAAGACTTGACATTTCCTACTTGAAAGTCTATCTTCTCATACTTAGGCAAAAATTGGTATGTGGGCCAAAAAATGGCCAACACCACCCCTATGTATGACCAAGATCAGCCTCCTAAGCATTCAAATCAGTCCTCTAATTCCCCTTGTCAAGACTATGTTTATCCTGTTACATCCTTGTTAGGATTCAAGCAAGCATTATCAAATCCTGTTACATGAATAGGGATGACTGAAGAAAGTTCTAAACCCCTACCAATCTCCCTTATCAACTCAGTATAATGAATAGGGACGACTGAAGAAAGTTCTAAACCCCTACCAATCTCCCTTATCAACTCAGTATAATTTGATAATGCTTGCTTGAATCCTGACAAGGATGTAGTAGGATAAACATAGTCTTGACAAGGGGAATTAGAGGACTGATTTGAATGCTTAGGAGGCTGATTTTGGTGATACACAGGGGTGGTGTTGGCCAATTTTTGGCCCACATACTAATTTTTGCCTAAGTATGAGAAGATAGACTTTCAAGCAAGAAATGACAAGTCTTTACAAGACTGTGGACTTCGGCAGCCCATGACTTAAATGGTTTTATAAGTTGCAGAGTTACAAAGCTCCGAAGTAGTAAGTAACAAGGTGTTAAAGACCCGAAATGGTCTTGAACAGAAGGTTTCGGGTTATCTCATTGGGAAGTCTTCGGGTTTTCCAAAGGAGACAACTTCGGGTTTCCTGGGCAGCACAACTTATTTCATTTCATGAGTAATCAGTAATGATAAGTCCGAAGTAAGTAGTGGGGCTTGGAAAGCCCGATTTGGTCTGGGCAGTGTATTTCGGGATCTCCAAGGAGCACTACTTAATTACTTCATAAGTTGTGAGCAGTCAGAAACCCGAAATAAGTAATGAGACATTAAAAGCCCGATTTGGTCTTAGAAATGCTTCTTGGGTTCTCAAAAAGACAAGCCAAGGCAAAAAGTCCGAAGTAAGTAAACTTGGAGAACCTGAATTACTCTGCATAGAGTAAATCGGGTTTCTCCAAGTATTTTACTTAAAAAGCTTGATAAGTAAATGATATGGGAAAGTCCGAAGTTGGAGAGATCAAAGAACCCTAATTACTCTGCATAGAGTAAATCAGGATTCTTCGAGTGCTTGACCTAAGCTTGGTCCAGCAACACGAGAATCATGATTAGACGAATGAAAGGCTACCACTTGTCCTTTGGTGTAAGTCATAGTTGTCTTATGATTGATCTAGTGTGGGTTCAAGCATAGATGAGCATCTATTTTTACTTTAGTGCATCCCCTGGTTAGGCCCCTTAGGAGCCCTTATCTCCCTTCTAACCCTTTTTTCCGTGAAGGTTCATTTCAACATTAGTTTTAGGTGATCCATTAAGAGGAACTAGCCTTTTTAAAAATCCTAGAGGTTCAACCTCACCATAGGACACCCACATCTTGACGTTGTTCCCATGCTTATAGCCGGAAGTGGGAGAGCTTGAAAAACTCTCCCACAGGAGTGCAACTCTGTGCTATAACAGGTGGAAGGGAGGCAAAGGCTATGATAGGGCTGATAGATTGTTTGAGTGCCACTTGGGGGGAACACATAAACATTATTACCTAATAAGTGTGATGCTGAGGTAGAGAATAAGCATATTGATCAAAAGATGGTTGATTATACATACCAAATACGTTGATTAGGCACTTGGATTGCTTAAACCAGCTGATAGATGCTCAGAGTTGCCATTAATGTTTAAAAAATGCCTCCAAAGGCTGATATGTAGGAGGACAACACCAAAAATCCTTCCATTGCTTTGGACCTTAGTCCCATCGGGCGTGCCATAACTATTATAGCTAGAAATTGCACCTTTGTGAGAGAGTTCTTGAGGCTCTCTCACTTTCAGCTATAAGCATGGAGACAACCTCATGCTGTGGGTATCCTGTAGTGAGGTTGAGCCTCTAGGATTTTTAAAGAGGCTAGTTCCTCTTGGTGGATCACCTAAAACTAATGCTGAAATGAAACTTCACGGCGAAAAGGGTTAGAAGGGAGATAAGGGCTTCTAAGAGGGCTAACTAGGCGATGCACCAAATCTAAATTGGAAAATCTCACCATCTTGAACCCACATTGATTCTGCAGAGGGCAATACCGACTTGCACAATCTCAAGATCAAGCTGGTTGCATTAGTATTTCATGGAGGAGGTTCCGGAAGTGAGGAATCCAAACATAGAGGAGTTCTAAGACTCACTGAAAGCTCACATCAATGGCAGAAAGAACATTAAACCAGACCTGCAAACAATGTTGAAAAACTCCCTAAACAAGGTCAGAAAGGAGGACCATGGACGAGGAAGACTCTCCTTCACACATTGCCATAGTGCACAACTCAACCGACACGAATCCAAGGCAAGAGATAGGCAAAGAAAATCCTTTTATTGCATCAAGAGGTAGTTCTTATAAGTGCTTGACAGGGTCAAGCCTAATCAAGCTAAGCATATTTTTGCGATATCTCAAAGAGTGTCCCGTCTCCCAAAAAGATAAAAAAGTCAAAAAACTGGGAACCCTTTACAATGGCAAATTGTGAGATATATAAGAGAAAGGAAGAGAGAGAAAAAGGGTTGCATGAGAAAAAGGGAAGAGGGAAGAAATCGCTGAGTTGTTGATGACTGGGACTACTACTATCATCCTCCTTTGACCATGAGATGCGTCGCCCAAGATCACTGCCAAATCTCCTCGAGCCATTCTCGCATTCAAGTCCCTTTTGAACTGACATGGCCATATCGAAGGTAGCTGCATGTTCTCGCCTGACGTGAATGGGTCGATCCCTGCATTAAGACTCGATGTGTTCCTTTTACTTTTGCGTGTCCTACCTGAAAAAGGATGAAGTCTCCATAGATGCTTGCAAGCTGTTGATCTCCCCGCCAGTTGGATTCGCTCATGCCACTTGTCACTTACTGATTAGCCCTCCGAATTGTTGACTATTTGATTTAACGTTCCTCGGCTTGTTTGCTTTCCCTGGCCCTTTTTTCCATGGACTATCTTCCCTCAACAATTTCCTCGAGCCCTTTCTCCGCCACTTTTACGAAGTTATTTCTTTGGACTTTTTGCCTTGGCTTGTCTTTTTGAGAACCCGGGAAGCACTTCTAAGACCAAATCGGGCTTTTGATGTCTCATTACTTATTTCGGGTTTCTGACTGCTCACAACTTATGAAGTAATTTAGTAGTGCTCCTTGGAGAACCCGAAATACACTACCCAGACCAAATCGGGCTTTTGACTCCTTGCAACTTACTTCTTGCTTCCTTACTTCGGGGTTTCCGCTGTGCTTATGACATAAAATAATTTAAGTCTTTCACCTTGGAAAACTTGAAGACTTGCCTCTTGAAGAACCTGCGAACCACCGCCCAAGACCAACTCGGGTTTGTCATGTCCTTTTACTTATTTTGGGTTTCCGACTGCTTGCAACTTACTTCACCTTTGAAGCAAGGCAGCCCCACACACCCGAAGTCTTCTTGCTTGACAAACCCGAGGTCTTCTGAGAGAAAGCTCGAAGTCTTTAACTTGTTAAAGCCCAAAGCCTTCTCCTTCCAAGAATCCGAATCTGTCTGTTGTCTGCTCCTGAAAGCCCGAAGTTGTTCTGAACTTGCCGCTTTTGCTTGAATGTCCATCTTCTCACACTTAGGCAAAATTTTGGTATGTGGGCCAAAAATGGCCAACAATAATTAGAGACCACCACAAAGAGTGAGTATTAATAGATAACCTCGTTCTGAACCGGTCCCCTTTCCAAACAAGCCAAGGTTTACCCATTTTCCAAGCTTTGCAGGGGCTTCTAGTAACAAATGCACCTGCAATTTTAATGGCCAAAGGAGCAACAAGCAAAGTATGAAACCCAAATCCTTTCCAGGCCAATCTTTTGTAAGGACTTCCAGAAGAAATGCAATCCTTGAGAAGGATTTTCGAAGCTACCTTGCCTTCAATGACATGAGGAACCCATTTGGCATAGAGGGAAGTCCCTTGCTTTTGAATATCAATTACCCTAATCCACCAACTTCTCTAGTTCTATAGAAATTAGAAAAGCTTCCATGCCACTCTATGAAAGCCTTTTTTCCTTTAGAGTTGGTTAATAGGAAGTCTCTAAGCACCTTATCCAGCTTCTTGTAGGGAGCCTTAGAGGTGGCCCAATAGGAGGAATAGTACACGATCTGTTGCTGAAAATTTTGAGCATATTTGGAATTTTCCTGCAAGGAAGAGAGGCTTTGTTATCCACTAGGAGAGCTTTTTCTGAACCTACTGAACAACATAATTCCACAACTCCACTTGAGAGGCTTGGAAAGTGAAGGGAATCTCCAAAAACTTAAACATCTCCCCATATGATATCCACTTTCAATTGTAGGCCTGAAACCAGCTACACTTAAGGCCGAAGGATTGTCTGTATGAATATTATTTAGTCTTTGCACATTGGATGCTAGAGCCCTAGGCAAGGCAAAACATCTGCAAACATTCCATAGCAGTCTTGACTCTTGACCACCGCCACCTCCTCCAAAATGGTGAGAAAAGTGTCATCAACAAATTGGCCATTAATGAGCTGGTCTCGAGGGTTATGAAGAAGGGAGATTCCCTTCACAGGGTCATTAGAGACATAGTCACCCAACAAGTACCCAAAACCTTCAGCACTTAACACATACAGAGAAGGGGCCATAGGACAAGCTCGCCTGATAGATCTGAACAGACCAAAATTCTCACACTGATGTCCATTAATTGTCAAACAAACATAGGCGTCTTTAAAAGGGTTTGGGCTGACTGCACAAATCTGGGGCCCAAATTCAAGGGTTACAACATGGCAATAATAAGGGCCATTCAGTCTGATCATAGGCTTTATCAAATTCAATTTTAACAAAGAGGGTTTTTTGTTGGGATGTGCGAGCAGAATTTTCATTCATAGCTGTTTTTTTTTGTTTGCATGTATCACTTATCTGATGCCTTGCCTGTATGGTATTGAAAATTTTATACACTAATCTGATAAGATAAAATTCACATGCTGATCTACAGGCCACACAATAATATTCAATTGCACTGGCATGTTGGTTTATTATATGTTCATGTTCAATAAAATACAATGTGATTATTAATGAATTTCTGTTATTTGAGCTCTAAATTCTCTAGTCATGTTTTCTTCTGAAATAGAAACTCTCAGAGGACGAGATGGCAACAATAGACAAAATCGGCAAAGAGGAGGCCAATTCATTTGTGTTGTTTGACCCTCAAATCATACGAGGTTTATATCAAAGAGGATTGGTGTACTTTGATGTCCCTGTTTATCCAGATGATAGGTTTAAAGGTCAGTCACCCTTCTCTTTTTAATCCTTGTATGTGATTTGCCTGAGAATATATTCTTTTGAGGTAACAAATAATGTGTTTTTGTTAGTTGTCAGTTAATGGGTGTGTTACTCAAAGGATATTCCTATTGCTGCTTTGGGACTTACGATCAAATTGATTTCTTTAAAATAATAGACTTTAGAGTCCCCTCTTGATTAAGTTGGTTCTTTATTCTATAACAACAAAACACCAAACCTCTTTGTTGTGTTATTATTTTTATAAAATAGGCTACAGCAGTTAAGAACTAACAAAGAGATTGCCCTCTTATTCTTATATATTTTTTACAAAATATGTTCAAGGGGCATCTTTGTTTGGTAATTGCAAATTTTCTATTCTGTAAGAACAAACCTCTTTTTTTTCTTTTTATTGCAATTATGAAGTATTTTCCTTAAAATGAATGACCAAAGTAGTTGAATTGGACTCAAAATTAGAGCAAGTTACAATAGCTAATCATAAGTGCTAAATGGACTCCAACAACCAAAAATAAAAAAATTTCAAAACTAAATCTGTTTCAAAATATATGAAGCAAAAGAACCTAATAAGAGGGGAAAAGCCTAGAGAAATCAGTGTACTCAAAGCTATTTTTGTTAAATACAATCATGTGATATGAAGGTCCCATGCTAGAAAGCACACTGCTAGTAGAGCCAAAGAAGGGAAACGATACAGAGCAGGGCTCTAGTTTGTGTCATAGTTGAGGGTAGCAGAAGCAACATTTTCGTTATCACTATGAAAGGGCTACCACAATGTCTGTTGATGTCCTCAGGATAATAACCCAGGCTAAGAGTGCCCAACTGAACAATCTAATGTGGAAGCTAGGTACTCCTAGTACTTATAACTTCTGCAATCGAAAATCTTCTAGCACTAGAGATGAAATCGGTAATGTGCATCTGCCCTTGTGATCTAGATTGTGAACGATGAAGAGTAGCTGGCCCTCCATGTCAGTGATAGATAATGCTGCCTGCAGAGGGGGACAGTGTATTTTAGATATATGAGCATCTATAAGGCTACTGGGTGCTGCAGACTCCTTAGATAATAATGAACCTTTAGACACCATTTTAATGGTGAAAATAAATTTCTCTCTCTCCCTCTAACTATTATACATGGATAAACTACTTAATTGCATTAGTGTTGACTCTTAAAAATGTTAATAAATGACTTTGACTAGGATAAGAAACCGTCTACAAATAATCCATAAAACTTTTTGTAATCTGCTTTTAAATAAAATGTCACCACTCAAAGTTATACCCTTTTAAGTTAAAACATATATTCTCCAAAGTTGTTATTTTTTAGTATTGGCCATATTTAAGGTTGTTGGTGAACTTCGTAGGCACCTGCAATACAATGAGTGGTGGTGTACAATGAATGTGCTCTTGAATTCGTTTTTTATTTTTGGCTGCTACAATAAATCTATATCTGGGAATGGCTAGAGGGCTTTCACTCTCCAAAAAGATGGTAGCAGAATTTAGTCTTCTTTACAATTGTGTGGTTGTTGCATTCGATGTGTTTTGAGTGGTTGAGTGATGTAAATTTGCGTAACATGGTTTGCATTGCCAGTTTGGATAGGCAACAAAAGCCACTTTAATACTCAAACGCCAAAACCAAAGAAGGAAGGAACCACAGTCAAGCTTTTTGCATACAGCTTCGAGTACGGTCATTGCATTAATGGGTATTCACTCCACCAAGGATTGACTTACCCTCACCTTTTGCATTTACTTCATCTACCTGCAATATCACTCCAGCGAGAGGTAATGATGTTTACAAGACAATGGTGTACGTTTTGTGAATCGTAATGCCTTTTGGATCCCAGTTGAGGACAGCTCTGACAATTTGTTTGTCTTACACGGTTGACCAACAAGTAATTTAGAGCTTGGTCATGAAAAGCCTTTGTCGATGAGTCCAATAAGCAACCCCCTTGCCGCTGTGCCGCTCCCCACACCATCTTTGGCAAAACATTCAATAGCAAAAAAACCACTAGGGTTTTGATGGCATGGGGGTCTTCTGTCAAAACTAACTCAGCGATGTCCCACATATGCAGTAAGACCCAACAATCCTATGAGCCAACTCCCACTTGAGTGCTTGCCATTACTACACAAGGAGTGGTGCAAAGAATAAGTTCAAGGCTTGAAGCCTTGCCTACAAAAAAAACCATAAGCTTTTGTAAATGTAAATGACTTTACTTTTATAACAAGCCTCTAAAAGTATCTATGAGGAAAAATAAGAGTTATGCAATGCAGCCTTACAGTCCAAAGTCTCAACTCGGGATGACAAGAATGAGTCAGTCTACTGTAATATCCCCTTTAGGGCTGAAAACTGAACAAAGGGGTTTTCCAACAAACCCTATTTAAATATGCAATTTTTTGAATTTATCCAAACCCTAGATAAAAGAAGTTAATTGCAGACTGCTGTAGGTGCCCAATTATGGCACAAAAATAATAATCATTTGATACCAAAATTATAGAAAATTATTCAAAAATACAGCCAATAAGAAACAGTCTAAAAACCTGATTTTTCAATGGCCAATGGCTGGAAATGATTACAGAAATATCAGAATGTTGTGTGGCTGTCCCACACCCAAGAAAAGACCAAATTAAGCCTTAAAAGACCTGCGCTCAACCCCAAAAGGGTTCGCTGCTCCCAAACGTGGATCGCTGCACTTTTTAGCAGCTCGCTGCCCTAAAAGATGCTCCCAATCAGCTAGCCCAGCTCCCAAACCTAGTCGCCACACCCACAGAAGACCAAAGGGTGTTCAAACACCCTTGTATGCCAAGTACTCTCAATACAACTTCCTCACAAAGTTGTCAAATCTGGATATCAAGGGTTCTCGTCCTCAATTCCATCCACTTTGAAGGTTTTCATCTTCAAAGCAATAAATAAGTCAAGCTTTTCATGCTTCAACTTAGAAATTCAATTATCAATATTCATGGGTAACCTCTCAAATGATCATCATGCCACTTTTTATACCATTGTTTCCCACAAGTTCTTCCCAAAAAAAGGCGCTCCACTTGGAGGGACAGTCAGAGTGGTTTAAAAAATATCATCCCTTTTCTTCATTAAGGGTTAAAGAAAAGGGTTAAGTTAACCCCTGCTCCACAAGTCAATTTTAAGTTATAATTATAAAGATATATCAAAAGGTATCTTTTATAACTTAAAAATAGAATCAAAGTTTACCTTTTGATTTTACCTTCCCTTAGCCGACGGGAAACATCCAGGAATTCGGCTAAGGGTCTTTTCTTGTTCTATGTCCAAAAGGGGGACGTGACATCTACTAGGATGGATCAGCAACCCATTCACATTGATAATGAGGAGCTAATTAATTTCCCTTAGGCAACACATGTTACACAGCATCTTCAAGCTCAGCAACCAGGTATGCATCAAATCTGGGCCATGGCTCATTCCCAAGGTTATATCCTTACTCCTCTTGCTTCAACTAGTGTCAAAGCAAATCTCCCTTCCCTGCCCCCAAAACCACACCACCAGGTGTATTCCTTAGTTGATTTCTGTCACCTTAACCTAGCAGAGGTCCATTCCCAGTGCCCCTCAAGCTGCTCCTCCTCTCCATCGATAGACAACGCCCATATCCATACCTTATTACTCAAGTGGTTCCTTAGTTACTCCACCGGACACCAACAAAACTGCACAAAGACCTGCCCAAGTGCAGTGGATGGTATCCTCTCCTTTACATCAGGAACCAAGTCAGCTGTCTAATTCCTAAGGAGGTAGTGCTCATTCGAAATGGGGTCCTAATCATAATAACGGAGAGTCTTCTCTTATTGCTACTCTATACTATAAATGTTAGCATCTTGAATATGAGCAGGAATATTGAGGAGCATGGACCGGAAATGTCCTTTCTTGGAGAATGCATAGCTCATCTTGTTGGCTGCATTTAGCAGCAGGACAAGTGCAGTTGCAATATCACTGTGTTGAGACAATGGAAAAACTCCTTTCTTAGCGAGCCTGCCCAAAAAAAGGTGGCTGAGCTAATGCAGGAGCATGGTGACCCTCAGCCAGCACTAAAATGACAGGCTGTCAGAGCTTGGAGCTATGTAGAAGCCACCATCCAAGGCTCTGAGTGGACTGTCCCTGTATATAGGCCCCAGCCTAGGCCTGCTGGCCCCAAACCGGCCAACCTGTGACATCGTGACAGAAGTGGATACTCCATCCAAGAGATTCAAAGACCCACCTGGGGGCTTCATGTAAAACATCTTACAATGGATGGCTTACATCTAAAGAGACTTCATTATTAGAGGCCAAGTTTTGGGCACAAGTTGGGATTGTATTTTTCTGGAATGGTGGTTCTAATGATGGCAGTTGGGAATAGTTACTATAGCTAGCTTACTTTGGTTCTAAGGACGGCAGTTAGGAATAGTTACTATAGTTAGCTTATTTTCATGTTTTGTTGTGTTGAATCATAGTCTTGGTAGGCTTTAAGGGTTTACCGTATATGGTTATGTTAGCTGTGTTTGATGGTGGATCTTGGCCGTTTGGCTGTTGCAGTGTATTGATGAACCTTACCAAGGTTGATGATTGCCAGTGTCCCTATACTTTGTCCAAAACAGGGCTTGGGCCAATGTAAATATTATCACCTCCTTTTAATAAACTTTTGACTTTTATTTTTAAAAAAGGACATAACTTAATGTGGATAAAAGACAGACAAGCAGAGACAAAAATGTGGTAGAACTGAAGAATGCTAAGCCACACTGAACATTTCAGCCAACAGAACAAGATTACACTGAAGACAAAGTGTGCCTCAAAGAGAAACTTACAAAATCCTCTTGACAAATGTGTATAGGTTAGTGCATAGTTCAGATATTGGTTCTCCCTCATGCCTCATTATCTTCTATTGTAGAAATCCTAGTGTGCATCCTGAGGTTTGTGCAATCAAAAAAGGTGCAAAAATAAAATTGTTCTTTCAATCTATAGCTAGGATAATTTGCATTAACGGTTTTTTGACCCTTAAGTTTGTATGACTATCTCAATTGATTTATATAACATTTAACTGTTTGAAATGAGGAAAAGTTAACAAAATAATACTTTTGCAAACAGGTATGCCTATTTAACCCAAACTAATGAATGCAGAAAATGCAATGGACACTTTGTGAAGAAGTGCAAAGTAGTATTTTTAATTATTGGGGCATCCAAAAATAATTGGTTAGTATAGATCCTTGTGGAAAACTGCTTGTGCAAGTTATGTGGATCAGTCATGAGGTTGGTGTGTTGATGTTCGAATCCAAACACACAAAGTAGACAATGCTTTGGCGACCGCTACTTGAGTTGCATGTTGGCTCCATGTTGCGGTTGAAGAAAGTGCAAGAATTACCATCGTTTTTATGGATCCACAACGAGTTGAGAAAGCTTTGCTCACACCTAAGATGCTTGATTGGGAAATTTAAGTAGTCTAATGTTTCTAATAAATCTACATGAGTTGGTTAGTTTAAGCTTTGGTGGTTGCTCTAAGGTGTAATATCCCTTTTAGGAAAACAACTTTGATTTTTTTTTTGCAATTCTATTCAAATCTGGAATATTATAAAACAACTGCTGAAAACATAATGTAAACTAGTAAATGGAAATCAATTTGAGTCTTTATTCGATTCTGATAGTACAAACAACATGATAAAATCAAAATACCAATGTTCCTTGATTTTTCCACAAAACCCTAATTTGAAACAACATGGAAAAGCATAAAGACTGATTTTTTTCCTTGAATTCTCTCAAACCCTAGTTGAAGATGACAACTGAACAGTATAACAGGTTTTTGGGCGGTATGACATGTCTCTAAAGTCAACGATCAGCCTGCAAAAGTCAACGATCAGGCCCTGAAAGATTATGCTAGCAGTTTGGGGGCCTGGTACTTCTGAAATAAATGCCATAAGTGGGATGCCCAGCCTTGGGTAGCTGAAAAACCCCGATTTGTTGCTCCGATAACCCTTCACGTGAATTTTGGGAATGAATAACGACTTTCAAATAACACAAATTTGAAATAACTTGTTTATCTGCACAATTGCAATTCCGGCATGGTCACCTCTGAAGATTGAAGGGTTTTCATCCTGAAACCTGATTACAATGGGGGGTTTCTGTCCTTTAAATCAAAAGTTGAACCAGTTCTGATTTCAATCGTGAATATTGAATAGTGAATAATGAATGCCCCTTTTTGGTCCCACTTGTCCTTTTATAATTTCATTTTTTTCCAATTTCACCCTTAAAGTATTTAAAAATATTTTTAATTAAATATTCACTTTTCACCCTCATAATAATAATTATTTTTGGCCATTTAATTATTATTTTTTTGGCCTCTTTTAATAATAATAACACCCAAGTGTCCTTTTTCCACATTATAGAATAAAGTAACTTTGGACAACTTAAATGAATTATTATTAAATTATTTCCCTCAGCGTACGAGAAATAAAAGATAGGTTTAAGGTCCTCTGATTTATTTAATTTGGAAAAGGGGAGATTATAGTCCGCACTTCCTAGAATTGCTTGTCCTCAAGAAATTACAAACTTAGATGCTCAAGGATCTCAACACCCTCCCATGTAGCATTCTCTGTTAGTAGATCTTTTGAACATACCAAATATTTTGTGATGGTCTTGTCCCTTAGTTTCTTCTCCCTAACTTCCAAGACGGCTTCAGGGACCAGAATTAATTTGCCTTCATTATCCAAAGGAGACAACTCAATTGAAGAAATGATACATTGTTCCAATGTTTTTTTAAGGCATGAAACATGGAATACATTGTGTATCTTGTGCTCTGGCAACTCAAGCCATAGGCAACCTCCCCAATCCTTTGCTTAATCCTATAAGGGCCATAGAAGTGAGGCTTGAGCTTTTCAGCGCCACTCTTTTTGAGAGAAGACTATCTATAGGGCTGCAATCTCAAAAAAACCATGTCTCCAACCTCAAAAGATCTCTAATACGGTGCTGGTCTGCATAAAACTTCTATTGATTCTGTGCATGTTGGAGATTTTCTTTGAGCATACCCAATATCTCAACTCTGTACAACCAAGTCTCTTGCCCCTAGCACTCTACTATCCGTAATAACCAAATCCATAAAAGAAAGAGCATCATAACCATACAAAGTTCTAAAAGGAGTCATACCAATGGACATATGATACGTGGTGTTGTAACAATGCTATCCAATGTAGAGCCACTTGACCCAAGTTGTTTGCTGCCCAACTACATGATTCTTCAAGTAACCCTCAATCCACTTATTCACTTATTCACAATCTATGTTTGCCCATTTGTTTGAGAGTGGTAACTGGTGCTAGGAGTCCATTTGGTTCTTGTTAAATGAAAGAGCTCCTTCCAAAACAAACTAATGAACTTGCTATCCCTGTCATTTAAAATGTTCCTAGGCAATTTGTGTAGTCTCAAAACCTCTCTGAAGAACAAATGACCAACTTGTGGTGCCTTAAACTTATTTGGAATAGAAAATAAGTGAGCATATTTATTAAGTCTATCAACTACCACATAAATACAACTCTTACCTTGAACTTTTGGAAGGCCTGTGATAAAATCCATTGAAATGCTCTCCCACTTTTGATTTGGGATTGGTAAGGGCTGCAACAAACCTGCTGGAAATGCCTATTCTGCTTTGTTTAGTTGGTAGATAAAACACTCCTTGATGTATTGGAGGACCTCTCCCTTGAGTCCTCTCTAAAAAAATCTATCCCTTATCTGCTTGTAAGTTTTGAAATACGTTGGGTGACCAACCAAAGGTGTATCAAGGACAACTCTCAAGACTTTATTCTTCACTTTTAATTCAGGGACCAGATAAATTTTATCCTTGTAGAAGACAAGATCATCAATCACCTTATACCTATCATCCTGTACTTTGCCTTCAAGGAATCATTAGCGAAAACATTTTTTGCATACTTTGCTTTTATGATAACCTTCCAATCAGCAAAGATTTTAGACATAGAGCATAGAAAAGCTTTCTAAACAAAGTATCAGTTACTACAATGTTTATCCCCTTAACATACTCTATGTCAAAATTATAAGCTTGCAGTTTACTCACCCACTTTTATTGCCTATCATTCAATTCCTTTTAGTTGAGGAAAAACTTCAAATTATTGTGATCCGTTTTGACCACAAATCTGCCGTAAACTAAGTGTATGTACTAAAATCTGCTCACCCCGCCAATTCCGCTAATTTAACATTTCCCAGCTAATTTAGCTAATGTCCCATTGTCCATATCCCCTTTCCTACATCCTACAAACCTTACCCCATCCCATAACCAATTAATCCTTTCATCAATCCCCTAACAAGACCTATTTACCCACTAACCTTCTCTCTAAGCCACTTACCATTTTAAAAATACAAAATAATAGACCTACCCATCTACCACCCTATTCTAGCGTCTCATAAACCCCTAAACCATAATAGGAGATTTCTAGAATTGGAGAATTCGAGAAATCTCCTCCATTTTAGCCCCCTTCCTCTAGAATTTTCTATTCTAAAGATCACCATATAATTAAAAATTCCATGAAAAATCTCTAGCCATTGATCTCACTGGCCCAAATTTGAATTTGAGCCATTGATTTCTCCCTCCATGCCTATATAACCAAGCTCACTCCCAACTTGAACTTAACTTGAAAACTTGCAATCAACTTGTCATCTTGCCATCTTGCTATCATAACACCCTCTTTGCATCCATTTTAGCCATTATTAAAGCCATCTTCAAAACATAAAATCCCTTTGGAAGCCATTATCAATCATTATTCAAGCAATCCAACATCCAAGTTGTTTTGCATCCAAAATCAGTTTTGCAATCCTGGAGAGGAGCTACAAAGAGGTTATGTGACGGTCAGAAATCTAATAACACATTGATTATCTCTTTCATTCCTCTCTGTTTGATGTTTGTTTAGATTTTGGGATTATTATTGCTTAAAATAGTAAAATAGAAAAAAAAATTAAAATTTAGGCAAAAAAATTGGCGACCACAATGGGAGCTTTGGACTAATCTTGTGAATGTGAAGTATGATAATGCAGTTTGCAAGAAAATGTTAGGACAAATTTGGTAGCTCCAAGTTCTAACTTTTTTTTTTATGATCATTCCCCCGATGAGTTGTTGCAGTAAGTAGTGACGGTGTTTTGTCTATTTTCAAGTGAACTGACCTTTTCTTTTAGCCATGGATATTCATTATTATCTGAGAAGTTTTTAACAAATGCTAAGGCATTTTTGGTGTGCATTTTTTGGTGTGATTATTATTACTCCTGTGTAATATTATCTTAAGCGATCATAGGTGCTGCGGTCGAATCCATGCGAGCCTAAATTTCAAAATACGGGTAAGGATTTTTTTTTGTACGACATATTAGGTTTAAGTACTTCTGGTTCTTGTGTTATTCTCTACATTAATTAGTGTGGTAGCCCTTGGCCATTGTCTGGATTGTAATATTTAGTTTAGTGCGAAGTGAAATTAAGGAAATATATGCATATACAGACTTTCCCACTGGCACTCGGTCCCATGTGACTTGCATAGAACCCTATGCTACACTAGGATGTTTCTGCTGAGTTACTGTCAACTACTACCATTGACTGCAAACCATAATGTTGAGCAACACGATGGGCAATGAGTCTAAGATAGGAAGTCTGTAACTGTTCAAACTCAAGTTGTTTGCTAACATTTTGGATAAATTTAAACTGATCGACCTGGTTCATAACATCGCATAAGCCCTCGTTATTCCCTGGCGAAGAAAACCCAGCATTCTCTTCTTGGTGGGACTCGATCCCTTGATCTCCCACAGGTTGTGGCATTAACAATTTGTTCATACGCTGCTCTAAGTCCCTCAATTCCCAAGGAGCCATCGTGTTTGCCATTGCCATCATTTGCTCTTCTGCGCCCATCTGCAATGAAGAAGAAAAACACACATAAACAAAGACATTTAATTATTGCCTTTTTTTTTTTGGAACCAGCTGTGTATGCCTTGGATTCCACTTTTGCTCGCATGTCAGACGCCGCGTGTTGAGAAGATGATAGTAGAGGTGTGTTGAGCAAAAGCGTCAACGCATCAGGTTTCAATTTTTGTGTGAAATCATGACCAAAAATGGATAAAATTTATGTTAATGCAGCGAAAATCTCGACAATATATTGTCAAACACCTATCGATTTTGAATAGTGATTGGCGTTTCATTGTTTTAGCTAATCCATTTTGATTTGATGGACAGGTAATGTTTTTTTATTGGCTGGAAATCTTGTCGATTACTTTGAATAGCTTTTTCTGTCATTTAATTACGTTGAGTCGAATTGATATGTGTCATTTGTAGTTCATAGTATTTTGTGCATCTTAAAGTCATTAATTAGCTAACAACTAGGCTTTGGTTTACACCACCAAAGACAAACTAATCGAGTTACTCCCCTGTCAAAGTTTTGGCTCTGTGACTTTTGACGTCCAAATTAATTCATTAGCAGATCCCGAAAATATCTACGCACTTTTTGACAGTAATAATGTTGACAGTTAGAAACATCAGTAAACTAACACGGGGCTCAATATTAGTAGCAATGGCTGGTAGATATCAGTAAACATCAATGGCCTTCTATGATCGTCGGTTTTGAATCAATCGTCATTTAATAGTTAATTAAATATCACTTTTATCACATTGTCCATTTATCTTTTTGTATCATCATAGGTGTCAAAGTAATCTTTAAATAATAATAATATATAATCGATTGTTAATTAGTATACTATTGATTTTTATAAGTCTTGTTTGATATTATAATGAGTCTTAGTCCAAAAACCTTAGTTTTGTAATTTTATAATTATAAGTTTTATCAAAGTAACCATCACTAGTCATAATAATTTGTACATTAATAAGTAGGGCTAATTTTTGTTTTAGCTTGCAGGTGTACGTTCAATCACCTTGTGCTCACAGGTTCGATCGGTCCTAGGAAAACTATTTTAAAACTACTAATGTCATTTGTGCAGGATCGATTGTCAAAGCCATCGGTTTATCTACAAGACAAACGACTGAAAGCTATTTATCATCCAATTATTGATTACTTGTTTTGCAGTTTGTCATTTTACGAGCACCATTTGAAACTACTAACTCTTTTGTGTAGGACCCCCTTAAGATCAAGACACCAGTTTGTTTTCTAACCTTTTGTGCTTGCAGGTGGGGTGCCAAAAACATGATATTTCAGTTTCATTGCTTGTTGTGGTTTGATTGTACATACTTGTGTTTTTCTGACATAGGTAATTAGATTGGAAAATTAATTGTGTTTGCCTGTCTGTTACCCCCTTTTGAGTCTAGGATAGCACGTGATGTGGAATTCATCTCCACGCACGGGCTTAGTCACTAGGGGTCGGTGATGTGGATTTCATCACCATGCACTAGACCAAACTCCGTGTTCTGGCGGAGTATAAAAATTAGGAGAGCTGTCATTCGGCGCTTAAGCAAAATTCCCCATAAAGGGTTCCATGGAGTGAGAGGAGGTTAAGCTCCAATATGCAGGGTGGTTAGACAACATCCTATATGGACTTGGGCCTCATTGTACCTTTGCGTATATAGGGGATGCACCTAGAAACCTTTGTGTAAACATAGATTATGAGCCTTTGGCTGTAACAAGGGTCTCGTTGCAGGAGGCAGGATCAACTCCTAAGTAGCTGTTAAGTGCAAACGGGGTCGAGAGGGTTCGATTGATTCCGTAACGGGTCACTGGCCTACAACCTCACCCGGACACTGTTAGACGGTGCGAGCGTTGGGTTACACACCCTTGTATAGTTTACTAAATTATGATTCGTGACTGTGAGTGTGGGTTTAGTGTTGTGTTAGACCTGTATTGTTTGCAAGTCGAGTCAACTATACCTCATTTTGTGTGTGACACCTTAGGTACCCATAGGAAAACATCCATTCTCATCTCATCATTCTAAACTACACCTGTCCTACATCTCATACTCATCTCATATCCTCCATACTCTAATCTTTCATCTCCCATCTAATTTACTATAATCCCTATCCAGCCCACTATATGTTAAGCTAAATCCATTCTATATCATCTCCCCAACATCATCTAACATCTAGCCTATATATTCTCCCATCTAGTACCCATCTTGCATCTTTCGCACCCTTCATATCCAATAACATCCATTATACATCCTTGTCCTAAGTAATTCCTATATCACATCTTGTCCATCCTATATCTCCTAAACAATATTTCATATCTACCGTATATTATCCATCCACCTAATATCCATCCTATAGCTTCTATTCACCTCATATCTCCCCATCCATCCATCCATATCCTAAAGTGATTTCTATAACACATCTTTTCCATCCTATATCTTCCATATTTACCACGTATTCTCCATCCACCTAACACCCATCCTATAGCTTCTATTCATCTCATCCTATATCTTTTGTTTCCCATACCCCATCCATCTTATATCCTCTCATCACTCTTGAATACTACATTTAGTCTTGGAATCAAGTTCTAGTGGTCACCAATTCTCTTAAGTCCTCATTGTTACATCCTAAATCTTTAGACTAGGTATTATCAATATACAGAGTCTTATCAAGATTCTAATTTAGCACCCATCACTCATCCCTATCAAGTGCCTCTTCACCTAGCACACATCCAATCATACCTTTTGCTAGTGGACAAGGTATTTGACCTCATCACTCTCTTTAATTCTTGCTAGATTGATCTCTTACAAAGCTTTGTCTCTTGGTAATTCTTAGTCATCTCATCCCTTTCTAAAACAATCATCACATCATTCTCTTTGACCACTAGCAAATTTGGTTTATAGACTAAGTTAGTATTCAAAACCTCCACATCACCTATCACACTTCATCACATCTCTTTTTCCCTCATCCAAAATGGTGACTCACACCCACGCCCAACTTAGGATTGGACAAGCTTCCAACCAAGACATTGACCCATTGGGGAATCTAGTTGATCCAACTCGAGATCATGACGATATCCATAGTGATATGCATACCCCTAGAGGCAAAGATGAGCGATTCAATCCCCTCATAATGACGAGGTTATGAACTTAATTTACCTCTATGAAAACCGTGATCATGTTTTAGCCCGTGCCATTGAAATAGGGGGCACATTACCCTCAACTTTTGACTGAAGCCTTCTACAAAATATAGTCTAACCTCCCACCCATCCTAATACACCATGTCAAAATGTACATACCAATCAAATACTTGAAGAAGAGGGAGGTGTGGACCACAGATTTACAGAAGAACGCCCAACACCCCTTCGTAATAATCGTATTGAGGCTAATAGGTGGCAAACTCTCTTAGAGGACCGCTTAGACCAACTTACCCAACAAATTAACCTCTTACTCCGTGCTCAAAATCAACGTCCATCAGCCCCCTGTCAAAATAACATCCAAAACACCCAAAATGTCCATAATACTCAAAACGCCCATATCCCCCAAAATAGTTAAAATCAAACCACTAATCCTCTTAGGGACCCCACATTCCCACAAGAGTGGAAAGCGATGAAGGAGACCCTCCAACAAATAGACCCACGCTCACAAGCTCTCAAATACAAATATGAAGATTTTTGCTCTTCACCCTTGGACATGATTATCTCACAAATACCTTTCCCTCCACACTTTGAAGTACCTAAATTTTAAAAATATTGAGGGAAAGGAGATCCCCGAGATCATGTACAAGAGTTCTACGTGGATTGCCATGAAGTAGCATACAAAGATGCCTATTTGTTAAGACTCTTCCCAAAAAGCCTTATTGGACCAACTTTAGAATGGTTCATGCACTTACCCAAGGGGTCTATATCTAGCTTGGGGGAATTAACAAAACAATTTTTCAGACACTTTTCGTTCAATATTGAACACGATGTCTCTATAATAGACCTCTATAATACCAAGCAGAGAAATGGGGAAAGCTTGGCATACTTCTTGTAAAGATGGAGAAGCTTAGCAAGCTGCCTATGATGTACCGTACTTGAAAAGGAGTTGGCCAAAATATTTGTGGATAACCTTAACGTTGAGCTCAAATATCAGCTAAAAATCCAATGTGCTAAGACCTTTGATGAAATAATTGAGAAAGGAATGCAAATTGAAAAGGCCCTTATTGAAAAAGGGAGAATTAAACTATACTCCCACAATGAGCACAATCAAAATCAAGACAACTCCTTTTCTGGAAAGTCAAAAGTCTTCAACAAAAATAAGAATGTCGTGGGAGATGGGGTTATTGATTCCAAGCAACATTTACTAACAGTGCAAAAGAACCCCATAGAACAATAGATTGTCTCCTCCATCTGAGTTCCACGAGGCAAGCCAAAGCCTCAGACTGGCAAAAGACCACTCACTAGCTTAGGAGTACTCATTGAAACGGTCCTTGACCAATTAATTGCTGCTAACATGATCACCCTTCTTGAAATTAGACCTATGGATGATCGTCAACCAAAACCAGATTGGTACCATGAAGATGAATTTTGCAAATACCACAGGGTCAAAGGTTATGATACAGAAAGATGTATGCAACTAAAGCACTATATTCAGGGCCTAATTGAAAGAGGTGACATTGAAATAGAAGAGGAAAATACTTCAAATCAATCTGCAAATGGGCAACTAGGCATTTACAAGGACCCGCTACCCAAGCATGATCAAAGAAATAGGAAACCACCAAGAGACCAGTGTCAGGGCTCTTCTTCCAATCGTACCGACTACCACGCCATACCATACCACTAGATCAACACCATTAAAATTTGCAACCCCCAAGAGTCCACTTCACCTTCATCCACCATTTTAAAAATCAACTGGGTCACTGCCGACTGTGTGGTCACCAATAGACGTAGTAAAATTGTAGTTTTTTTGGCACCACCCAAGGACCCGTCTACATCGTCTGCTAGTCAAAAGGGGAATATTTCTAAGAAAGCCCCAAATTCTTCCGATAAGTCTTATGATATTATTCAGCATCTTGAGAAAACACCAGCTCAAATTTCATTAATGGAGCTTCTCAAAACCTCCTCTCTACATCGAGAGATAATCAAGTTTTAAATGACCTCAAGGTCCCTAGTGATCTAGACAATAATTAGTTTCAGGGATGAGTGGGACATTTATCCCCTTCTCAACAAATTACATTTGGTGCCTAGGATATGCCTCCAATTGGCCCCCACTATGATTATCCATTGTTCATTGAGGTCTCCATATCCCACCATCGCATCTCCAGGGTACTCATAGACAAAGGATCAACATTGAATTTATGCAATTTGGACTTCTTGAGGAAACTGGGGTATTCAGAAGCATCATTGGGGCCTACCTTGATTATGATAAAGGCATGTGATGATAATGAGCGGCCATCCGCAGGAACTATTTACCTTCCCATTGCCGTGGGACCTGTAGTACACCAAACACTGCTTCATGTTGTGGATGTTGATTCACCTTATAACATGTTGCTAGAATGTCCATGGATCCATGAAATGCAAGCTGTCCCATCAACCCTGCATCAATGTTTGAAATTCCCCCACTTTGGTATGGAAGTCACCATCCCTAGAGAGATCGATCACTTTCGCAGCTGTCAAATGGATCAATCCTCATCATCATATCATTGTCCAAGCACAGATAATTCCATCTTAAGTCCAACAATTGCCAAGTATATATCCCCTGATCAGCTTATATCTGCATCAGATCCATTAGCTAAGGTTACTTGCTTAAAAATCACATTTATGGGTTGTGGAGAGTACGAATATAAAACCTTTTGTGTAGGTGATTTACCACTCCCCATGTAGTTATGGGTCCCTGTCCTTGTGGAAGGTCAATCCAATCAGGGATCAATTTGGACCCACGGCCTTCTCAAGTGCAGGACTACAATCTGAAGAATCAGATGACTCATGGCCTACTCCAAATGATGAGGCCCTTATATCTCTAGGAAAACAATACCCCTGCGTCCAAAAGATGTTAAAAAATATGCATTATAAAGGGAAAGGACTAGGGAGACAAGAACAAGGAAGGCTTGAACCCATATTGGTTCAAGAATATCCTCAATATCTTGGTTTGGGGTACAAGCTATTTGATGATGACCTAAACAATATTATTGTGGATTCTGCTTCGATCCCTGAGCAGTCTCTCTCTGACGAAGAAGTTGAGATAGGTTTAGTTGATAGTCACTTTGAAGAGCTTGTTGCTGACACCACCATTTCCACCATCAACATCTCCCTCCACTACCCTTCACTTATCGATTGGGATGAAAAATGAGAGCCATTTTTTGATACATTCCAGAATGATGAAGCAATCTTGGAGTTTCTAGGAACTCGAGATTTTATGCCTTCCGAAGACCATAAGAAAGGCTTTTCCATAAATCTTTATCAGTCTGCATATTTCGGGGAGAAACAAGAACCCCATGATCAAAGTGAAGATGAGCAATATGAACAAGAAGAGCCTCCTAAAAATCTAGAACTCCCACATACCTCATTAGAATCAGAAAAATACTTTGCAATCGATACCAAACTTCCAGATTGCTTTACTTCAGATGTTCTGAAAATATCATTGCCTCCCTATCTCAAAGATCAGCCACCCTCTCTTATCGAGGAAGTGATGGAAGTTAACATTGGGACTGAACAACATCCCAAAATGGTTAAACTGGGGGCATCTCTAACACTTGAGGAGTGCCAAATTCTTATTGAGCTGCTTAAGGAGTTCATAGATGTTTTCGCATGGTGTTATTCTGACATACCTGGACTCAACCCCTCTTTAGTAGTACTTCATTTGGTGGTGCACCCTAATGCTAAGCCAATAAGCAGAAATTACGAAAAATGCACCCCAAAGTAGCCTTGTTAGTCAAGGAGTTACAGAAGTTTTTGGAGGCCAAGTTCATCCGACCAATTGACTATTTTGATTGGATCTCTAATATTGTCCCTCTAGCAAAGCTACAAAGCGGAATTTGAATTTGCACGGACTGTCGAGACGTAAATAAGGCATGTCCAAGAGATGACTTCCCCCTTCCAAACACTGACATGAACATGGTCTCAACAACAGGCTATGAAATGTCTCTCATGGATGGCTTTTCAGGCTACAATCAAATTAAGATCACGCTTGAGGATCAACATAAGACAACCTTCATCACTCCATGGGGGACCTTTTGCTATCAGGTCATGCCTTTTGGCCTCAAAAATGTTGGCGCAACTTATCAACGGGCCATGACAGTCATTTTCCATGACATGATGCATGATATGGTTGAATATTGTGGACGATATCCTAGGGAAGTCCCAACTAAGGTCAAAAAATCATGTTGTCCTAAGAAAAATCTTTGAGCGATTGCGAGAATACAAAGTTAGATTAAATCCTAAGAAGTGTGAATTAGGCATTACTTCAAGAAAGTTATTGGGATTCATAATTTCCAGAAGAGGCATAGAAGTAGACCCAACCAAAGTAAAAGCAATTATGGAAATGCCTCCTCCCCCCAATCAGAAACAACTTAGAAGTCTTCAAGGAAAGCTACAAGCCATTCGGCGATTTATCTCTCAGCGTGCAGACAAATGTCACCCCTTCACTCATCTTTTAAAAAAGGGGACCACTTTTAATTGGAACTCGGAGTGCCAACAAGGTTTTAATAACCTCAAGCAGTATTTGGCAAACCCGTCAGTGTTGTCATCCCCGGTCTCGGGAAGACCCTTGCTCTTGTATATTTCAGCAACTCCATGCACAATAGGTGCCCTCCTAGCACACCACAATGATTAGGGCAAGGAACAAGCTATATATTACCTCAGTCGCACTCTAATCTCTTATGAGCTAAATTACACTCCAATTGAGAAGGCATGCTTAACCATAGTCTTTGCCTCGCAGAAGCTTCGGCATTACATGCTTAATAATCAAGTTCAACTCATTGCCAAGGTTGATCCTCTTAAGTATCTATTGTCAAAATCAGCTCTCACCAACAGATTGGCCAAATGGATCATGTTACTCAGCGAATTTGATATTGAATATGTTAATCAAAAGGCCATTAAAGGACAAGTTATAGCAGATCAACTAGCTGAAGCCCTCTTGAAGCAACTAAGCCTCTTATAATTACCTTCCCAGATGAGTCTATAATGAATACTTCAGAATCTAGTGGTTGGAAATTATTTTTTGATGGATCATTTACTACACATGGATCAGGGGCAGACATCCTCCTAGTCACCCCACAAGGTGACCTTATTCCAAAAGCTTTTTGCTTCGCCTTCCCATGTACTAACAATATCTCAGAATATGAGGCTTTGATTGGAGGTCTCCACCTAGCCATCCAATGGAATATCTAGCATTTACAACTGTTTGGTGACTCGCAGCTTATTATCAAGCAGGTCAATGATGAGTTCCAAACCAAGGATGAGAAGCTACTCCCATATAAGCAATTGGTTGATCAATTAAAGCAAAATTTTCAAACTATCACATTTGAGCAAGTACCAAGAGGGAGTAACAAAGCAACTGATTCAATGCCAACTATTGGCTCACTTATTGATTTACCTGAAGACATTTTAGAAGGGAACTTTCTAATAGAGCATCTGATCCTCCCAACACATCAATCCTGGGCTCCTTTACAAATTTGCGCAATCAATGATCCTAGTCTTCCCTAGTACCATGACATCTACAGGTACCTCCACGATAACATCCTACCCGCTGACCTTAATCGCCACCAACGTAAAGCCTTCATCCATCACACTTCTCGTTACACAATCCTCGACAACACGCTCTATCGCAGAGGCTATGACGGGACCCTATTAAGATACCTGAGATCGGAAGAGGCTTCTCATGCGATCAAAGAGGTTCATGATGGTATTTGTGGCAGTCACATCAGTGAGATGGACCTGGCCAAGAAACTGCTCCGGACTAGAGATTATTGGCCAACCATGGAACATGACTCCTACCAGTACTTGCGAAAATGTGTTGCTTACCAGAAGCATGGGAACCTTATTCATGCACCTGCACAAGAGTTACAGCCCATAATGAGTCCATGGCCATTCTCTATTTGGGGACTCGATTTGATTGGCAAAATTAATCCAACGTCATCAGATGGTCACAAGTTTATCATTACGGCAACGGAGTATTTCACTAAATGGGTAGAGGCAATGCCACTCACATATACTACAAGCCTCTAAATCTCTGAATTCATCCTCAATGAGATCATTTGCTGCTTTGGCATCCTTGCCAACATCATCTTTGATAACGATAAATCATTCAAAAATCAGGTAGTTGAGGCCTTGTGTCAGAGGTATCATATCAAGCAACATTTTTCTTCTCCTTACTACCCCCAAGGGAATGGACAAGCAGAAGCAAAAAAATAAGACCCTTATCAAAATCCTCAAGAAGACAGTTAATCAGGCAGGTAGAAACTGGCACTTGCAACTATATCCAACTCTTTGGTCTTATCGCACAAGCATCCGCACAACTACTGGGGCCACTCCGTATGCTTTGGTTTATGGGACATAAGCAATCTAGCCAGTGGAAGTAGAGCTCCCCTCCCTTAACATCTCATTAATAGGGATTATCATTGACCACAATTGTAGACAAGAATGGCTACAAGAATTGGAGCTTCATGATGAGAAACGTCAAAAGGCCCTCGATCACTTACGAGCATATCAAAATAGATTGAAAAGCCAATATCGTAAGAAGATCCAGTCCAGAGAATTTGAGGTTTGTGACCTAGTCTTGAAGGAGAATTAGAAAAATACTAATGCTAATAGGGACAAGAAGGGAAAATTTGAAGCTAATTGGCTCGGGCCTTACATTATCGTTGCCATGTTTGGATCTAGAGCCTATAAATTAGCCACATTGGATCGTGAAAAACTTGATGATCCAATGAATATCATGCATCTAAAACGATTCTACATGTGACAGGTTCCACCATTCCTCCATCTATGAGTCCCCACTCTTGGGGGCATTCCCTTTTTCCATTCCATCACCTCCCCCAACAGTCTAATAAGTCAAAAAAAAAAAAAAAATCCGTCCAATGTTGAAAACTAGTCTTTTGGCACCTTAGGCAAGTACCATGATGAAAACTGGTTTTTGGTGTCATGGTAAAATGCAATGACCCACCCTAAATGGAACAATCTTTTTTCCAATTTTGCTCGATTAATTTCAGTTTGATCGATAGAACATTTTGTCAAACACAGATCATAGCTGGGCATATGAAGTTTGCAGTTTGACAACAAAATATAAAGCATGCAACAAAACATGGAAAATATGCAACAGATATGTGTAAAATAACAAAGACCCAGATCATATATTGCTTAAAATGAATTACAATGACATACCCATTTCATTTTCTTCAACTTTGTACTTCTGCTGCACATGAACCAGCGATATGACTATCATAGAACACTTCTGAATCCCCCAAAAATGAGAGTTCATTTGCATACAATTGAAAGCAATGGTATTTGAAACCCTAGGCATCCCACATAAGTGAAATATAAGCCATTAAAGGAGGTTGAACTAGTCCAAATGAAGCCCACATTTCCCTAGCTGCTGTACGGCCAAGCTGAGGTATATAACAGCAAGTAAACTACCTAAAAACCTCCTCAAACTGTTTGTAATTGCTCAGTTTGGATCTGCAAAGATTAATAAGTGCCCAACACCCAAAAATAGGAAGGAATGTCTTTAACAATACTCAAAATTGCTGTCAAAGGGTGTACGGCCATGGCTGGAAATGTACGGCCAGCTATAAGAACATACAGTCCCACAAAACCACTTGAAATCTGATCAAATCTGCAACTACAATTGTGGTTCTTGGCTGCTCATAAACCTGCAAATAATCCTTGTGAAATAGCTCCTTAAAATCATTCGATATGCACAATGCGAAGTCTCCAAATGAAACTTCCAGCACAGGTTACTCTGGAATCCGAATCAAATCAATACACCAGTGAATCCTAAGTGAATCCACCAAGGATGGCTGAATGGGTTTTCGTCCAATCAACCTAAAAATACCCAAGGGTTTCCGTCCTAGGGCCTTCTAAACCAGAAAGCCATAGCTCTCAAGGAAAACTCCCGTAAATATCAAATCAAGAATGAATGAAAATGAGCTTTAAATGCCCTTTTATAATATTCAATTTGCATTTGACTTCATCTCATTTAATTTACTTTTTCCACCTTTTTGGTGCACAACTTTCAAATATAAAGTATAATTTATTATTCACTTATATCTCCCCTTTAAAATATCACTTTAACACTTATTATAAAGTATACTTTTAAAAGCATTTAAATCCCTCTTTTCAATAAAGTCCACTTAATTCATTAATGATATGCACTTAATAATTAATTATTATTAACGTATAGCTTTAATAATAATTATAATATTATAACTCCATCATTAATCATCGTAAATCAATTCTGACTTCCCCATGAGGTAGCCCACTGCATTCACTGCTAACTAGGGTGCCTTACTATAAATGGTAAGGTTGGCCTCTATCATCCAATTGACTTACTATAAATAGAAAGTATACACAAATGAAGTCAAAAACCCCTGAATAACATCACCTCTAAACAAGCTAAGGATTTGGAGATGAAAACATTGTCAACTGCCCACTTGAGAACCAACTAACTCCAACACTGGGCCTTTAATCACCCTGATTAGCCTACGAGGACCCGATGATAGGTTAAACCACCAAACTTCTGATGCTCGCTCAAAATGGGACATTAATAAAATAATTTGACCCTGGTCTTAATAGTGGGCATTCGTCACAGGTTTTTCGCAGCAACGACAGACAAACGCTTTAGCACAAGGCAAAAGGCATTGCTTGTTGAGTAATGAGGATATTGGTTGGGGAAGTCCTCTGGAGTCTCTCGCCTTCAGTTATCATATCTATGTCCCCAAAATCCTATCATGTCCTTAAGTCCATCCCCCATCCAAACACCTCATTAGATCCTCTTTGACAAGCGAGTCTCCTTTTAGCCTCAAGAATAAAACCCATCTCCATTTGTCTTTTGCTGTCCCAAAGACCATGGTTCGCACCTTCCCACTAACGTTGCCATTATGGAAGGGTCAAATATAGGATGTCTATTTTGGGGTGTTGTATACATTATGATACCGAATCTCAAGGGGTCATCCCAACCCCCATTACACGATCGCTTTCTTGGAATTGGTTGGAATCTTGTTCCGAGTATAATAATTTTGGGCATCACATACCCCCTGTACATAGCCCTTAATCACCACCAGGCTCATTGTCTATTATCACATTACTATCCCTCTGTATATCCTTATTAGCGTGTTTATGCTATTTATGATTGTCTTGTTGAGTGCGATTGTTTGGTTAATCATGTACATATTATTACAATGTCTTGTTCATTTTCTTTGTTATCATCTTGTATATGTTTCTCTTGTTAACTTCTATGGTAACAAGGATTGTCTAGGTGACTCTTGAACTTGTTTGGGCAAAGTCACTAAAAACGGAGTTCCCCCACACCCCTATTTTGATGTACCTTTGACTTATCATATGTCATTGGCACACATCCGAATGGTGCGATATTAAAATGGATTGCAAACATTATCAATGGCTTCCAAACTGCTACCCATCTCACTAATCTTGTCAGTTGTCCCGCTCACCTATCACCATCATGCTTAAACCTAATTATCCTCCCAGCCCATCACCCCTTTACCTCCAAAACCCCCTTGTCGCATCTAAACCCCGTCAACTTATTCAATCACCTCCATTTTGTCAACTTATCCTCCTTTAGTCGTCTGAGGCATTGTCTTTACCTATCATCTAACTTCATCCAAAGTCAGAACTACATCGGCCTGAGGTCTTTTCAGACTATGTAGGCAGCACCTGGTCCCATTTTTGTGCCCAAGGATAGCTTGGCCACCATTCATACCTCATCACCGTCTTGTTCCCGGACTAGTCACTCGATAATCACACATCATTTTTAAGCTACAAATCTTACCTAAAGTGGCTCCCTATCATCAATCAACAACTTTTATCTCCTTTATCTTCAAGCCCTCCCTAGCATGTGTCCTTGCTATGGGACAAATCACCGGCTTGAACCCATCTCATCTCAATCAATTTCGTCTTATCAATCAAATCACTTTCTAGACATTGGTCGTTTATCTAGAACCCATCACAATTGAGCGACTTTATTCCCTTCACTCTTGGGGCATCTCAATCATCGCTATGTTCTGGTCTTATCCCACCCTCGAGTCTTCTGTTCGAGTGACCATTCAAGTCAGTTCTCCCTGCATGCTCCCTCGAGGGGGCATCATATCCCACTAACTTTTGACATCGTCTAACATTGTTTCCACACGACTATGGTTCTTCTTTTAAAGACCATTACTCCTTCCACTTCGCATCCACTTGCAATGCCCTTTCAAAGAGGGGCAAAATGTATGCACTAAAATCCACTAACCCCGCTAATTTTACTAATTTAACATTTCATAGCTAATTTAACTAATGTCCCATTGTCCATATCCCCTTTCCTAAATTCTACAAATCTTACCCTATCCCATGACCAATTAATACCTTCATTAATCTCCTAACATGTAATAACCACCCGTATTTTCCAATGAAAGAAACTTGCGAACTACTATGCCATATCAATTAAATTGCTTAATGATCAACATGGCATTTTGTCAAACACTTGACAAACATATAACTATACATGCAAAACTTGAAACTCCTTATTTGCTGTTAAACACTAATTTGTAATATAAATGTGCACATACAATTGCCTTATGGGCTGCGACAAATATTCAAATTTGTATTCAAAAATTACAATGCTTAGATATGAAAATCTGATAGAAACCTGGAAATTAGTGCCGTAGTGATCTACAGATGAAATGGCAACCTTCCAGACCTCTAATCAACAAGAATAAACAAGTAAACTTGATGCAAACACTGTTCACGCACTATAGCATCACTATTCACAGCATTGTAGCAATTTTACTATTCATAGGTTACTGTAGCAAAACACTATTCATGTGCACTGTAGCAAAAACACTATTCACGTGCACTATAGCAAAACACTATTCACAGCCCTTGTAGCAAATCATTATTTTGCCCTTCTTTATTGTAAATCCAATAAGCCCAATGTGTTTCCTGAATGAAAAACACCATCAATTCTCCTGACTGTGTCTTTCAACAACGAAGAGAATGCTAGCAAAGAGGGATTTCGTCCTCCAAGCTCGAAAATCAGATTTTCAGGAAATCCAATAGCATAACATTAATTTCATCCAAAAACTCCTAAATGGAAGCTCTTCTATTTCTTTTATAGAGTTCTCACAAGAGTCCCTTCGTTTTGTCAATGTGGGATAAAACATAACTCCCTTTATGTAACTTATGTATCCGATGTGTTATAAAATAAAGGGGATTCTTTTATTTAAATAATTCTCACAAACTATAGAATATGCATTAATAAAGTTAAATATTTAAATTTATATTTATAAAAACTTCATTAATGCCCATTAAAATATATCAATGATAAATAAATCTTCCTGTTGATTTTAAACAATTACCATCGACATGTCATTGCCCCTAGATGTCCAACCATGTCCATCACGACTTACTATAAATAGTAAGTATGCCCAAAACTATCTCAAAACCCCTCAAAAAGATATGCAACTGAAACTGTCTAGGCCAAATAGCCTCTAAGTCCCTTTAATGTCCTGGTTAGCCTACGGGACCATATGGAAATAGGCTAATGACAACATCATGCTATGAATGTTAGAAATGGAACATTACATAAGAAGACCTTATTTACCAACTAACCTACTCTCTAAGCCACTTGCCAATTTAAAAATACAAAATAATCTACCTACCCAACTACCACCCTATTTTAGCCTTTCCTAAACCCCTAAACCCTAATAGGAGATTTCTAGAATTGGAGAATTCTAGAAATCTCCTTCATTTTAGCCCCCTTCCTCTAGAATTTCCTATTCTAAAGATCTCCATGGAATTAAAAATTCCATGGAAAATCCCTAGCCATTGATCTCAATGAGCCATTGATTTGTCCCTCCATGCCTATATAACCAAGCTCACTCCCAACTTGAATTTAACTTGAAAACTTGCAATCAACTTGTCATCTTGCTATCGTAACACCCTCTTTGCATCCATTTTAGCCATTATCAAAGCCATCTTCAAAACACAAAATCCGTTTAGAAGCCATTATCAATCATTATTCAAGCAATCCGACATCCAAGTTATTTTACATCCAAAATCAGTTTTGCAATCCTAGAGAGGAGCTACAAAGAGGTAATGTGATGGTAAGAAATCTAATAACAAACTGATTATCTCTTTCATTCCTCTCAGTTTGATGTTTGTTTAGATTTTAGGATTATTATTACTTAAAGTAGTAAAATAAAAAAAATCTAAAATTTATGCAAACACAAAGTACTGCCTGAATTTTGTTAATGCATGCATGATGGCCAACATCTTTTTTTCATATATAGAGAACCCACGTTCTGTATCTTTGAGTTTACGACTCTCAAAGGCTATGGAATGGCCATTTTGCATCAAAACTGCCCCAATTCCTTCCCCTAATTCATCACAATAACACAAATGGAATAGAAAATACTAGAAAAACCAATACTGGGCATGAACACGTTACCCATTTGAGTTTGTCAAATGTTGTTTGGGCTGATTCGGACCAATTGAATACTCCCCATTTTGTTAAGTCAGTCAATGGGACAACAAGTTGTGAAAATCCTCTAACAAACCTCCTGTAGTAACTGCAAAGACCCAAGAATACCCTCAATTGTGACATTGTGGTAGGGGGAGGCCAATCCAATATGGCTTGTATCTTCTCTTGTTCAACATGTAGTCTTTAGGCATTAATGACATGGTCCAAGTATAAAATTTCAGTCATGCCAACCTCACACTTAGACTCCATAGCAAAGAGAGTCTGTTGTTCTAAAATCTCTAACATTGCTTCCAAGTGTTGCAAGTGTTCTTCCTAAGTGTTACTATACACCAAAATATCATCTAAAAATACTAAAACAAACTTCCACAAGTGTTCTTTGAAAATATGGTTCATGCATGAATGAAAGTAGTTGGAGCATTGGTTAGACCAAAAGGCATTTACCAAAAATTAAAAATGTCCAAAGTGACATCGAAGACTATTTTTTGTACATCTTCATCTCTTACCTTAATTTGATGATAGTCGAATGTCAATTTAATTTAAAAAAAATACACAGCTCCATGTCATTCATCAACCAACTCATCCATTTTGGGTTTTGGGTACTTGGTTATGATGGTCTTCTTGTTTAAAGCTCGACAATCGATACACATTTTCATGGTACCATCCTTCTTCAGTAAAACAATAAAAGAAGCAAAGGGACTAGAATTAGGTTGAATATGTCCCATCTCCAATAATTCCTTGATTGCTTTCTCAATTCCCTCTTTGAATGCTCTTGGATGGCGATAAGGAGTAATCATAATGGGTTAAGAACCTAATTCCAGCTCTATGATATACTGAAATCTTCTATCAGGTGCCAATCCTGGAGGTAGAATGCTGAATATTGTGCCATGCTTGTCTAAAATAGACTGAATATCCACATGATAAAATCTCTTATCAATGGGTGAAGTTGTATTGCTCATCAAGAAATGGATTGCCCCAGCTACTTGCCCCTTATGGAATGACCTCTCCATTCTCTTAGCCATGACAACTCTAGGAGCTCCATTGGCCATACCATGAAGCACAACTTACTTTTCGTTAGATCTAAATTTCATCTCCATGGTTTGGTAATTTTGTGTGAATTCCCCAAAGGAATGTAGCCACTGGACCTCTCATACCAAATTTGTTTCTCCTATGTCCACCACATGGAATTCATCACACACCTTATATTTGCCAAGAGTGATATCCAACCCCTTAATCCTCTTGGTGCATGAAATAGTGAATCCATCAGCTACAGTAACATTGAAACCTTGAATTTTTTTTTGTTTTTAGCCCTGTTTGGGCTACCGACACCTCATCAATGAAATTGTGGATTGTCCCACTATTAATCAAAACCCTTACCTTATGCCCATTCAACACTCCACAAACTCTGAAAGGATGATATCTAGGGGCACTTGAGAGCATAGCAAGGGTACCACCTAAAGTCTTTTCTTCTTCTTTAATTTTAGCTTTTGGTTCTTTCTTTTCAACTCCCATTTCAGGTTCCTCTACTTCTGATTTTGTATTAGATATCACTTCTATGTAATGCACCTATCCTTTCCCGAGGCATCTATGACTCGGCTGCCATGGATCCTTGCAAGTGAAGCACAATTTCTTTCTTCTGAGCTCATTTCTAGTTTCTACATCTTTGCTTGTTTTTGGCAGCTCCTTTTGTTGAAACTCTCTTGGCTAAAATGGCTTCTTTTGCTGCCCGTAAGGTGCTGGTTTTGGCTGCCCATAAGGTACTATCCTTTGCTGTCCTACAAGCAAGAAATTGCCCTTAGGAGCTGATGTTTCTAGGTTCAAGGCTCTCTTAATTGCTTCCTAGAGAGACAAAAGGTCAAATGCTTTTACTACACCCTTGAGAGGTTTAGCCAAGCCTTCAACAAATAATACCACTAGTCTTCTTTCAGTTACATCTGACACCATCACAAATAACCTCTGAAAATTGACAGTGTATCTGTCCATTGTTCTTTCTTTTTGAGTTGGGCTAACTCCCTGAAATGGATCTTTGGATCTTTCCTATCAAACCTTTCAGTTAACTTTTGGCTGAATTATTCCATTGTAGAAATAGATCCGTGTCCTTGGGAGACCATGCCATGGTACCACAACTCATGTGCCACTCCTTCCAAGTGAAGGGTAGCAAATTTGGTTGCCTTTTCTTCATACATGGGATTCAGTGAGAAGTGTCCAACTTTTGTAACCAAAATCTCGCTGAACATTTGTTTTATCCATCATAAGTATGAAGGGTAATCTTACCCCAACTGTTGCTGAGTATCTTTCTGTCGCTGATTTGGGTAATTTCTCCTACCTCTTTTGGTGTTGTTTTTCATTTTCAGATCACAGAACTCTCTGAAAGTTGGGGCTTGTTGCACTGCAAGGCCTAGTGTAATGTCCCCAAATGGGACGATTTCACAAAAAAAGTGGTTTTTCCCTAAATCCACAAATTCTGAAATTCTAAAATAAAAATCAGAAAACCCTAGTTTGCAATAAATGCTTCAAAACCATTACCAAACCCCTAGAAACCTTAGGTGCCACAATGCAAAGTGTGTGAAGACAATTTCCAGCCACTATTTTATCTGAAATTCATCTGAATGCTTGCCGAAATAATCAGAAAATTAAATATAGGAAAGAAATACCTTTTTGCCAAATTATTGAACATCAAATGCCACTATAAGATGGCTGCAAAAATATGATTTTTCCTTCAAACACAGTTGTTCGTTGCTAATTTCTTCTTCAAACCCTCACCAAAATTATGCCACATGTGACCAAAAATCAAGGAAAATTCCAGCGAACCCTTAGAGCATCAAAAATGGCCAAAAATTATGCCACATGGTCCAACAGAAGACAAGGACACCATTGTATTCTCGAAAGGCTTGACCGTTTTCTTATTTTAGAAGAATGGTGGCTCACAGGAGATGCTCCTAAAGCTTGGATTCTTGATAATAGTGGTTCTAACCATTGGCCGGTATGTCTGCAAATAGGAAAAACTCTTCATGTCAAAACTCCTTTCAGATTCCAATTAATGTGGCTTCGTCATGTTGATATCAATGACCTTGTAAAGAAATGGTGGTTGGAAGTCCTCGACACGGGACAAATATGTTCAAATTTGTCAAAAAGTTGAAATATCTCAAGGTCCAACTTAAGAATTGGAATTGGACAGGTTGTGGAGATATAACAAAAGAAAAAGAGAAAATCCGAAGAGAGTTGGAAAAGATTAATGAGGTACACCGTACTACATGTATTCCTATGGATCTTTTTAGGAAGGAATGCAGTCTTAGAGAAGAACTATATGAATGGGAAATTCGCAAAGAAATTATGTGCAAACAAAAGTCTAGAATTCAGTGGCTAAAGGAAGGTGACAAAAACACATCATTCTTTCATAAGACATTGTTGTCTAGAAGAGCACATAATTATTTTCATTTTTTATCGCGAGAAGGCGGGGCTACGGAATCTTCACTAGAAGGTATGCAACAGGTAGCTTGTCAATACTTTCAAGAATTATTTTCTACACAATCTCTGGATATGACAGCACAACAAATGCTCCCTAAACAAATTAACCAGCATGATAATGAGAAGCTTACCCAACTAGTTATGGAAGAGGAGCTTCAGAAGATTGTATTTAGAATGCATAAAGGAAAATCTCCGGGGCCAGATGGATTTCCGATTGAATTCTTTTAGACCTTCTAGGAAATAATAAAATTTGATTTATTACAGGTGGTGGAAGAGGTGAGAACAACTAAGACCATTCTGAAAGAGTTGAATAAAACCTTTATAGCTCTCATACCGAAAGCTAGAGAAGTTGAAGATATATCTGGTTTCCGCCCTATATCACTTTGCAATGTGGTATATAAGATAATAACAAAAACTATATTAGAGAGACTGAAACCTTTGCTGACTAACATTAGATCACTTGAACAAGGTGAATTTGTGCCAGGGAGACACATTCATGATGAAATTGTGCTTGCTCAGGAAATTTTACATTCAATGGAAATTTAGAAAAAGCTGACAATGTTCATCGAGTTGGATTTTTCTAAAGCGTAGATCGGGTGGATTGGACTTTCCTTAGTAAAGTGCTAGAGCATTTTGGCTTCTCACCTGATTGGATTCAATGGGTCACAACATGCTTTTCCATAGTCTCCTTTGCTGTTTTAGTTAATGGTTCACCATCGGAATTCTTTGGGGCATCAAGAGGAATAAGACAAGGTGACCCATTATCCCTTTTCTTATTTATCATACTAGCTAAATGTTTGGGCAGATTGTGTCGAAAGGAGTGTTAGGAAAAGAACATCACTGGTGTAAAATTGGCCAAAAATGTTCAACCTTTATCCCTTCTTCAGTTTGTGGATGATTCCTCGATGATGAGTTGTGCAACGATGGTTGAAGCTAAGCATTTTCAAAAGATTCTTCAATCCTTTTCATTAGCCATTGGTTAGAGTATAAATAATGGAAAATCCAATATTTACTTCTTCCATTGTTCTCAAAGAGAAGAACAGATTTTGCAAATTCTTCAATTCCAAAAAGGGGTTCTTCTTATGAAATATTTGGGCATTTCTCTAGCTCCGAATAAACCCAAGGATTGGAAATGGTTAATTGACAGATTTGAATAGAAAATACAAAAATGGACAAACAAATGGTTGTCTACGGGAGGAAGGATGACTCTCATTAAGGCGGTTCTTCAAGCAATGCCGGTTTATGTGGCATTTGTTTTGAGTATTCCAGGTACTATTTTGAAAAAGATGGATTCCATATGTCAAAAAATTCTTTGGAGTGGAGCTTAGGGAAAGAAAAAGTGGGCATTGGTGAAATAGACATCTCTTTGCAAACCAAAACTACACGGAGGATTGGGATTTCGGTCATCCACTCAACAGAATATCGCTTTGGTAGGGAAGCTTATAACTTGTCCTGATGATTTGTGGGCTGTTAATTTCAGAGGCAAATATGCGGAAAGTAGCCGACCAGAGAGAATGATCAGGATAGATCTTCCTAATAATGGATATCCTGCTTTAAAGTTCATTAAATGTGGGGAGAAACTGATTAAAAACAAGCTGTTCTGGATCATTCACAATGGTCAGTTAGCCAATTTTTGGACGGATTCATGGGAAGGTCATCCCCCCATTTTAACTATCTTCCCTCAACTCCATATTAAGGAACAAATGCAAGCGAAAGGATGGATCAAGATAAGTCATTACATACAGACAAATATTCAGCCGTGGGGTATTGAGACACAATGGAGACCTCTTAAGGATTGGCCTATGAGGATAGAGCAGGAAGATCAAACCTTGCTGAACAAAACTATTGCAGAAAGACCTCTTTTACTGTTAGATGGTCCTGATGAACTTGGATGGGGCGGCAGCGCTTCAGGGAAATATGATGTAGCTTTTGGATATGATTCCCTCATTGCAAGTTGCACTCATCCTCAAAAAGCCTTGTTTTAGCGTATATGGGAGCCATAGATATGGCCTAAGGTAAGTTTCTTCCTTTGGCTTATCGTTCACAAAAGGCTTTTAATAGGAGATAGGCTTTAAAAAAGAGGTTTCAGAGGACCTTTTAGATATGCACTTTGTACTCAAGATGAAGAAACATTGGATCATCTTTTCTTTCAATGCCCATGGGTTCTTGAATTATGGACACATTTGACATGGTTGTTTAAACTTCAATGGAATAGTTTGGGATCTCTGGCACCGATTAATGATACTTGGAAGAAAGCAATTCCCACAGGGCAAAATTTGATCCCAGTTGTGTGGAGTGGAATTTCTTTACTTCTTTGGAACACGTGGAAAGAGAGAAATTATAGAATATTTCGTCAAAATAGTAGAGAAGGAATATATGTTTGGGAAAAAATAAAAAGGAATTTGACAGAGAGCCTCAAACATAAGATCTCTTTCCCTGATCAACCCTCTCAAGTATGGGAGCATATCTTCCGGTAGCTATCTTTGGATCCTAAGGAAGCCACCATGCCTCGCTTCCACATGAATAAGGAAAAGATAGTTGTTCAAGCTACTCTAGTGCACGAAGGAACAACTTATGATGGGGTGATAAATACAGATGGAGCTTCTAGGGGTAATCCTGGCAAAGTAGCCATGGGAGGGATTGGACGTAATAGAGATGGAGAAATTCACTTCCTATTTGCTGAAAACTTGGGAACCTCTACCAATAACATGGCTGAAATTAAAGCTATTCCTAGAGGAATAAGGAGGCTATTAAAATAGGATGGCGAAAGATCAAAATCCAATCGGATTCTAGAATCATGATAAACTTATTGAGTGATTCTAGGAATGGTCATCCTCTGTAGTGGATAATTGCTAAGGAAGTTTGTGAAATAAGAAATCTTCAGCAAAAGGTTCAAGAAATTCAGTGCAACCACATCCCCAGACATAATAACAAAGTTGATGATGGACTGGCAAATTGGGCTCTTGACAACAAGGATATCTTTTGCTATGGGCCACCTCCTCTATGGTGGTCAACTAAAATTCAAGAAGAAACTAGGAAAATCACAAACCTTGACTCTTGTCAATGAATATTCATATTGTCATTTTTGTTTATAATGCTAGAGATATGGCTAATAGCTTCCATGCCTGACATGGTCAAGTATGTAATTCAACATTTATTTCAATATAATGGGTAACTTTTTAAAAAAAAAAAAAAATGCCAAAAAGGTCCTCCAAGCCAATCGCCCAAGTCGTCAAAATGCAGGAAAAATAGCATAAAATTAATGGAGCAAGATCCCGCCTTTCACAAATGAAATTCATCACGAAAACCTGTCAACATAATTAAATAATAATCTGAAAATTATTATTTAATATTCTATTAAATTTGAGCCTCAAATCTTCCACAGTTCTCCAAAACCCCATGCCAATATGCAGGAAATTTAATAATAAATTTCAGAATATTAATATGAATAAAAAGACCTCAAAAAAGATCTCCAAACTCTCAATTAAGCTTTCAAAATATGTCGCTCCTCTTGCAAAATTAGTGCAAATATTAATTAGAAATAATATGCAACAAATGATCCTCAAATACTTCACCAAAACCTCGCAATAACTTCTCAAGGCAAATTGCCCCACTTTAGGGCAAGTAACAAGATCTTCTTAACAAAGGTGGCATCAAAAGACACCTTTTGTAGAATGATCAACACCAAAACAACGAACACCTATTACACATGCATCCCAATAACTTCTTCAAGCATGAAGAAACAATTATCAAATTCAACACATCTTCAATTGTGATCTTCACCTTATATTTGTATCTTCCAAGGGGGTGAACCACCTTGGGGAGGTAAAATACCTCATAAGCCTTGCTTGCCATTTTTAGAATATCTTTTCCTTTCCTTGCTTTAGCTCCCAAGCCGATATTCTCTTTTTCAAATATAATATTAATTAGTTGCCTTAA
The DNA here is from genome assembly GCA_037957365.1 of Torreya grandis. Taxonomy (NCBI): domain Eukaryota; kingdom Viridiplantae; phylum Streptophyta; class Pinopsida; order Cupressales; family Taxaceae; genus Torreya; species Torreya grandis. The sequence continues at coordinate 1,900,802 of JARHVA010000784.1, read as the reverse complement.
TAAAATAATAATTAAAATTACTTTAAAACAAATAAATTAATAATTAATTCAATTAAATTCTATTAATTAAGTAATAATTGCCTTAAGAGAAAATGATAAAAATCACTATTTTGGCAATTAATAATTAACCAATAAAATATAACCCCCAAAAGGATTCCTTTAGTCTATGGGGAAGTAGACTAAAAGTCTTCAATACTTGTTTACACTTGATGTGGAAAAAAGAAAGGTGTTTTATCTTTCCAAAGCGGTTCATCCTCTTTGGAAGTTATAAATACATGGTGAAGGCTACAATGGAGTGTATGCTGAATTTGATATTTTTGTTCTTCATGCTTGAAGAAGATTATTGGGATCCATATCCAATAGAGGTCCTCTACTGTTGGTGATTGATTAATCTAAAATGCGTCTTTTGATACCACCTTTGCGAAAGGAAAGCTTGCTTATGCCCTAAGGAGTAGGGTGATTTGCTTTGAAGGGTTTGTGTGCATGTTTTTTTAGGGTTTTGCGGTATTTTCCTTGTATCTTGAGGTAATTAATTTATTGTGCTAATTTTGAAAGTAGAGTGAACCACTTGGAGAGCTTGACGCTAGGGTTTGAAGGCTTCAATTTGTCAAAAATTCATAAATTAATTAATTTGGTTTAATTTGGGTTTTTTCTGATTATCATTGTGAAGTTTTGGACGATTTGTGAAGGGTTTTGAAAAAGAAAAATTAAATAATAATTTTCAGAATTATTATTTATTTTTCTAACAGGGTTTTGAAGAATTTATCACTTGTGGAAGCCCAAAATATTTCCTATATTTTTCTGCTATTTTTTCAGGCACTTTGGGAGTGGGGCGAATGACCTAGGAGGGCTAATTTGGCAATTTTCATGCCACAACAAGTTGCTGGAATTTTTCTAATATTTTTTGGAGGATCGCAGCTATTCTTGATAAGGGTTTGATGAGGATTTTTACTCCGAACAACATATTTTTTGATATTAAGTCAGATTTTTCCGTCATCTTTTTGTGGCGTTGGAGGTTCAGAAAAAGGGGAAAAAAGATATTAATTTGTGCGAATTTAATTCTGAAATTTTCTTGTATATTTTTAGATTAATTCGGAGCAATTTATTGGCTGAATTTTACACTTAAAACCTTCTCTTTTTGGTGCCTAGGGTTTCTTGAATTAAATAAGGGTTTTGAGAATTTATTTCTCAATTTAGGGCTTGCTGATTTCATTTCAGATTTAAGGATTTTGGGAAAAACCCCTTCTACCCTAATTCGTACCATTTGGGGACATTACACAACAAGAGATATTCTTGGAATACAATTAGCTTTAGCAACTTGGAGTCAATATTCAATAAGAATTGTTTAGCGAAATGGACATAGAAGCAAAAATCAACTTCAATTTTTGCATGATGAGATGCTTTGTATATCTGGCATTAAAAATTCTTGTATATTCATGTCTGAGTCTAAATTGTGAGAAATGATACAAGTTTGGTGTCTTAATTTGATGTTTAATTTTTCCTTAGTATTCAGTTCTTAAGCTTGACAAATATTTGCAGCAGGTTTACTCACCTAAACCACCCTTTTGATTTTGTGTGCTATAGTGTCTATAGTATTTCAGTGTGAGAATGTTCTCATATGCTCTTTTTGATTTAATATTGTTAGAAAAGATGTATATTCCTTCAACTCACTTCAAAGTTTATAATTTGGCTTCAGTTTCCAAGCTTGAAGGATTTGTCTCCAACAGGGAACAGTCATACGAAGATCCTACAGAAGAGTGAGTTGTGGATTGCTTCTATTTCATTGTTATATTGAACTTTTTTATGGCATCAATGCATGGACTACTTCTAATGTGGTTCTGATTTTTCTGTTCACATTTCTGGTATGTTTGTTGAAGTCATAGCAGGTGTGCTGTGGGGTATTGAATTTAATAATCACAATTCCCAATCTTAGATATGAATGGACACACTGATTTTTTATTTTCACCATGTAAATTTCTGATATGTTGAGATTTATTCTGCAGGCTATTGTATGCTGTTTTTGTGGTTTCAAGTGAGCATGCAACAGTTGCTGAATTAGCTACAACATTACAGGCTGATTTGCCTCATCTTCAGGCTGCTGCGTCATTCGCATGTCGCCTGGGATGGGCAGTAAAAGTCATTGATCCAGCTTCAGTTTTTCAAGATTCAAGCATACCTGGGTCCCCGAGCAGTTCGATTAATGATGATGAGGATGATGCTTCTTTGACAAGCCTCGGCACTGAAAATCCTTTGAGTGAAAGAAATTCAGATTTCCTAGCAGATGCAGGTGGCATAGATAGTGCAAAGGCATCTTCCAGCTCTGTGCGTGTTGCATTTATTGTTGATGCCAACATAACATCATATCTAATGATGGGTTCAGTATCACCTGGTATATACCTGAACTATTTAATTTTAAGTGACAACCCCATTAATATGAAGCAGTGAATGTTGAGATTTTATTCATTTTATATTCATTCTGAATTGGGATTTTATAACATATTGATCTTCCTCTTTTATAGTAATTTTCTATAGAACTTCCGGTATATATGCTTCTTTGTTAAAGCAGATCAGGTCATGGAACTTGAGTTCTTGCTGAGAGGCTATAAGAAAGATTATATGAAAGTGATATGAATTTGAACAAGACTTGAAATTGACAATATTTATATTTCTATAAGACCTGAAACAATCGTATATTCATACTTCCTACTTCACCGTATGCACAATTTTAGGATGAACCCGATAAGCTAGCATTGCATAATTTTTACCCTAGGAGGAGATGCTATCCTCATTGAAGAGGCTGCAGGTGGCATATTTTATTTCAAATTATAGTCAAAATCATGGAGAGGTTTGTAATGAAGGCTAACATCGAAGAAATATTTATGAAGGTGGAGTTTTGTTTTGTGGACCTAAAATGTGAGAAATTTTGCCCAAGATACATTTTTAGAATTAGTAAAACAGACAATTCCTCCAACCTTTATAGAAAACGTCTTCATTTGTAACATGCTGGACTCAGCCAAAAAGGTAGACTTAACTCTAGCACATGCTCTCTGTGACTCGGTATTGCTTTTTCTAGTAAATGTTTTCTTTTCTTGTGTTCAAGATGGTGGATTCTAAGCAGAACCCACTGGTGTGTAGCAGGACACAATCTTTGTTGAAGGAAAATGACAAAACTTGATATTCAGAGGCAAATAATTGACGATTAGAGATTCACCCTCTTCTCTCTTGCAGCCACCTATAGAGGAGCTATAGCCTATAATGCTTCAAGGGACACATATGTGTATTAATTACAATTTGACTAACCGTTGAGAATAGAATCAGAAATATATTTTGAAACAAAGAATAATGACATGGCATCCACAACAAGACACTAGAAATTTAGACCTGTAATTCAAATTTGTATTACTGATTAGCTTTGTAGAGGAGTCTTGAGAACAAATGCAAAAACTAAAATATGGATATGACATAACTCATAGGATAAGATGCTGAAACCCCAAGGACTTGTATAATACATAGTTATATAATTCTCATTGAGAAAGACAACGGGGAACTGTTGATCAGATGACCATCCTGGGCAGAATAATGAAAATTTCGGGAAAGCTAATTTTTTGATGTTTTCTACATTTTCATATTCCTCATTTTTTTGGATTCTTTGAGGTGGAATTTGATCTTGAAACTTTGGTTGGATGGCCCTAAACGGTTTCCACAGGCATGCCTTCAGGAGCTTTTAAATTAGTTTGCTTCATGAGATTTCCAATGCATTTTACGGTTTCAAATTCCGATCAATGGTCAAGGAGATATTACCCCGAGAAGTGGCACTACCAAAATAGTGATTCCATCAACCAGAATTCAGCTATTTGTCCTATTTTGGCCGTTCATTTCCAATTCTAAGGTGGATATATGTCATCCCTGTGTGGGGTGACCCTTTGGTTCCTATTCAGAACCCTTTATTTGCTATTTGTAGTAACTTTTTGGTTTCTGCATTGTATAGGTATAAAGTAGATTGTATGGAATGAAGAACACAGAGTTAAAGGCATACATCTCTTCTACAAGTTTGCCCTCTTTGTATACAGTCTCATATGCAATAAATACTGTTTTTTTTTTTTTTTTTTTGGCAATTTCAGTTATGTCAATTTCAATTCCGTTTTCATAATACATTAAATTTTGTGACTAGTGTGCAGTCCACTGTTGGGGAATACCAAATGGTTTGTCTTCCACCAGTTCAGGTTCTTGGCACCACCATCGGGCATTGGCGTAAGAGGGATCTATTGCTAGCACCATGTAGAGGTAGCTCTGGTGTCAACGTTTTGTTGAGTGGACTTCCGTTGAAAAGGCAATGTTGTCTGATGTGATGCTTACTGTGAGACTGAAGCTACTACCTAGATCAATCAACAATTTTTTGCCATATTGCGCCAAGCTGAGAAACCACACGAGGAAACTTATAAATATGAGCTTTAGTGAACCATTTCCCTTGGTGAATGATTTGACCCACTTTGAAAGCTTCATGTATGGGTATGCCCTCAGTCCTACTGTGCTTAATCGTCGTCTCCATGATCTAATCTGTTTTTGCAGTTGACTGTAATCCAGGTTCAACTCCTCAGTTTGGAGTGGTCGTACAACACGTATATCTAGCAAGGGTTGAAAATATTGATGTATAAGCTCCACTTTGAAAACATGATGCAAACTAATGTGGGATGGAAAGATTAAGTTTGAGGGCATTCTCTCATGCCTGTTTAGTTTTGGTATATGGTTCATAGCAAATAAATCTAATCTTCCTTTGAGGAAGTTCTGGTTATGGCTCATAGCAAAGAGGTCTAATCTTCCTTGAGGACATATGAGTCTTTCTTTCAGCAGATGTAGGCAAACTTCGTCACTAACCTTGTATTGGTTGGGGCCTGATGTTAATTGTGGAGCTGCTTGAACTTGACACTGCTTGTATACAGAATGTCGTGGACATGCTACTGAATATGTTAAACCTGCTCAATAGGTTTTCTTGTTTTGTCTGTTTCCTTATGAGCTGATGGAGAATCTACTGTTGATGGTTCAAGGTAGCTACAATGATAGGAAATAGATACTGAACCCCAAAGGAAACCTGAAAAGCGTTGTATCTTGTAGAGTTGTTCAGATCTATGTTATAGCTGTGCTGACTTAGAGGCAAACTTTCATTCCATGTGTGCTGGTGCGTAGAGTTGTATATCTCGAGATGTATTGCTACGAACTAAAAGCTCTCTTAGGATGTGCTCAGAAATTTGATGAAAATGTCTGAAACAATGGTTATTGCGAAACAAAGTGAATCTATACATACTGAAGCAAAAACTTGCAGTATCTAGCACTGAGACTGTCTTTTGGACAACGTGCTAATATATCCACTAAAACAAACCACAATCATGACTGTGCTTAGTAGACAACCTGAAAGGAATCCCTGCATCTTATATGTAGGTTTAGCTATGTCAAATGTTGTACAAGATTGGATTTATCTTGGAACATTTATTCTGAGATGTGGCTAGTAAAAGTACTTAAAATTTTTCCATGTCTTCTCTATCCGAATGTGTCCAACTATAGTGAAATGTGCTTTCCAAATTAGTTTCACTCTTCACTTGATGGTACTCAAAGGCATCCAAAGAAGTAAGGTAGGTTTATACAAGCAGTGTTTCCACAATGGATCAAATTATGTGATTATTTGATTCAGATGTGTAATTTTCAGCCAATGTACATTGACCCATATTTCATAAGTAGTGGTTTACAAGAACCCATCTCTCACAAGCATGAATGGTCCACTTGGCACTCATTGCATCTTGGTTATGTTCACAAGGATGAAGCACAAAGACTTCCCAGGATGTCATCCATCCCAATACTACTCTAGCTCAAGTATTCATAACCATGGCATTTTCCTCCCAATCAATCCCACTTAGCTTGCTACCCCATTTGCAAAACCTCCAGCAAGTGTTGTGCGTTATGAATCGTTAATTATGGAGCTCCCTAGCTCATTCAGTTATACAAAGTGGTGTTTCCACAGTGGATCTAATTTTGTGATGATTTTTTGGGATTCGACTATGTAGTGTTGAGCCAGTCTACATTTACCCATATTTCATGGGTGGTGGTTCACAAGAACGCATATCTCATGAGCACAAATGGTCCACTTGGTAGTCATTGCATCTAAGTGATGGTCAGAGGGGCGAAGCACCAATACTTCTTGGGATGTCATCCATCCTAGTACTACTTTGGCTCAAGCACGCTTAAACATAAAATTTGACTTACTATGTTTCTAAAGCTGATATGTTTCATGCAACTTTGATGACAATGCAGTATCATGTCCACATGAATCAAGAACAATGAGTAGTACTAGGGTTTAAGGATGACTCAAACAATTAGCAACTAGATTTTCCCTTCCTCGTTTGTGTTTGATGTTAAGGTGGAACTATTGCAAGCATGTTAACAAGTTTTGATATTGCTCATTTAAAAATTGTTGTCTTTGAAGAAAGCGCAGAGGTTTGTTGTATGAAGGACCGCTTCCCTTCCTAGAATTTACTGCTTCCACTGTTTGCATGAATGGACTGCAACAGACAACTCTATCGTATGTGGAATATCTTATGACCGTGGCTCATAAGCTGCAAAAGACTAAAAACTATAAAACACTTTGAACGGTAAATGCTCTATTGCAACGTGTTGTGGCTGTTAAGTAATACCCACATGGATAGCTTTAAATCTATGTTGCCAGGAATAGGAAAAGAAAACGGAAATGGAAATGGGTTGAAATGTAGAAAAACGGATTTTCAAAAACTCTTAGTTTGGAAGCATCGTGGAAACGTCCATACAATATATATATATATTTAATGCATAATACTCATTTTTCGTCCGTAAAAGATTTAAAAAAAAAACAAAAATATAGTTTTCATGAAAGTTCAAAACATTCACCATGCATAAAATTTCACATGTTCATGAATCATGTGTCATATCGTGTGTTATAGCCTAGGTTCAAACATCAAAGACAAACTGTACGTGCAAATGATTATAATCTAGAATAAATCATGTATTTTTCTCCTCAAAGCTGCTCCTAAATTCGTCTTCAAATCCAAAATGCTATGTTGTGTGTTTTGAGTCCACCTTTATGGGGCTTTGTGCTCACTAGCTCTATGGGCCTTGCACTTCTCTTGTGGATAGAGTCCTTTTTGATGCAAACTACATGTTCTTTACATACTTTTATTCTTCAGCATATTTTTAATTTTCATAATTGTTTTTTTGGATAATGATCTCTAGTTTGGTCTGTCTCAAGGTGGTGTGCCTCATTTTTCATCCATGCAAACACAACAAAATTTTAATTCTCACCCTCGTACGCCATCAATTATCCACAAATTTAGTGAAGCACCTTTGGCTGGGGGATTTCAAGGATCCACGTAATAGAAAATCCCAACAACGTAGAAAGCAAAATCAGCACAACTACTAATATAGTCCAGATACAAACAATCAATCAAGTAGGATTAACAGTGGTTGGCCAAAGTTTAGATCAAAACACGTCTATAGAATAAATTGAAAACATTGTTCGCATGCAACTAGCAGCCACTCATTCTCATAGCAGTGATCCATATGTAGATGATTATTTCCATCAGGTTATGGAAGCCAAGAAAGCCTCTAGTTTAACATAGTGTATTCGAGCTAGGGCGGGGGGGGGGGGGGGCGGGCTTGGGACATTTCCCTGCAATGTAGCTTTAAATGGCTAAACAACTAGGAATCCTGATTTGAAAATGATAGTGAGTAGCATCACAATGTGTCCATATGTGTCGAAAGAATAAGACGTATTTTTAGTAGTATTTGCGACCTTACAACAAGTTATGACAATGACCATCTTAGAAAAGAAACACAAAACAACAAAAATATAGATGTGTTGATATAGTTTTGTGGATAAGTTGTAGATGAAATTCACAGGAATGGACTCCTCTGCTCTAATAAGCATCGACAGAGGTTGATAAAGGCAGTCTTTTGTAGGCAAGGGAACAACACATTTTTATTTGGATGACATAAATAAGTATGAACAATCCGAGCACAAGAGAGGTACCTCAAGATTACCTACTCATTTGCGGTTTTCTTGGTGGCAATTGGTCACATACAAAGCATTATGTGCCACATGAATGCAATCTAATAGACATTCCCTAGATCAACACACAAGTGTGAATGCAGTGCTAGTTGGTGCAAGGATGCATTTTGCACAATTTCTATGACCCAATTGAACACTTCACTCAATAGGCACAAAGCGTGTAATTGTCAAGGGCTCAGCCCTTTTTGGGTTGAAGAGAAACCCCTGGCGCCAAAATGTGGATAGTCAATCTCAATGCCATTCAGTGCAACTCTGTGTTCTGTGCAACACAACGTCTATTCACTCTGTGCAACCTATAGCATAGAAACGAGACTCATACTCAACAAGCATATTTTTGACTCGGATTTAGACTTGACAGCAAGACTTGGCAAGACAAGGCAAATTAAAAAATATAGTTATAAATATAAATTTTTAGGGGAAACACCATTAAAATGCATTCCATATTAAATCCACTTAAAAATATAGACAAAAGTAGTCATTTATATCTAACATACACATGTATACACAAAGAAGTAAGTAATAATGTGATATTGAATTTTTTAAGTTGAACAGTCAAACTTGAAACATGAGAGCTGATATTAAATAAGATTTTTTTTTATTTTCATTAAATTGTTTTCTTGTTTACAAAATAAGGATTTAGAAATTCATGGCAATGGCATCAACAAAAAACATAATATAAAATAAAAATCTAAGGTTGAAAAGAGCTTGCGTTGCTTGTCCTCCCAACTTAGGATCCATCATGTTGGAGCCTGCGACATTTTTTATATGTCAAGGAAGCAACTACAACCATTCTACCCGCCCTTGCAGTATCAAAAAGATTATCCTCCACAACATCTCTATTCCTAATGGATGTGCTTGCTTCTCTCCCCCAATGCTACAAGCTCTACCCGACGATCATCTTGATCAACCCATTCATAGTCCTCCGTAAACACAGGGATGTCATCCTCTATTGTCCACTTTGATTGTGGATGATACTCCTCTAGCTCAATGGGCAACAAATCTTCCTCATCCCCTACAATTTTTCCAATGGCAAAGGTGTAGGTTGTAATGCACAAATACAAGGTCATTCAACCTTTGCATTGACAATCTATTGCGCTTTTTGGAGTGTATGTGCTCAAACATACTCCAATTGTGCTCACACCTTGAAGCACTGTATGATTGGCTTAACACTCGAACAACAATCCTCTGAAGATTCGACACCTTTGCACAAAATTTTCCCACCATGCATCGATAACGATATATATTAAAATGTTTTAGAATTTAATTCCAAAAAATTGAAAAAAAAATAAAAAATGGAAATATTAATTATTAAACTCAATGTTTACTTGGCTTAATCTTTGGACTATCCACCTTGCAAATATCTTGAGAAAAGATGTCATGCCCCCTTTTCAGAATTAAGCAAGTCAAAAGACCCATGCATATTCCTTATTCGTTGGAGGCTAAGGGATAAAGTTAGGGAAATAAATTAATGATAATACTTTAAGTTGTCCTAAATCACTTTTATTTTATAACATGAAAATGATACTTATGTATTATTATTATTTATTAAGAGGGTCAAAAGTAATTAGCATTAAGTGAATGAAAAATGATATTTTATTAAAAGTATTATTAAATACTTTTAACGTGAAATTAAAAAAGAGAAATTATAAAAGAAGTTGGGCTAAAAAAAGTGATTATTCGTCATTCATCTTTGACAACCAAACCCTAATCCAAATCTTGAGCTATTGTGCTTAATCTTTTCATCTAATGATGAAAATCCTCTGGTATACAGGGGTGAAGGATGAAAACCCTTTAACCCATTGAGGTGATTCCATCCAAGAACCATAATTATGCTTGCAAATCAGGATTAAATTTCAGTTTTAGTGTGATTGAAGATTACCATCATTTTTCTAGTCCATATGAGGGTTTGAAATATTTTCCAGACTATTGCATTAGGGTTTAGGTGGATGTTTGTTGTTCTTGAAACCCTCAGTAGCTGATGTTCCCTTGATTGGGTTGTTGTACACTTGTGTGGCTATTTGGAGGGTGTTTGCCCCATATCTATGCTTGGCGTCAATCTGAATTGAGGACGGTTGTATGCCCTCCTTGCTGCCTTTGTTATTGGGTGGTCTCCTTTGCTGCCTCTTTGTGCCCACCATGGACATTCCAGGAAGCGTCACACTCCAAAAAGGACTGTTGTACATCTACAACAGTATATTCCAGCCTGTTGTCCCAGTGGGGGACTGTTGTCCCTTGTTACCAAGCTGACATTGATTGGTATTTATTGTTGAGTTTATTCATTTGTTGTAGTATTTTTGTAGTAAGGGTTTGCTGTAATCAATTTTGAATTTATAATTAGCTCCTTGAATAAATATTACAGTTGAGTTGTTATCAGATTTGGAGTTTTAATTTGCATATTGTTTTTAGGATTTCTTTCAGCTTGTTTAAATTCAAAAAATTACAAAAAAAAAACAGAATAGGGAAAAATCATAAAATACGATATTATAGTGGTATCAGAGCCTTGATTTTACTAGCCTATAGGGGAAAATAAAAATTTGATTTCTTATGCAACCCAATCAAAGAGAAATCATGCATTAAAAAAAAAAAACAATAAGGACCCGATCACCAGAAAATGAAACAGAAGTCATGGGGGACAAAGAACAAAGAGCTCCTACAGATGAAATGAGTTATTTGCAGGAAATAATCGGTTGGGGTCTAGAGATTTGGAAAGAACAATCAAAATGACACTGAGAGAATCCATGGCAGGGTTAGTACAAGCTCTGCAAAATGTTAATCAGATGAAGGTACAAATCAAGGAGAAGGAAGCTCGTCAGCTAATGAGCGGGCCTCAATCGATACCCCTTACAAGACTTTCCAAGAATTTTTTTTGCAAAAAGAACACCCAAAAGAGGTAGAACCTCAGCATCACATAGGCAATGATTTAGCATCATTTCAAACAAAATATGAAGGGCTCATTCCTTTAGTACAACAAGCATCGAACTGCTGAGAGTTTTGTGATCTAAGAATGAAGAATAGTATAGGAAGGGGAAGGAGAACTTAGTAAGATCAGCCCTAGAAAGGCATCCAACAACGTTTGGGTAAGATCACCATTCCTACTTATGATGGATCAAATAAGTGCTCTCCTAGGTCTTGGTTATAGAAATTGGATACATGCATGTCTCTAAATCCTATATATGAGGAAGAAGCAATCAAATTCGCCACACTTCATTTGGAGGGAGTGGCACACAATTGGTGGTACCATGGTATGGTCACCCAAAGACATGATTCTATCTTTACTTCGGAAGAATTCAGCCAAAGACTAACATAAAGGTTTGATAAGAAAGATTTAGAGGTCCATTTTAGGGAGTTAGCCCAACTCAAACAGGAAGGAATGGTGGATAACTACATTGCTGAATTCTAGAGGCTATCTATGATGGTACCAGATGTAACTGAAACAAGACTTGTCGTCTCATTTGTTGAAGGATTGGCTGAACCACTCAAGGGTTTGGTAAAAGATTTTAACCCTTTGTCTCATTAGGAAGCAATTAAGAGAACATTGAATCTAGAATCATCAGGTAAATTTTTGCTTGTAGGACCACAAGGGACATCACCTTTTGGTCACCCAAGAACAACACTTTACGGGCAGCCAAAGCACCTTATGGGCAGCAAAAGAAGCCGTTCTAGCAAGGAGGGTTTCAACAAAAGGTGCTGCCAAAAGCGAGTAAAGAGATGGAAACAAGGAATGAGCTTAGAAGAAAAAAGCTATGCTTCACTTGAAAGGATCCATGGGAACCACCACAGATTTCTTGGGTGTGGACAAGTACACTACACTGAAATTACATCTAATGGTGAATTGGAATCAAAATAAGTTGAACTGGACATTGGAACCCATGAACCAGAACATGAAAAGCAGGGAGAGGTAGATACTTCAGAAGGCACCCTTGCCACATTATCTGGTGCTCCTAGATATCATCCTTTTAGAGTTCAGGGAGTTTTGCAAGGGCAAAAGGTCACGGTGCTGATTGACAGTGGGGCAACCCACAATTTTAGTGATGAAGGATTGGTAATCAGGATGGGTTTGAAAGCAAAGGGTTTCAAGGGCTTCAATGTGATTGTAGCTGATGGCTTCACCCTTCATTTACTGAGAGAATACAACAGCGTAATCTTACTTCGGCGAGACAAAGTAAGTGATGACTTCTATGTTGTAGGCATAGGAGAAACATACGTAGTACTTGTGGTACAATGGTTGCATTCTTTGGGAGAATTTATCCAAAATTATGAAACTATGGAGCGGAAGTTTAAATCAGATGGAAAAGAAGTGCTTCAAGGCATGACCAATGGAGCTCTTAGAGTGGTCATGGCTAAGAGGATGGAGAGAGCTTTTCGTAGAGGGCAGGTGGCTTGGACAGCCCATTGTTGGGTTAACACTACAACTTCATCCACAGATAAGAAATCCTACCACATGGACATTCGGTCTATTTTCGACAAGCATGGCACAATGTTCAGTGGTATACCTCCAAGATTGCCACCAGATAGAGGATTTCAACACATAATTGAGTTGGAACCAAGTTCTAAACCTATAGTGATTATTCCTTATTGCCATCGAAGAGCATTCAAAGAGGAAATATAGAAGGCAATCAAGGAATTATTGGAGATGGGACATATCCGGCCTAGGTCTTGTCCCTTTGCTTCTTTTGTTGTCCTGGTGAAGAAGGATGGTACCATGAGGATGTGTATTGATTACTAGGCTTTGAACAAAAAGACCATACAAAACAGGTACCCCATACCTAGGACCGATGAGTCGATGGATGAATTGCATGGAGTTGTATATTTTTCTAAAATTGATTTGAGATCCGATTATCATTGGATTCGCATAAGAGATGAAGATGTGCAAAAAACAGCATTTCGGTGTCACTTTGGGCATTTTAAATTTTTGGTTATGCCTTTTGGTTTGACATGCATGAACCACATCTTCAATAAGCACTTGAAGAACTTTGCTTTGGTATTTTTTGATGATATTTGAGTGTATAATAAGACATGGGAAGAGCATTTGAGACACTTGGATACAGTGTTGGAAATTTTGGAGCAGCAGACTCTTTTTGCTAAGGAGTTTAAGTGTGAGTTTGGCATGATTGACATTCTGTACCTTGGCCATGCTATCAATGCCCAAGGAGTCTAGGTGGACCAATAGAAGATCCAAGCCATATTGGATTGGCCTCCTACCACAATATCCCAGTTGAGGGGATTCTTGGGTCTTTGCAGTTACTATAGGAGGTTCATTAAAGGATTTTCACAAGTGTTTGTTTCATTAAAGGATTTTCACAAGTGTTTGTTCCATTGACTGATTTAACGAAGAAATGAGCATTCAACTGGTCTGAATCAGCCCAAACAACCTTTGACAAACTCAAAAAGGTAATGAGTTCATGCCAAGCATTAGTTGTTCCGGATTTTTCTATTCCATTTGTGTTAGAGTGTGATGCATCAGGAGAAGAGATTGGGGAATTATTGATATAGAAGGGACATCCCATAGCCTTTGAGAGTCGAAAACTCAAAGATACAAAACGTAGATTCTCCATATATGAAAAAGAGATGCTAGCCATCATGCATGCATTAGCAAAATTCAAATAATATTTTGTTTGTGGCAGATTTGTGGTCAAGATGGATGACAACAATTTGAAGTTTTTTCTCAACCAAAAGGACTTGAATGTTAGGCAGCAAAAATGAGTGAGTAAACTCAAGCATATAACTTTGACATAGAGTATGTTAAGGGAAAAAACAATGTTGTAGTTGATGCTTTGTCCAGAAAACTATTTCTATGCTCTATGTCTGAAATCTCTACTGATTGGAAGGTTATTATAATAGCAGAGTATGCAAAGAATTTTTTCACTAATGATATCCTTGAAGGCAAAGAGCAGGATGATAGGTATAAGGTGATTGACGATCTCATCCTTTACAAGGATAGAATTTATCTTGTTCCTGATTTAAAAGTGAAGAATAAAGTTTTGAGAGCTATACATGATATACCTTTGGCTGGTCACCCAGGTATTTCAAGGCTTACAAGCAAATAAGGGATAGATTTCTCTAGAGAGCACTCAAGGGAGAGGTCCTCCAATACATCAGAGAGTGTATTACTTGCTAGCAGAACAAGTGTTTCCAGTAGGTTTGTTGTAGCCCTTACCAATTCTAAATTAAAAATGGGAGAGCATTTCTATGGATTTAATTACAGATCTTCCAAAAGTTCAAGGTAAGGGTTGTATATATGTGGTAGTGAATAGACTGACTAAATATGCTCACTTATTTGCTATTCCAATTGAGTTTAAGGCACCACAAGTTGCTGATTTGTTTTTTAGAGAAGTATTCAGGGTTTATGGATTGCCTAAGAACATAGTAAGTGATAGGGATAGCAGGTTCTTTAGTTTATTTTGGCATGAGCTCTTTCATTTGATAGGAACCGAGTTGACTCCTAGTACAAGTTACCACCCTCAAATAGATGGGCAAACAAAGATTGTGAATAAGTGGATTGAGGGATATTTGAGGAACTATGTAGCAAGGCAACAAACAACTTGGATCAAATGGCTTTATCCGGGGGAGCATTGCTACAACACCTCACATCATATATCCATTGGTATGACTCTTTTCAAGGCTTTGTATGGTTATGATGCTCTTTCTTTTGTGGATTTGGTTATTACAGGCAATAGAGTGCTAGGAGCAATAAACTTGGTTGCACAAAGTCAAGAAATATTGGAGTCACTCAAAGAAAACCCCAATGAGCACAAAATCAACAGAAGTTTTATGTGGACCAACATCATATTGAGGAAACAATTGATGTTGGAGACATGGTTTTCTTGAGGTTGCAACCCTATAGATAGTTTTCTCTTAAGAAAAGAGGAGCTAAAAAGCTCAAACCTCGCTTCTATGGTCCTTACAGGATTAAACAAAGGATTGGAGAGGTTGCTTTTGAGCTTAAATTGCCAGATTACAGTAGAATTCATAATTTATTTTATGTTTCATGCCTCAAAAGGGCACTAGGACAACACATTCCTTCAGCAGAGTTACCTCCTTTAGATGATGAAGGTAAATTGATGTTTGTTCCAAAAGTTATTATTGATGTCAGGGAGAAGAAATTGAGGAACAAGAGCATAACAAAATATTTGGTGCATGGGAAAGATCCCAATAGAATATGTTACATGGGAAGGTGCATACATCCTCAAACATTCTAATTTGCAATTGTTTGAAGGCAAGCAATTCTGGGAATGGTAGACTGTCATATCCTCTTTTCGGAATTAATCTAGTCAGAAGATCCATAGCTTATTCCTTATTTCCCGCAGGCTAAGGGATAGAGTTAGGAAAATAAATTAGTGATAATACTTTAAGTTGTCATAAGTGACTTATTTTATAACATGAAAATGACACTTATGTATTATTATTGTTTATTAAGAGGGCCAAAAGTAATTATCATTAAGTGGATGAAAAGTGATATTTTATTAAAAGTAATTTTAAATATTTTTATGGTGAAATTGAAAAAGAGAAATTATAAAAGGAGAAGTTGGACTGAAAAGAGTGATTATTCATTATTCATTTTTGACAATCAAACCCTAACCTGGAGCTTGAGCCATTGTGTTCAATCTTTTCATTTGAGGGCGAAAACCCTCTGATATACAAGTGTGGAGGACAAAAATCCTCTAACTCATTAAGGTGATTCCATCCAAGAACCATAATTGTGCTTGCAAATCAGGATTAAATTTCAATTTCAGTGTGATTGAGGATTTTCATCATTTTTCTAGCCCTTGTGAGGATTTGAAATAATTGTCAGACTGTTGCGTTGGGGTTTAGGTGGATGTTTGTTGTTCTTGAAACCCTCAATAGTTAGTGTTCCCTTGATTGGGTTGTTGGAAACCCATGTGGCTATTTGGAGGGTGTTCGCTCCATATCTATGCTTGGCGTCAATCTGAATCGAGGATGGATGTATGCCCTCCTTACCTTTGCTGTTGGACATTCTCCTTGCTTCCTCCTTGGACATTATAGCTAGTGTCACACTCCAAAAAGGAATTGTCGTACAACTACAACATATTACAACTTTTTGTACTAGTTGGAGATTGTTGTACCGTGTTTCCCAACTATAGGACATTGATTGGTATTTATTGTTGAATTTATTCATTTGTTGTGGAATTTTTGCAGTAAAGGTTTGTTGTCATCAATTTTGAATTTATAATCAGCTCCTTGAATAAATATTACAATTGGGTTGTTATCAAATTTGGAGTTTGAGTTTGCATATTGTTGTTTAAGATTTATTTCAGCTAGGTTAAATCCAAAAAATCACAAAAAAAAATCAGAATAGAGAAAAATCATAAAAAGGATATTACAAAAGAGTTCTCCTAGTGCTTGTTTGTAGATCTCAATCTCAGACGTAGTCTTCACCCTCATCTGCATATTTGTCTGAGATGAGAGAAAGAAAAGATAAGTGCTTATATTATTTACCTCTTGTAGTTTTAGTCTTCTATATGCTTGAAGCCTTGAAAAATAACAAAAACCAATCAATCCTTTGAATTAGCTCCACCAATGCACACACTTGTTGCTAATCACCTCTTATCCAAGATGAATTCAGTCTTTGCACACTAACAATTAACACCTTTGACGCAAAAACAAAAAATCAGAATGTTTCAATCACAATGGTGTGTGAAAGTGAAATATGGAATGGGCTCATGAAAATAAGGTTTGAATGAGTGAATGAATATTTGTGTGTTAGAGTAGCTTTTGGGTTTAGGTTTGTGTATTTGTTTTTTCTACTTTAGCATATTTTTTTTTGTGTTTTAAAAAAATGTGAAATGCCTCAGATTCGCCAAGTCGAGGCACAGGACCTGCAAGTATGGCCAGACTTGCGAGTATGGCCAGACCCACCAGACTTGGCCAAGGACTTGGCGAGTCCGTAAAAGACTTGGTGATTCCTTAGGAACCTTGACTCAGACTCAGATTGGCTAGTCGTCGTCGAGTCTTGATTCTATTCTACATAATACTATGCCACTCGTTGACTCGTGCCATTTGAATGGTTTACCTCGGCTTGGCAGCATCATGGTCAACTTTCCTTGCTTGACACTCCACTCAATTGTCACACCTTGAGGTAGTGCACGACGCCAAGAACTTATTCATAGGTTGATTCTCACACCAACTTCTGCGCCACTATCCCAACATATTGGTGTCTTCCCTAGGCATTGCTTAGCTTTATTGGAACACCCGAAGTTGAGGCAAGGCACTAAGGAAGCATCGTGTTCCCTGCTCAATGTCATGCATGCTTGTGTGAACCGTGCAACCCATGCATCATTGCGGTAGTGTGCTCCACCCGTGCAACCTATATGTGCACATGCACAATGCCAAGAAGCATATTGTGCAACAACCGTGTTCTGTGCATGACTCAACACCATCTACGACATCTCGCGCCATGTACATGGACTCGTAATACCCTTACGTGCTTCTGCAACACTTTGAAACATACTACACATTAGTCTAGCCTTGTGCATGACTCAACGGCCATGTGGACACTTTGAACCACATTGCACCATGCCAAGTGGCCTTTCTAGAGCTTGCACTATGTCAAAGCCCCTGTCAGCATACCGCAACATTGTAAGTCCACTACCACTCTTACGAGATGTCCAACCATCACTTAGGTAGAAGATGAACTGTTCTTATAACTATCCTCTTTTGTAATCATTGTTTGTTGCAATTGCCTTCTTGTAATGATATATATTGTATCCTGTTGGGCCTTAAGGGATTGAAGGATGCCATCAAATAGTAGAATGTAAGGATGCCCTAAGAATCTAGCATCTCATATGCATCTATATCACACATCTCCCAGACTAGGTACGTTAGATAGGAAGTGTTACCCTGTTTCTGATCACAAGAATTCTCATTATCAGACTTTCTAGTCATTCATAGTCTAGACAAATTAGTTAGGTGGTATCTTGCCCTTTTTTATCACAAAAAATTTCTTTCTTAGTCTTACTGTGTATTGTACGCATTGTGATTGGATGGAGGGCTTGCTTAGGGCTTTCAGTAAGGAAGAGGTCTTGAAATGCAACCACATCCTAGAAGGTACCTAAAGAAGACCATACAACATTTTTACAATTCCAACAAACAATGGGATGTCACTATCACTGTCTGAGTCCCCAATGTGCCATCAAATAGATGGTTAATTACGTGACCACTAGGAATACAATCAATAGATATATCGAAAAAACTAAAAGATCAAATGAATCCTAAAAAAACTAACCAAGTTGATCCATAATGGGTCACTATATTTTTAAAATCTAAGTGTCAAACTCTCATGATGGTACACAAATCAATTGTAACAATTCAAAATTTGTGATTATCATATGAATCAATTGGAGATGAGCTGAGATGATGCCAAGTGGCGGCTCAACAAGACAATGGATCACGACAAATTAGGAGAATCAAAAGGCAAAACTCCGAATTCTGCTATCTTGGAACAATCCAAGTTGTCCCAATAAGTGCAAGAACAATGGAAGGATGCACATTGGGAATGAGTGGAGGAAGGTACTGAATTCCAAAGAACCTAAACTCCAAACTCCACTAAGGCTATAGGACAAGCTAGGAAAATGGGTAATCATTGGCTCTGTTATTGAACATAGAGAATTTGGGTGTCTAGAGTTTTAAGAGTCTTGAGGCTGAAGAGGACAAACATAAAAAATGTTGAACTTATGTTACTCAGTCAATTTCATAGAATTTGAAACTTCGAGGGTTTGGGGACTTAAAGGTTTGAGTGGCCCAAAACCAAAAGAAGCTAAATTGTTGGATGAGGACTTAGTCTATTCAAGAAAAGTTTGGAAGTTTGAAGAATATTTCCCCTGATGGGCAAAGGCACAATTGCCAAAACACGTGAAAAAATCTCAACACTACATTTTAGCTCTTTGACGTAGTTGAAAATCACGTTGACCCTCCATTTTAGCATATATGGTGTAATAATATATTAAGGGAGGGAAAAATTGTTGGGCGACCAAGAATATTTGATGATGGCTCATACCATTTGGTATTTTGGAGAAAAACGTTCAGGAACCAAGAAGATACAATGATTAGAGCAATAATATAAATGCAGAACTGAAATGAAAGGAGGAATTTTTTAGCATTCTAGAGTTTAGAACCAGAGAAGTTCGACACAATACAAGCAACTGCTATAGCATTCTTGACAAATGAAATGAAATATTTTAATAACATCCACAAGACCAAACAGTCTATGGGACTGCTGAGCAATAACCAGGATGTAGTGTGCAAAAACAACCACTTAGGACAATGGCTGCCAAAGTAATCTTGTTATATTTCCATTTCTTTCTTGAGATTGGTTCCTCTACTATTAATATTGATAAAAAATTATGTTGTTTTTACTAAACTCGCTTCTTCAAATAGGGCAATCGAAGTGTCAATCCTCAGGTTGTTGATATAATTGATTTGGATGTCGTTGTGTGCTGAGCACTCCATGATTTAGTGCCACTTTGTCTCCACCACACCCAACGTACAAAAAAAGCGTATTCTTTCTTCCCAGTCTTCCATAGGTGTTATCCATCTACTGGTTTTGCCCTAGAGATGATGTGAACTAGTTCTTAATTGAGCTATCAACATTTTTGCCTTCCATTTGATGCCAGGGCAAAGGATTAAACATTGAGTTTCAATGTAATTGTAATGTCCCCCTTTTTGGCATAACTTGCTTTTAGACCCTTAGCTTGGTTTGTTCCCACAAGGCTAAGGGAAAGAAAGAAAAGTGAACTAAGAGGGGGCCATTCAAAGGGCAAAAAGGTGAAAAGTACTTAAGTGTTTTAATCTTCAATTGAGTTATGCAAAAAATACTTTTGGTATATTTGTCATTTAAGTAGGGGACCTTTAAGGGTCATGGGAGACTAACCCTTCAAAATAGAAATTTAAAAAGGTAAAATTGCTTATGATTTAAAAGACATATCCTTCCAACTTGGGCGCCACCCTTGGGGATGATTATAAAGAGCAATTGAGGATTATTTTGAAGGATTATGCTATTTTGGAATATTGAATTATTGATCAAGTATGTCAAGCTTGTTCATCACAACTTGAGGACAAAAACCGCAATTTCTATATTCAGGGCAACTCTATTCAAAGGCTGTAATTATGTTTCAGATTTTCATGGTTGCATGCAATTGGACCTACAAAGGTGTTTTGGAACACCACCTTCATTAAGGATTGAATCAAACCCAATAGAGAGCTGAAAAATTGCAAATTGCAGATCAAAGAGGAGCGAACCACTCTAGAGCACCAAGGAGACTACCAAAGCTAGGTGACTTCCTTAGAGGGTGGGGCGAATGACTTAGGGCATCATTGAACTTGCTTTTGGTGACTAAAATCAAGTTTAAGGCAATAATAATATTTTTAATATTATTATTATATTTTTCTAATCTTTTGTAAGCTGATTTTGAGTGGATTGAGAGCTGAAAATAAGGTAATTAATTCATAAAATTATTTGCATAATTTTCCCTAGTGGAGTGATTCACTTGGGCAGGTTGTTAGAGTGTTTTTGGGCTCTATTATTGAATGAAATTGTTTATTTTATATTATGAAAATTATTTTAATAATTTTCCAAGTGGGGTGAATTGATTTTGGGAACTTGGAGACCTTGTTGAAAGGATAGAACAAGGTTTGATTTTCAGATTTGTCTTCTATTTTTCTGAGTGTGGCGACTTGTTTGGAGGGGCTAAATTGACTATTGACAGCGCTAATTTATTCTTTGTAAGCCCTAATAAATTGTAGAGATTTTTGACATATTTAGTGAGTTTGTGAAAGGGTTTCAAGGCTGATTGGAAGGGAAAAATGCAGCTATACTAGCATCTTAAAAATTAGAATTATTGCAAAGAAATTCCAGTCACACCGCCATTCCATCTTGCCACAAAAAGAGGTACTTTATTGTAATTTCATATTCAATAATTATAGGGGTTATTGTGGAGTGTTATTGCTTGGAATTTGGAAATCTATTGACGTTAGGGTTTGTTGGTTTTTAGGGCAGAATTCAGATTATTTTCTGTTTTGCACAAGGTTTTGTTGAGAAACCCCAACTTGTCCTAATTGTCCAATTTGGGGACATTATAGTAATCCTATTCCAAAGTGAATATAATCCTGCAGAGAAGGAACTTGTTTTGACCATAGATTTTTTTTTCCTACAAGGGTTTCTCTATGTATATACTTTCACATTTGTGCGAGTTCGATTTACTCTACAATTCTGTAATTTTGCAACCATCTTATATTTGAATGAACATTTTAAAATGACATAGTTAGAAACTTAAATGTTTAGAGAATTCAATAGGTGTATAAAATTGTCTATTACAAATCACTAGCATTTCCCTCACTAATTCAAAGAGGAGAGTCTCTCTGAAGAGCACAATGCCAAGAAAGGGTACTCACCCATAGGTAGAGTCAATGAATGAGAAAAATCTACGAGGGTAAGAGGTAAGCCTCAAATTGAACTCAAGGAAAAGTGGTTTGGCCTTGAATTCAGCTTGAAAAATATGTTGGGAGACAGCTAGCTTGTACTAAATAATGTTTGTAGCATAATAGTTTGCGTTCACTACTCAAGATCCCTGCATCTAGGTCCCCAAATTTTCTATCCATACGTAACTCTAAGTTTATTGATAGTATCAAAAAGCCTTATCTTGGAGAAGGTACACTGAAATTGGATTTAGAAGGATTATCTCTCCAGAGTTTGAAAAGAGGTGTGCCACTTGCATAACCATGAGTCTGAAATGGATCTCAAACTGAAAGAAAGGCTTATAAGCCACATTCCCAAATAATGTAAGAGGTATAAATCTCCGCCTATGCCCTCTAAAAGAGAACTGAAGTTTTACCAGGGTTCACTCCTAGCTGTCTAAGATCACAAAAACTAGCTAGGGAGTCGAGCTGTCTCTCTGATCCATTTGGAGAAGTGGCCAAAAGAACCACATTTGTTTCAAAAAGTAGTGAAATGAAAACATGATGGAGAATACACCCTTCATCTGCCTGAATGGTTTCCTTAAGGAACTGTTCCATCTCATCATTATATTGATGCCATACAATATAGGAAAAAATGGGCATCCTTAAGAACCATTGTGTTAGTTTTACTAGGGTTCACAACTGGCTCTCTGAGATCATAAAAACAACCTAGGGAGTCAAGGTGTCTCTCAATCCTTTTGGAAAGGTGTCCAAAAGAACCACATCAGTATCACAAAGCAGTAGTGAAATGATAATGTGATGAAGGGTACACCCCTCATCTACTTGTCTGGTCTCTTTCAGGAACTGTTCCACTTCCATCTTATCATTATATAAATGCTATATATTATAGGAAAATATGGGCATCATTGTTCTAACTTCTAATCACAAAGTACAGAAATGGCCCACAACAGTCTCATAAATTGTCATAATAACAACTATAAAAGGCTTGAAAGAGAGACATGGTATTAATGTACATGGATGACCAATGGGACTCAAAAGTATGAGAAGTAGAAATAACACAAAGGAGTGAAAAGAAGCTCCAAAAAAAAGGCTACAAGCTAAAAGCATAAGCTAAACTATAAGCACAACAATAAAAGATTCTAGTTAGCAAGAGGGTGAACCCATAAACCCTAAACATGTCAGGATGATTACGGCTTGTATTATAATTTATAACCATTACAAATAACCATGGAAAAGTAAGGCCTGGCACTGAAAAATATATGGCTGATTAATCCAAGGCAAAGGTTGACCCCAATCTGTATGATGCGATGAAGAATCAACCTCCTCAAATAGATTATGGCCTCTTAGATAATAAGTGTTTGACATAGAGATCTGTTACATTTAGCATATACGAAACCTCAGATATGAGGTAGACTCAAATTAATTTTACTGAATGCTTTACGTGCAAAGATGTTGTGTATATAACAGAAGTGAAGTAAATCTACAAACTGCTTTATTGCATCCTTAAAACTAAATCGAAATTAAATTTCATCTGGCAATACTGCTCCTAACCACAGTAAATTGGCAATGGTGCTATTGGTATTCAATCCCAAGCAAATCCTTTCCTTCCACAATGTACTCGGGCAAGTTATCCTTCTCGAAGATGGAAGTAATCTGACCTTGTCAATGGAGGTACTCAAGGTGTTCATGTGGTGAAGGGACCAGCAGGCCATTGGGCTGATTGGAAAATCAAATGTTATGGAGTCAAAGATGGCAGTCTACTCAACATCAAAGTTCTATCTGATATGGCTGCCATTTTTCTTTTTGATAAATATTGTGTTTTTGCGTTTGCATAATTGATTAAATATGTAAAAGCAATAAGCGCATACATGATAATCATCTGCTTTGCTGTACTGAAGTTACTAAATATGCTTTGGTGTTAGTCAGTAGTCTTTTTTTAACTTTGAAGGATATTTTGGTTATTTTGTGGTATAGTTTTAGTCTGCTTCTTGTTGCACAAGAAAGCTTTGTTCCTGTTGTGAGGACTGAAAATGACTCATTCTGAGGAAATAGCTCCCATCTTTTTATACTTTGTTCAAAGGATGGTGTTTTTGTACTCGACTCCTTTGTAATACACTATTTAACTTTATCAAAAACTCTGACGTGCAAATGCAGTTCTGCATCCAGTACAACTTCTTCCACCTAGACAGTTGTATCACTACATGTATTACCTTGCTAGATATCTGCCATGTGTTAGATGTTGACATGGCGATGATGATGTGTCAGCTAGTATTCAAAAGAGGCATTAAATTTTAACATAGAGATGGGTGGTCTATAGAGTCATGTCAGTCTTGAATGGCATAATGTTAAAATCCTTCAGGACTTTTTGCCTTGCTCTTCCCATTCATTTTCCATTGACAAAAATTTCTCCATGTCGGCTGATTGTGCTCCAGATGCAAGATCTTTTTCAGGGCTGCTAGGGGACTTGTTTGTTGTTAAGGACCAGTAACAAGAATCAACTCGTGGGCTTTCCATGGCAAGTGATAACCACTGGCTTCATATTTCCTTTGTCAATACCTTCCTGATTTATTTTCTTTTGGTTGAGAACCTTCATGATATTTTCCTTTCCTCTATTTGATATTTATCTAGGTACTTCCTTGGATATATATGTATGTGGGTGTGTGTCTGTGTGAGAGTGCACCTTGCTTCTTACTTCCTCTTGTCACAACTCTGTTGCTCTTACGTATGGTGTCAACCCCTTACACTTATACTCTGGATGACCTTATCATTTCTGTAACCTGTCATTCACAAACGAATGACAGAAGAACAGTAAAGAATTCATTCATGGAGACAGCATAAGACTTTACTACATACTCAAAAAAATATGCTTTTCACTTAAAATTATCACATTGTTTTGTTTGGAAACATAAAAATCTACATCTTATGTGAATTGGTTTCTGAAATTTATGTGAATGCATCTATATTTTCCAAAATTCAAACTGCATTTCCTATGTTTGTTTCGTCCCCAGAATTGGTGATTTGTCTTTGGATTCATTTTCATTTGGCATTTTTTCATGTTCCACAAATAATTATCCCCAGGGGACCATGTTTAAATGCTTTTATGATGCAGTTTTGCTGCTAAAATTATTAGGCAAATGTACAAGTGCAAAGAGGTCATGCACGAAGGAGACAACAGAAGGCTTTTCTGCCTACGCAGAAAATTATGCTTTTAATTTAAATAACTAAAAGTACTATTGTCAACCTGGAGTTGCACCTTGAATCGAAGACGTGCTGAAATGGTTAATCCTCTCTCCAGTTGAAACAATGGGATCTTCTCACGAGGGTGGGTGCCTCAATGGTGAGAAGAACCTCCAGAGAAGGCTGGTTCCTATAAGATGTATCAATGGATCTCTACTCTGTGCTGTGAATCTACCATGGAAAAGGGAGAAAGAAACTTGAAAGGGAAATCCTACCTAATGATGGTGATACACCAAAATGTTGATCCACTCTACTTGGAACTTTGAACACTGAATCAAACAAGGGAAAAGGAAGACCTTTGATTTCAATTGATCACTATGCATAAATATTTCATGAGAAGGTTCGATCCAATGACAAAAAACATAAGAGAAAACAATGGAGAGAGGTCTGATACAAGACACTTTGCAGCCACCTAACATCCACTTACAGCTTCAGCAAAAGACATAAAGAACACTGAACATGACCTATATAACATGATGAGCTAGCAACTAGGTACGAATCAAAATTTGGGAAGGGAGAGAAATCTACTACGTATGCAAATTGCTGAATGAATATACACTATGCCAGCACTTGAAATATGAAAGTACAATCCTTCTATTGATTGAAGAGGTTACACAACTCACCAATGACAGTCTGGTCTTATCGAGAGGGATGGATTTTACAAGGCTGAAAAGCCATTAATATAGAAATTTACAACAAACTAAGAGATTGGCGTTGAAAATAGAGAGGGAGTAAACTCAAACCAACTCAACCTTTATAAAAGTCTATTTTGCCTTGCATGAAAATTCTTTGCGTTGAAAAAGAAGAAGACAAGATTTGGATGCATGACACCTATGAATAGATGTCGACTTGAAAACTAGTCAACTTCAAAACAAGAGTAGTCAAATTCACTCGAACTGCTGAAATGTTTGAAAGTCTCCCTTTTGCATGAAATCAATGCAAATGCCAAATTAAGAATTTTGTTTGAACTGCAAGAACGTTTCGAGCAAACGAGACAAACGAGAGTGTGTGCATGGAATTTCCGGCAGTTTGAAATGTTCAACGCTTTGCCCGTTCATCATACAAGACAACTCTATTTTCAGAATTGAAGTGTGCTTGCTTTCTTAAACGCGTTCACTTCGTTGGAGTCACTCACGTTAGTCTGTGCATGATCTTTGTTTATTTTGCCTTTGTCTTTATTCTGCGTTGGTTTTATTTGCGGTTCATGCTTATGTCCATGTTCAGTTCTGCTTTAATCTTTGCTCATGCTTCTATTTCTGCATTTGTCTTACTTCTTGTTTAGTTCTGGCTCAATCATGTTTGTGCTTACGTCTCTGTTCATGCTATTGATCATGCTCAGTTCACTTCGTGTTTTCTCTGGCTTTTCTCGTGTTCCACTTTAATTCGAGATTCGGGATTTATTTTAGTTTTTATCCTTCGGACAAATTGTTTGAAGGACTCTCTGTCTTATCTCTTTCCCAGGCTTGGCATTTCCTTTTCTCTTTTTTGGCCTTTGCTTACGCCCTTGTCTTTTCTAGCGGGTCTTTTGAAACTGTCCTTATTCCTTCGGACTTTTTATTTGAAGGAATTCCTTTGGACAATTCGTTTCCTTGCCAATTTTACCAAATTTATTCCTTTTAGGTTCTTATGTCTTGCCTTTGATTTTCTTCGGACTTTTGCTGACTTCAAATTCCCGTGGATTTCTTGTTTGACAATTATTCCGAAGGATCCTTCTTTGCCTTTGTTCTTTTATTTTCCCTGGGTTTTTTATCCTCTTGAGTTTCTTCGGACTTTCTGTCTGAAGAATTCGTCTCCTTTGGCTATCTTTTCCTCGAAGGGCAAGTGCCCTTCAGGAACTTTGCTATTGTCTCTGCCCTCTGCAAGGGCTTCTGCTTCCCAATAATGCCCGTCGAAACTTTTGAAAGGGTCCTGCCACCGACCAGGTGCCCTCCGCAAGGGCAGGTGTCCTTCGGAAAAATGAATTTTGTCCGGAATTTTGCCAAGGTCTTCTTCGTGCTTGAAGTGTCCCCCGCAAGGGCACATACCCTTTGGGGAAATTGTAAATGTCCCTACGCGACGTCCAGATGTCCTCCGCAAGGGCTATGTCTTCCAGGAGTGCCCTTTGGAACTTTTGAAAAGGTCCACTTCACCGACCATGTGCCCTCCGGAAGGGCATGTTTGCCTTCAAAAGTGTCCTTCGAAAGGGCTCTAGGATTTTTGTAGGGCACCTGGGCTTTTTGTAATTGTCCTTATTCCTTCGGACTTTTGTCTTGACTTGAAAACTAGGCTTCTCAACTGTGCTTTTCTCCTTTCTTTTGGACAAAAAATCCGAAGAAAATAAGCCTTGAATGACTGCCACTTAGTCAGTTTTTTGGACTTTTACACAGTCCTTTGAGAGCTATTTCTCTCGGACAAAATGTCCGAAGAAATAGTCCACGTCTTACACCCGAAAAATTCTTTGGGAAGACAAAAAAAAAAACTTATAGCTTGTATATCTTGGCTGTATTTGCACAATTTGGCTATAATCAAGCAAGGTCCTTGGAAACCTTGCATGACTAAACTTCACCTGGATGTAGATGGTCACTTGGGTGTCTGTAAATGCTCATTTAAGGACCCCAAAACTGATTCACAAGACAAACTTGGCACCATAGCAAAGTTCCGAAGTGTAGGGGTGACAATTTGCCCTATGGGGGGCAAAATTGTCAACAAGTACTAAATTGTTTTTCTGAAAATATTCAATCTTATTTAAGCTGTTTTCTGAAATTTTATGTGAACGCATCTATATTTTCCAAAACATAACCTGCATATTCTTTTTGTGTTCCGCCTCCACAACTGGTGATTTGTCCTCACATTCGTTTGCCATTTTTCATGTTCCACAAACACCTCTCCCTGGGTGACTATGTTTGAAAAGTTTAATGATGCAACTTCTTTGCTAAATTTATGTAGCTTCATTTGCTTTTGATACACTAAGAGGCCACGTATGCTAAGAGGCCACGTATAGTGGATTACTAGCTGAGCATACTTCCTCTTCCCCAAACCATCAACACCGTTTATACCCTACAAGTCTTCCCTAATTCCAAGTATGTTTTGGATTTATGAAATTGTTTACTGCCCCAAACACATCAGAACCCTTCAACTGTAGAGAAACCACCATTATTTAAGACACCTTTGTGATGATATCTAAGTTCTAACTCTTATGATCATTCATTGTGACACTGATAATAAAAAATGAGATATTTGAATGTTTAATTTTTAGAACAAATATCAAGGAAACAAAAGGAATTGGAAAGCTGGGAAAAAGGGTGAGAAAAAAGGAATGTGGAGATTTTCCTTAGTACAAAAGTTTGCGTCTATGTTATAAATGGCAACATAAATCATCCAGTCAATTTTAATTTCACCCAGAAATGTTCCATTTTTAAGTTGTTTGACATCTTTAGACAACGATTGAAGATCTAGAAAGTTAACTTCATTTTCTTGAGAAGTTCAATTACATGTCCAAGCTGCAGTTTTTTTCAATAACATATGCATCAAAACATATGAGATGCTATTTTTATGGTAAAGACTTGAATCAAGACTTAAAACTCCATTACATCAAATATTGCAATCTCTAATTGCTGATCAGGCAGCAGATTTGGAAGCAGTCTTTAGAAGTAAAACCAATGCATAAAATTTTATTTTCTTAACATTGTTCTTATGCATCTTTGATAATTATTTTATTCTATTCATTCTCATGCTTCTATTTCCTTTTTTCAATAAGAAGATTTAATTCTTCTTAACAATGAACATGACTCGCAGGTTCTTTTCTTTTGCAGGCTTGAAATCTCATGCTGTTACACTCTATGAAGCAGGAAAGCTTGGTGATGCTAGTATTGCTGAGCTATGCAATGATCTGCTTGCATTAGAAGGCACAAAATTTGAGGGTGAGCTGCAAGAGTTTGCAAATCATGCATTCAGTCTTCGGTGTGCCCTTGAATGTCTCCAGTCTGGTGGATTAACAATTGACACAACAGCTGAAGATGTTAATGCAGAAAATCCAAGAAAAAGTGCTGGAAACTTCGATGTTTGGCAAGAACTACAGTCAAATAGTTCTGGAAGTAATAACCTCCATTTGAGCTCATTTGATTCTGGAAGCTCTCAAATGGATAATCAACCTTTGGCTCCAAATGGCCTATTGCCAGAGTTAAATAAAGTTGTTGACAGATCTTCTGAGTATTATGCCGACCAGTTGACAAAGCTGGACCTTGATGCCAAGAAAGAAGCTACCATTTTCAGCTCTACGGACACCAGTGCCAATTCAAAGAATCATGTGAAGAGGAAGCGCAAACACCGTGTAGATGTTCTTCGGTGTGAAAGCTTAGCTGGGTTGGCACCAGCAACATTGCATCGTTTATTTCGTCGTGATTATGACATAATTGTTTCAATGATCCCTCTCCCTTCTTCTCCTTCAACAATTTTGCCTGGAGGTGCCAGTCCTGTCCATTTTGGTCCACCATCATATTCTGCCATGACTCCATGGATGAAATTGATTCTATACTCAGCGGCAGGTTCTGGTCCTGTTTCTATTGTTTTAATGAAAGGTCAGCGACTTAGATTGCTTCCTCCACCCTTATCAAAATGTGAAAAAGCTTTGTTGTGGGATTGGGATGGGTCTACTGTAGGAGGACTTGGTGGCAAGTTTGATGGAACTCTTGTCAATGGAAATATTCTTTTGCATTGCTTGAATTCTTTACTTAAATTCTCAGCTGTGCTTGTTCAGCCACTGTTGAAACTTGATTTAAATGAGTCTGGAAAACCTATTACAAAGGATATACCATTACCTTTAATAGATCTAGATGGTTCATGTACTATCGTCAATAATGAGATTGGACTTAGTACTGAAGAAACTGCACAGCTGAAATCAACATTAATGAATTTGGCCAAAGAACTTCAACTTTGGACGATAGGATATCTTCGTCTAATAAAGGTTTGTAAGATGGAAGATTATGGGAATCAATCTGCTAAAAATGCAAAATGTGAGTGGGTTCCACTTAGTATAGAATTTGGGATTCCACTTTTCAACCCAGAATTGTGCAGAAGCATATGTCAAAGGGTAATACAATCGCAGTTGCTTCAAGCTGATTCGCTTTCAGAACACCGTGAAGCAATGCAAAAGTTAAGGAAAAGACTGCGTGATTTTTGTGCAGATTATCATGTAACTGGTCCTATTTCAAAACTTGTCTATGCTAGGGAGCAAACAACAAAAGATGCATCACCTGGGCTGACAACTTATGCGAGTAGAAGATGGGATCATTTTGTTGAATCTCCAACTCCATGGACATCAAGTGATAAGCAATCCTCAAAACTCGATCGACAAAAACGGCGTTCTGAAATTATAAGCTTTGACGGGAATATTCTGAGGTGCTCTATCTCACCCTTGTAAGATGTGTGTTTCTTGTGTTTTTGGTTGATCTTAAATGTGTTTCGTGCTGTAGGGAGTAATATCTCAGGACTTAAGTTTCCCTGTTCTAAAATTGGTCCAATTGAGGATCTGCATGTGTAGCTCTTTTTTTTTTTTTACTTCATGTTTATGTCCATTCAGTAATCTGTCAATTTCTAAAATGTTTGTCCTGATTTGCTTGATCACACTTGCATCTTTGGTGATCTTATCTGTGATGCACCATCATGTTTAGCTTAATATAGTACATTGCCCATCTGTATAATTGTAAATGACTAACTATTTAGTCTAGTCTAGTATCAGAAAGGTTATTTACAAACCCAATTAACCTGATTTATGGTATCTCTGCTACTTCGTGCAGTACCCTGATAAACCTGTTTGTTTTCTCAGAACACGGTAGAGTGTTCTTCAGAAATCTCAAAGAACAGAGAAAGAAAGAAAGGAAAAATTAAATTGTAATGTCTACAAATGATCAAAAATGGTAAGTGAGATCATAAAAAAGAACATTACTGTTGGGATTATTTCGAGGCAAGTGCTAGTTTTTGCCAATTTTTGTAACCAGAGAGTTGAAACTCAATGAACAGGGGCCATCATGTTCTGAAATTTGTTTCTCGAGAAATTTCTTATGTTACTTCTGGCCTGCAAAAAATGGCTGGCCTAATCAGCAATACTGCCCATTAGCCAGTAACCATTTCAGTATCTGTCCATGATAATTCTGTCATTTGGTCTACTACCCTGATCTCTTCGTTCAGATGACTTGTGTTCAATCAGTCTCCTGCTTGGGTGTTTCAAAAATTTCTGTTGTATATTTTATTTTTGCATCTGACCCAAGGATTTCATCTGGTGAAACTGAAAGTAGTTGGCATTTAAGGATGTTTTCGTGTATGAACATTGTTTGTTTA
This sequence comes from Torreya grandis, assembly GCA_037957365.1. Lineage (NCBI taxonomy): Eukaryota > Viridiplantae > Streptophyta > Pinopsida > Cupressales > Taxaceae > Torreya > Torreya grandis. The sequence goes on along the minus strand of JARHVA010000784.1, from coordinate 1,869,730 downwards.
TTAAATTATAATGATGAATCTGAATGTGATATATCTTCCTACTTGCATAAGGTTGAGTGACAAACTCTATTTTACAATTATATTAATAATCTAGCAATTCTTGTACATGTATATATACCCACCTTAAAAAATTTCTTATCCCCAATATTTTAGGGACCCATTTTCGTTTTGTTTCCCATTTCTCCTTTTTGGTTACAGAGTATGCGCTTCTTGTGTTGGTTGTGTTAGCCATTTATCTTCTACCAAGGCACTACTCATTGTTAGCTTGTGCATTCGATCACAATCCTTTTATGTGTATTTACATGGAAACTTAGAAAAGTCACTGCAATAGATTAAAGCGTCTCATGCACTGAACTTTGAGAACAAAATAAACTTGTTTCGTACTTTTCATTGATAATGTTTGCAGAATGTAGGTACGTAGAAGTACATAAAATTGTCATAAAGAGACAAAATGTGAAACTGGAATCTTCTCTGCAATTATTTTGATTACGAGTACCTCTTTCACTTGACTTGGGGACTAAAATGAATTTGGTTCACATTTTTTATCAATTTAATGTTGCAAAATGTACAAGTACTTTTTAAGTACATAAACTTTCCATAAAGACACAAAATGCCAAATTGGAATCTATTTGGCAATTACTATGATTTCAATATTAACAACTAATTAAAAGAAGTCATAGGATCTAACCAAACTGATAAACTCCTGAGGAGCATATGGAATCTGCAATTCAGGACCTTGCTTCAAATGTCCCAACCCAAATCCGTCTGATTACCCATATTACTACACTTACTGTACCCGAAAGATTTGCTTAACGAAGGAGATATTTGTGAGTATTTCCAATCACTATGCTGGCCAACAGGTTTGAGCAGAGTCGTACCCATTAACAATGCTTTCATTGTTTCACTTTACTTGGAAACTGGGTGTTGAAAGAGTTTTCTCATCATCCTGAGGGCTATTGGGTTTTTGTCGATAGCCCAAAATGACTATCAACATTAAGGAGAAAAAAATGCCCTCCAGCTTTAGGTGCTGATTAACTTCCCAGCTTGCATCATTCTAGAATTGAAATAAAATACCAAGAGGACTAGGTCACCATAGCAATGGCAAATGTTAACTGTCATACAATCTTGGCATTGTTCTTAGGTCTTGCCACAATAGAATTGCAAATAGTAACCCATAGAAAACCTCATGGTTTGATAGGATAAAAGTTTCACAAAAAGGGCCTAGCCTCAAACAATGAAAGTTAACCATACAAGCATTCTTTCATGCGTAGGGGAATTGCCAAAGGTGCCTTTGCATTGATTAATAATGAACCCAATCTGTAAAAGATAAATGTATAAGTTTTTTAGTTCACCACCAAGCAAGACACGAATTTGGTGTATAAGCCCCCCTCTTTAGATGTCCACAAAGGAAATGTTTTTCCATTTGCCTTAATTATTGTTCAAATTTGTATGTCTTTAGGTTTTGTCCCTTTGACCAAGCATATGATAAATCAAGCCTTGAAAGTAGGGTAAAAGAAAGAGTTACATCAAGAATTGAAAAATAAGGGCTTTACAATATATGAAAGATAAAATGGCAGTTTGGTGTAAGTCCCCTTCTCCCGAGTTGTCTTTATACAATAGAGAACCTGTCAAGTGGTTAAAGTAACCACTGACTACTCGTAAGTTTGTAACAGATACTTAGCAACCACTTTATGCCAACCTTGACTTTATGACTCATTACGACCCATCCTTCTTCAAATGGTGGCCTAATATGAGCGCAGTACTTTGAAAAATTACACACCCATAGACCCACTTAATAACAGTTCACAATTTAAACAAGTGGGGTAAACACTAAGGACACCTAGAGACTTCGTGTTCTATGAATTTATCATATTATTCAAATAAAGTTTAAATGAACTTTATTTAAATATTTACAATATTGTTTTTAAAATATCAATAATGAGGTGTACCTAGCCTAAGCTAGGCAATTGTTCACCAATTTGGAGTGGCCCAAATTGGGGTACGTCAGTATGACAATGGCAACCTCTACTCAAAATCTGAGAGCTTTTGGTGCCTAAAAACATTTTGACCCTTTTCATGCCTTATAAATTGGGACGCTTCAAGAAATTAACTACTTGATAGATTAAAGTGATTCTCATTTGCCTTTGATTCATCATACATTCAAAGCTCTAAGCTCAAATTCTTTATCTTTTGCTTTGACGTACACTTCATATACAGTTTTGCAACTTCCACTATTCTTTCCTGTGCAGCTTGAATCTTCTCACTAAAACACGATATAAATGCACATCTATAAGAGTGTGTCAACAACAAGTTGATTAGACATTTTAAAATTTCCATGTATAATTTCACTATTCATAGTGTTTTCCAATATCATATACACACACAAAAGTACTTGTAAAGGATATCAAGATAACAAGATACCTAGATGGTGAAAAAATATTGCCAGCTCCTTGTTTATTTCAAACTTTGTATGTACTTTGTTTCATCTGTAATTGGGCTGAAGCTTTCTGTTGCTTGAAATTGAAGTTTGGGGTTTTTATTAAAGTGCCAAATATTTCCATGTTCCGTTAATGCCTCTGGAAAATTCAACGTTATAATATTTTGTTTGCCTTTTAAATTTCTTGGATTTCAAAATGGTTTCAATTGTAAATCCTTTCCTGAGATATTTCAACAACACCACCATCTCTTTGTTCTGGAAGCATATGGCACCAATTCGAAAACTGCCTTATATTTCTCAATACTTTACTTGTGCTTGCATTATCATCAATAAACATAACCTCTTCCATTGTAAAAATGTTTTTATTAGCTATATTCCACTTCATCACGAAGCATCGGGTATCGAGAGTACTTTCTTGGATTTTTACTTGAATATATTCTGGCTTCCTTTCTTTCAGAAGCTCATTTTCCTTGGTGAAAACTGTCGTCTTCTCATTTGTAAGAGTTGAAGCAAATGCTAGAAAATATAGAGTTTATTGGTGAGCTGTATAAAGACAGCATGTTGACTGAAAAACCAATAAATGAATGAATCACGATACTTGGTGAATATTAGAAACCAGATGAGGAAGATGGTGAGGATTTATGCAAATTGGTGAGTACTGTTGGCAACAAAGGAGAATTGAGACTTAAATGCTGCACAAGGAAACATAACGGTTTATCCATTCTTGAGATCCCTGGTTTATCCATTCTTGAGATCCCTCGTTTATCCATTCTTTAGATCCCGGATATCTCGATAAAAAAATGAAACTGACCAAATTGCTGCTTTGTATCCCAACTTCAGAGGAATTTCTTGCACTAGTAGAATTAATCAACTCAGTAAGTCTCTTAAATACTCCAAACTTCTAACACATCAATATTTCTAGTTACAATCTCCCAAAAAATAATCTTCAATCTCTAATATTACGGTTTACCGTAAAAGTGATTCCAAAATTGATGTTATGTCTCATTCATGTCCATGAAAGATTAGAGAATGAAATAGAAAACTACAAGAAATACTTTTTTTAGTAACTGGAAAGTAACCACATTTTTTATATTGAAAACTTCTTGCTTGTCCCTCCTAGTGCCAATCTGCTGATCAAAAATGAGCTTCAGGTGCTGATTACTTTCCTGACTTGCATCATGCTAGAATTGAAATAAAATACCTAGAGCAGCAGGCCACCATAGCAAAGGCAAATGTTAATCGCCATATGAACTTGGCATGGTTCTTAGGACTTGCCAAAATAGCAGTTACAAATAGTAACAACCCATAGAAAACCTCATGACTTGATGGGATAAAAGAATCACCAAAAAGCCCTAGTCTCAATCAACGATAAACCTTAACCATACAAGCATTCTTACATAGGTAGAGGGATTACCAAAGGTGCCTTTGCATCGATTGATAATAGACCCAACCTATACATGTAGGGTGAAAGAAAGAGTTACATTATGCATCAAGAATTGAATAATGAGGGCTTCACATTATGTGAGATAAAATGGCGGCTTGGTGTAAGCTCACTTCTCCTGAGTTTATTGATCTTCAAATGTTATTTATACAATAGATAATCTGTTAAAGTAACCACTAACCATATGCAATGGATTTACAACTGTGAGCTTACTAACCACTTTATGCCAACTCTAACTTTATACAACTTCTTATGACATAGCTTTCACAAAATGATGGTGTGCTCATATTAACGAGTGCACAAATTTGAAAGCATTACACACTCGTGAATCCACTTAATAAAATTTTACAATTTAAATACCAAGAGCAGTAGGCCACAATAGCAAAGACAAATGTTAACCATAGAAAACCTCGTGGCTTGCACTGAAAGATCCTAGCCTCAATCAATGATGAACTGTAACCATACAAGCATTCTTATATAGGTAGGGGGAGTACCAAAGGTGCCTTTACATCGATTAATAATAGACCCAACCTATGCACAGAATGGGAAAGAAAGAGTTACATCACGCATCAAGAATTGAATAATGAGGGATTTACATTATGTGAAATAAAATGGCGACTTGGCATAAGTTCGCTTCTTTAAAGTTGTCTTTTATTGATCTTTAAATGCTCTTTATACCATACTTTAAAATCTCGTACCCAAAAATTACTTCGCAGCCCAAAATTTTGACTCAGACTTGGGACTCAACAGTTACTTGGCAACTTTATCGCTACTCAAATATATATATATATATATAATAAACTTAGATAACATGTGAAACACTATTAAATGACATGAGAAATGAATGTAGAGAATGCATAAATATATTTTATAAATTTTCAACCAAAAAAGAGTAGAAAGTACAATCTACAATGCTCATAAAGTTATAACATAGATTATAATCATCAATGCACCAAAATATAATAATATGATTATCATCTCCAACGTTTAGTCTACTACCCTCTAAAAGTGGAACTGGAAGGTAAGGATTTCTCCTTTGCAACAACATCATCCACAAAGATACCATTTGCATCCTCACCAACCCCTTCCAATTCCTTTGCTTTGCTCTCCAAAGATGTGATCTTCTCCTTGGTAATCATGGGCTGCTCATCATCAGCAATCCAATTAGCATATGGATCGATATCATCCAAGTCAATTGTCTCATGACTCTCTACCCCATCCACTTGTCTCACATAAAGAGGAAGATTGTATCGCACAAAATCAAGGTCATTGAGGCTTGTGTTGTCAACCTATTGCGCTTCTTTGTGTGAATAACTTCAAACATGCTCCAATTATGTTCATACCTAGAAGAGATACACAATTGACATAATTTTGTAAGTGAATTGGGCTTAAATAAATGAAATAAATCTAGTATCTACGAGTAATGAGGCTAAAAAATAATGACTCCATTTGATTTTACCTTGTTGATGGGTGTTAGCCTCTGAAGATTTGGTGTTTTTGCAATATAATCTTGCCACCACAAATTTACAAATAAGACATAATTTTGTAAGTGAATTAGGCTTAAATAAATGAAAGAAATCTAGTATCTACGATTAATGAGGCTAAAAAATAATGAATCCATTTGATTTTACCTTGTTGATGGGTGTTTCTCCTTCAAATACATAGAGTTGAAGAAAAGAGCCTCCCCTTTGTAGTCTTGTAAATCTATAACTTGTCAACAATTGTGTCTTTGAAAGCTTCATCAAGCATCATCCTTTCTATGCATTTGTTGAGGTCATCTACAATTTCCCCATTAACATTTAATGAATCGGAAAAGAAAAACTTGAGGTTTAAGTAGTAATATGCTGCATGTATATGTTGATGGAGCTACTTGTTCTATCTCCGATCAATTATGCGCCAAATGGGTTCATATTTTCTTTTATGTTGCCCATAATCATTTGCCATGGCCTTCTTGGCATGTCCATGACCTCATATAGATAACCCATTGGATTTTTTCCCCATCCACCAAGCGTAGAACTTTAACCAAAGGCTCTGACACCTAAAAGTTTTAAAAAAACATTGTAGGATTTTAAAATCAATATAAAGATAAATATGAATTAAAAAAATTATAACAAATAAAAAATAGTTAATTATAAGGTTATCTTAAGGATTTCATCTGTGTGCTTTGCAAGCATATCATCAAAAACGGTCTTCGCGATCCTTTTCCCTTCGGACCTCCAAGCATGGTGAGACTCCAACCACCGTGTACTCATAAACATCTACTTAAGAGATGTTAGTGAGGTTGCAATGTAATGGATGTTGTGACGAATCGTGTGACTCCTGCTCACACAAACTTCTTTCTATTGGTGTTCTCTCTCATCAAGATTAGCAACCAATGATGATCGTAAATAAACTTTCACCCCTTCAACCACATTTTTCACCCATGTCATCTTTTCTATGTCTTCAAGTAGAAAATCAATGCAATGGGTTGTGCAAGCAGTCCAAATTAGTGTAGGGTGCCTCTATTCAAGAAGTCTCCCTATTGCTATATATGTTGCTGCATTGTCTGTCACAACTTGGCCGACATTCTCCACACCCACTTCCATAACTACCTCATTCAACATATCACACAAAGTGTTTGTTTTTTCCACTTGGTGGGAGGCATCATTTAACTTCAAAAATACCAACTACTTATTTGAAGTTACTGAAAAATTAATCAAAATGTGGTTTTCCCATCCATCCACACATCAAATAAAATGTTTTAGCCCTTTTTATGCCATATTTTTATTCTTTCTCCACTATAGCTTGCATATTTTTTATAACACTAACAATGGGCCACGCAAATCATGAGTAGGAGCCTTGAACCCCTTCCCGACAATTGTCAATGTAGTTACCGAATTCTTTTAATTTATTTTTTTTGCCATATTGATTGGAATATTGTTATAGTAGGAAAAGTTTGTTGCATCTACCTTTGTTTCATTGTGCAATTTTTGGTTCCAACCAGTACCTTTAGGTGAAGGTTGTGCCCTAGGTTTACTTCGAGGAACAAAAAAAGAACCCAAACTATCTCTAGTAGATGAGCCTTATCCCCATCCTTGACCCCTTGGTGTTAGGGCAATAGAAGAGTCTCCCATGTCTTACTCATCAGAATCATTCTTTGTGGCGCTCCTATTCACTAGGGCTGCAATTACTTTAGGTTTTTTTCTTTTCCCTTTTTTTTCGCATAACTCACAAGATGAGCAACCATCTCTCTTTAAGCTTTAGGTGGCATTTGCTTGCACACTTGCACATCTTTACCCATGATTCGTGTGAGGTGGTATTTGAGGCGATTGATGCCTCGACTCATCTTCAACCCAATTGCCCTCTTCAATCGATTCACTACGCTTCCAAGAAGAGTCATTAGAGTTCTTAGGTTTACTATAACTAAATGAACTGGATGTTGATGCCATTCTTGTGATTGTATACCGTTGCAAATTGAATGCAAACTAAAACAAGTAAAAACTCTATAAAACCAAAAAATGTTTTAGATGAAAACCCTACTTGCTTTGTTGTTTGTCAAAGAAGTAGAAGAAAATGGTAAAACAAAAAATAAAAAATTCAAACCTAGGGCATTGAAAATGGAAAAAAAAATTAAACCAAATTTAACAAAAAAAAAAACTAAAGAGGACACTTACCTCTCAAATCCTTCAAAGTTGGTGGAAACCATTGTCAATCATTGTCAAATGCACAAAATCACCATAGCAGAGAAAAAAGAGAAAAAAAAATCTAAGTTTTTTGGATGAAAATGATTTTTTTTGATAATTTTTTTTTTTTTTTTGCCATGGATTGTTATATTCTTCCTGAGCCTAGTTGACATATGATACTTGTGAGTTTCAGTGAGTAATCGCTGGAAATTACTTGCCGAAACTCGCGAGTACCTTGCGTTGACTCAACTCATGAGTCACAGTACGATTAGTTGTTTTCGAAACAGGCAGTGGTTACTTGCGAGTACTCAATGAGTTTTGCAGAGTTTTAATACTATGCTTTATACAATAGATAATCTATTAAAGTGGTTAAAGTAACCACTGACCTTTGGTAACAAATATACAATTGTGAACATACTAACCAATTTATGCAAACTTTAACCTTAAATGACTCCTTGTGACACATCCTTCTCAAAATGATGGTGTGCTCACATTAATATGAGTGAACAACTTTGAGGATATTACACACCCATTGATCCACTTAATAACATTTTACACATTAAATACCACAAGTTGTAGGCCACCATAGCAAAGGCAAATATTGATGGTAGAAAACCTCTTAGCTTGATAGGATAAAAGAATCACCAAAAGGCCTCGGCCTTGATCAATGATAAACTTCTAACATACAAACATTCTTACATAGGTAGGGGGATTACCAAAGGTGCCTTTGCATTGATTAATAATAAACCTAACCTATGTCTATACAGTGAGAAAGGGTTACATCATGCATCAAGAATTGAATAATGAGGGCTTTACAGTTTGTGAGATAAAATGGTGGCTTGGTGTAAGCTCGCTTCCCCTGAGTTCTCTTTTATTGATCTTTAAATTTTGTTTATAAAATAGATAATTTGTTAAATTGGTTAAACCGTTGAAGTAACCACAAACCATTTGTTAAAGTGGTTAAACCGTTGAAGTAAGCACAAACCACTTGTAACTGATTTACAATTGTGAATTTACTAACCACTTTATGGCAAATCTAACTTTATATAACTCCTCATGACATATCCTTCTCAAAATGATGATGTGCTCATGTTAATATGAATGCACAACTTTTAAAACATTACACATCCATGGATCCATTTAATAACATTTTACAATTTAAATGCCAAGAGGAAAGGCAAATGTTAACTGTAGAAAACCTCATGGCTTGATATGATAAAAGAATCACCGAAAGGTCCTAGCCTCGATCAATGATAGACTTTAGCCATACAAACATTTTTACATGGTAGAATAGCAACATGGATTCTAGGACAAAACTTTTCCTTTAAGATTGAATGTATGGTTAAAGGCAAGGATTGTGGTATGTACTTATTGTTCAGTAGTTGATGTTCCTTGGTAGCAAAATTCAATTACAAACATTATGGCATCGTTGCCTTCAAAGAACGTCAAGTTAAAAGTTGGATCAAATTGGACGTTGGTCAACAATACACACTGACAATGAGGCACTACATATTTTTTAAGATCTCTATGCTGGAAGTAATCGTGAAGCACAACGATAAAAGAAAATACAATGGTACAAAGAGAAGTGTCATCAAGAAAAAGAAGATTGATGTTGTACAAGAAATAATTAATGTCATTGACCTCAAACAAAGGTAGAGAAGAAGAAGAAGACACAGTTAAGAAGTGGATCAATAGATTAGACGGTTTACTCAATTGGTGTAACAAAAAGAAAGATGACAAAGGTTGTGATAGGTAGCCAATTCAAATAATCCATCAAGAGTAGTATGGAGTAGAAGTGGAAGCCAATGTGGAAGTGCAAGTAAAAGTCAAAGTCGGAGCTGAAGCTGAAATCAATAAAAGGTTCAAGCGGAACCAGTGGACCTTACATCACTCATGAGTAACGAGTGGATAGAGACTACCGGACAATTGCCCCATTCAAAGGAAGTGTAGACCTTGTTGACCAAGCTGGGTTGAAGGGATTTTTAGAAGAATCAAGCGATGAGTCAACATAGCTCCCTCCTAAGGGAAGTCTTTATTTTGAGAGTTGTTGAATAATGAATTCTTAATTGAAGAAGAACAATCTGCATACAAGACAAACATCCGCGGGACTGAAGATTTAGAGCCTATTGCACTAGGGCAGTAGGAATGACGAGTGGAAGGTTTGAGCATTGAGATGTGTTCGATTGTGTTGAGATAGCAAATGAACATTCAACACATACCTTCTTGAGGAGAAGGATTGTATTCAAATATCCTTGTCAGAAGTAACCCATACCCATTGCCATGGTTGCCCCATCAATTCCATTCCCAAAAACGAAGCTGCTGAAGTTCACTTGTGACAAATCTGAAGATCTGATATGACATTGCATGACATGCATTACAATATAGATTGCCAATGTGCAAATAGATGAGAGCCACTAGTTGTAGTGTTTTCCATCCGCACTTCAAGTGGTGATTGATTGGTTCTCAAATGTATCACTTATTGATAAGGCAACATGGGAGAAACTGAGGAAGCATTCAAGAATAATTTTATGTTCTTAGAAATCTGTAATACTTGGCAGGGTAAACAAGAGAATGTTCGAGCCTATAACAAAATACTCAAGGAACCACTAGGAAAACTTGAAAAGAACTTGATGACGACTTGAAGAAGCATGATTCATTGAAGGGTTGGTACCCTTATTGTGGAGGAAAATGAAGGTGGCCCCACCCTTGTCTTACAAAGACACAAACAACTAAGTCATGGACAATAAAAGTGAGAATAAGACATGTTCTCGAGGAAAAGTGAAGATGACCCTAACTCCAACGATGACAGTGAACCTAGATCAATGCGAGCCTTGAGGAAAGATATGCTCTAGATGATGAAGGAATCGAAGGGAGGCCCTAAGAATGAAGACAAGGATCAATATCGTGTTGACTGCAAGATAGGTGGTCACACCAAGGTGAATTGCCTAAAGAAAATGTTGTGAAATTTGTCGAGTTACAGGGCATTTAGTCAAGGACTGCCTGTACAATTTGCAAAATAAGAGCGGTCAAGAACTATCCACACAAGAAGAATAATCGACACTACCCACCATGCCACCAAAAAATTATTGACTTTAGATTAATAGTGGTGGTGGGAGTTGGGCTCAATATGACTCCCAAGGATGGGCAATTGTATAGTCTTGAGAGTGCAATGAGTGGAACTATTTTGCAAGAGATTGCCCTAATCAAAATAATAGACTTCTCTATAGATGGTGTGGACCTGAGGTCCACAACATTGGCAATTATCTAAAGCAAGCAAACGTCAACATCATTGACGTTGCAGAGGATGAGGTTATGGAAATTACCACAACACATGTAAATAAATCTAATTACCCTAACCTATGTACATGGAAGGAAAGAATCACAGATGCAAGGGTGGAAGTTGAGAGGGCAATATGGCTGAAAAATGATGACAGTCACATGAACACACAAGTACAATGACAAGCAACTTTGAGTCTAACAAAGCTATTGCAAGACAAGTCTTGTTGACCACTATCCCTGTGAAGGTAGTTGGTCTATTGCAAAGCATTCTGAAACTCAAGATTGTTATAAATGCTATCGTAAAAGACATGGGTTTGCACATGGAAATACGACACACCTAGTGGCAAGTGGTGTAGCTTTGGGTGATGCGAAAAGCAAAAAGCAGAAAAATGAATCCATAGTTGAGCCCCATTTTTAGGTGATCAATTGATTGATCACATGCTTTCGATGATAAATCTACCTTGAGGGCCTGTAGTTGTGCATATGGAAATCCCTAGGAGGAACTTCACAAATTATATTGTTGACGGCTCTTTGGGCGTGAATGTTCTGCTAGAGGAGATTTGGAATAGACTTGGGAAGCCCACTATATGGCCACCAACTTTCCAATTGGTGGGACTCGATCAATAGGGTATACAGGTAATAGTAATTCTTATGGCTCAAAAGGTAATTATTAGGACCCAACTCATTATACTAAATTTGCTTATCATATCATTGAAAATGAAGGCCTTTAATGCCCTATGTGGTCAAGGATGGTTGATAGCAGCCAAAGCCAACCGTATATAGAAAAAGATTTGCTCTCTACTGAAAACAGAGGCCAAAAGTATATCATAGATTTGAAGAATCAAGCTTTAATGTCCCCTTCTTCTGAATGAGACAATTGCAGAAGACTGTTAGCCTATTTGATTCCCATAGGCTAAGTCGGGAATTAAATGAACCCATAGTTGAGCCCCATTTTTAGGTGATCAATTGATTGATCACATGCTTTTGATGATAAATCTACCTTGAGGGCCTGTAGTTGTGCATATGGAAATCCTCGGGAGGAACTTTACAAATTATATTGTTGACGGCTCTTTGGGCGTGAATGTTCTACTAGAGATTTGGAAGACTTGGGAAGCCCACTATATGGCCACCAACTTTTCAATTGGTGGGAGTCGATCAACATGGTATACTGGGACTAGTAATTCTTATGGCTCAAAAGGTAATTATTAGCACCCAACTCATTATAATAAATTTGTTTATCATATCATTGAAAATGAAGGCCTTTAATGGCCTATATGGTTGAGGATGGTTGATAGCAGCCAAAGCCAACTATATCTAGAAAAAGAAATTGCCCTTGATTGAAAACAAAGACCAAAAGTATATCATAGATTTGAAGAATCAAGCTTTAATGTACCCTTCTTTCAAATGAGACAATTGCAGAAGATCGTTAGCTTATTTAATTCCCATAGGCTATGTTGGGTGATATAAGGGATAATTAATTAAATAAATTTTAAATAGTCCTAAGTTCCTAAGGATTATTTATATTTAATTAATTAAAGGCCGAACCTTGGAATTTTAATAAAATGACTTTATTTTGTGTCAATGGAAAATTATAAAGTGGGTCACTTTATGTGAGTGGGAAAATGAAAAAAATTAAAATAAATAAAGTAATTCTCTCAAAGAAGGATATAAAAGTGATGGGAGCCAAAAGCAATTCATTCTTGACTTGTTATTTTCTCTTGGAGACTTTGAGAGTTAGAGCTTCGGTTCAGCAAACCCTAGGACGAAAACCCTTGGGTAATTTGATTGTATGGATGAAAACCCATTCGACCCTTTTGGTGGATTCGCTCAGGATTCACAATTGCACTTATTGGTTTCAGATTTCAGGAGTTCTTCTTCTAGAAGGAGATATTATTTGCAGGATTCATATATCTATGTGTACAGGAAGATATATTATGGGGCTTTGAAAGGTCAAAGAAGCCTACGTGGGTGTTGTAAGAACTGAGGCGCAGCATATATGAAATTGCACCTCCCTTATGAGGTGATGTTGGCTCTTGGGAAGAGTATGGAGTGATGTAGATGGGCCGCCTAGCTTGAACATTGTTACATCAGACTTTAGCAATTCTTATGGTATGTAATAAACCTCACTGTTAATGCATAGAAGTTCTGTAATAACTGTGTAACCAGCAAGATTGAATATTTCCATGTCAAGATTTTCTTCAGTATTACAATAATGCAAGCTGTGGATAGATTGTTTCTATATTCCTATAAGTCATGAATGTGTTTATACATGATTTGTGTTATCAAAGCTGCCAATAAACCTTATAAACAGCCATACTGAAAATATCATTGATCCTAACAAGAATGCAAAGTGTTTGATGAAATGTCTACACTATAAAAATTGGAATTTTTGTGAAACTTTTAGATAGAATCTTGGCGGGGTTTTTACAGTGGTATCAGAGCTGGTGATCTTGCCAACCTGTCTAAAAAATTGGTTCATATGCAGCCCGGAGAAGGTAATTGATCCGTAAACCGGATAAACAGTTTCTGAAAACAGATACTAAAAACTCTCAATTCCCTGAGGTATATAGAATTGGATGCAGAATTCTAGGAATGAGTGAAAGTAATCAGAGAACTTTATAAACTTATTTCCCGTATAAAAATCTTGATTTGGTGTCATATTAAAGTTTAGTATTTCATTAATTCTTTTGCGAACTGAATTAAAATGAAACACAGAATAAACTGAAATGGAAAAATAGACACCAACTTGATAAGGAAGTTCACCCATTTTAGGGCTACGTCTTCGGGTTCGTGAAACAACGAACCAATCCATTATAAATGATGTAAATACAATAATTAACAGACTTACATCGAGAATTGATTTTGAACTTGTACATAGTGCTGAAACTGACTTTGAAGACTGCAATTCGTCTCCTCGAAGTCCATAGCACCCCTTCGTCTTCTCCATGCATTTGGGCAATTTTATCCATTAAGAATATATGACAAACTCTTAAAAGGGGCATAATAATCTCAAGGAGTGTTCGTTGTCTTTTACAGACTTGCAACTCCTTTAATAACCCGGAAATAATAATTGCAATTAGCTCCATGGCCAAAGGCCTTACAATAATACGAGCATTATGACATTACAATCATTCAAGCTCTATGTATCAAATCTGCAGCCATCCATTATATTTCTGCCATGGCCCAAAAACAAATAGAAGAGAACATAATATTATCCAACTCGGGTCTCCGACTATAAGTCGAACTCTGCTCCATCTCGGTCTCTAACTACAAATCGAGCTCCATCTCAGCTTGGTTCTATGTTCAATAGAACTCCACTTTCTACCTTCGGAACTACGTGTCCAAACAAATCATCTTCGCCCATGGCCTACGACCTTTCAAAATAGGCGACGACCCTTCTATTGGGACTTTGCAATGCACGTATAACTTCCTTGGCCAAAGGCCATACTAATAGAAGAACACCCACAATAGACTCAAGTTTGTGTATTAAAATATACCATCGCCCATACTGCATAGCTCGGCTCCCTCCTTTACACTCGCGGCCTATGTAATGGCATTCGAGACTGTATAAAACAACAGTCACCTACCATCTTCTGGGGTCTACAAATAGAACTCACTTGTATATTGCTATGTGCTGGCCCAACAACTTTTGCAATTAATAGAAAACCTCGGCACTGTGTATCAGTAAATTTACACAGCCACAGTTATGTTTCTTCCATGGCCTAACGCCATACAATAGAAGAAAACTGAATTAACACAGGCTCTAAACAAACTCTACAAAATATACATGTCATTCGCCCATGCTCTAGTCTTTGTGCCAAAATCAAAGACACCTTCGTCAAGCCCAAAGGCTTTCCAAAATAAGCGAAGACATCCCCCTGTTCGGGACTATGCAATAGAATATCCCATCACGCCATAGCCGCAAGGGCTTTAATAAATTGACGTAATCCCCCTACTATCCGTCGAGCTCCTCTATTTGCAAATGGAGTTCAAAATCACCAAGATCTCCTTTGCTAACTGAATCCATACATGGGATGTTGACCGACGATATCCACATGGATTGTATGTGGCGGAACGGTTAAGGCTTGCATTTTAGAACCTGAGGTCAAAGGTTCGATTCCTTAACTGACGCCTTTGTAATCCATAATGGGATATTAGTCCCACATTCGCTAGATGGGAGCTCATCAAAGGCTTCAAATAGCCTTGAATATAGCACGTAACTCGTGGCTTCGGCCACAAAGCTCGCCTTTTGTTGGAGTTGGTTTCTGTTGACCAATTTTGGTCCTTCAGGCCAAAATTGAGCACCCCCTTTCCTTTTCCTTGGAGGGTCTTTTAATCAGTTTTTGACAAGTTCATCCCACAACCGCCTTATGGGTTTTCTCTGTGATAGGCCTGTTTCCATGAAAAACCAAGTGTTTCAAGTCCGGCAAGCACTTGGGGTTGATTTGGAACTCATTTTGATCCTAGAGGTTTAGCAGGGCAAGCAGGTTACTTCAGGTAGGCCTTTGATTGGCAAAATGGACCAAGTTTAAAGAGACAAGGGTCTTTTACAAATCCGAAGGGTAGATACCCTTGTGGAGGGCACTCGGGTGCAGAACAAGGCCTTTGCGGATTCTTCCGAAAGGCGACTCAGAGGTCGAACTGTCCTTGCGGAGGGCAGGAAAGCAACGAAATGGACCTTTTCAAAAAGCCCGAAGGGCAGCCTTGGGCTCAAAGTGTCCTTGTGGAGGGCAAAAAGTCCGCTTGCAAAAAGCCAAGGAAGGATTTCCTTCGGGGAACATGATAAGCCAAAGGAATTCCTTCGGAGAAAATGTCCGAAGGAAATCCAAGAAGGAAAGCTCAAGGCACGAATTTCTTCGGAAAAATGTCCGAAGAAATTTGACAGGTGAAGAAGTCTGGAGAAATTCGACAAGACGAGCCCGAAGGGTAGGTGCCCTTTCGGAGGACACTTGGCCATAAGAGGAAGACCTTTTCATTTTTTCTGAAGGGTCACTTTCCCTTCGGAAAAGTCCGTTTGCAAAAAAGTCGAGGAAATTGCTAAGGGTAGTGACAGACCCGCAGACGTCAATTTTAAGGTAGTAAGCTAGCGGTTGGAGTTCAAATGTCTGATGATAGGCCCGCGAACGTCAAATTTAAGGTAGCGAAATAGCCGTTGGTTTTCAAATGAGATGACAGGGTTGCGGACGTCAAATTTAAGATGATAGGTTAATCATTTGAAGAGAAGCCCAAAAAAGCAATTTTGTCGGACCAAATGTCCGAAAGAACTCATAAGTGGCAAGTGTAAGGAAAGAATTCCTTCGGATTTTTTGTCCGAAGAAATTCAAAGGAGGAAGCCCGAAGGGAGACTTAGTGACCCACTAAGGAAAGAACTTGAGGAAACAAAGAGATAGCCCCGAGGAGCCCGAATTGCCAAGGACAAGAAATACCAAGAAAAGAGAAAGCAGAGTGGGTAATCCAGAGCACGACCACACATAGATAAGACAAATACTCAGAATCCGCTAGCTGGTGTGGCAAGTCAAACATAGGGATGAACCAGACCAGGGTAGATGGCACAGGGGACGTCGACGGAGGAAGTAAATGCTTGTAGGTGGAATAGTTTCCACCGAATAGCCATTAAGAGAAGCTGCGCAGGCATTCAAGGGAGCGACCCGTTTTTCCTTGTTTTGACATTAATAAGTGGCCAGCTGCGTGAGCATTCGAGGAGCATGGCCCAGAACATGAAGAGAGATGGCTTTGGCGGTTGCTGAGAGAACCGACCCATACTCTTGTAGGGGTGTTTAATACACCCGACAACAAAGTCAATATGGGGGGCACCTATAGCATGGTTTTCACAGGCACATTTAACGAGAAGCGACAGCAGCATGGACGAATTCTTAGCTGTAGAAGTATTCAATGCAGTATGGGCCTCTTGCTCTTGATTGAGGAAGGATCTTTCTCCATTTTTCTCTATATATTGTAACCTCTCCACGTGGAATGAGGGATCTCTCAGTTTTGTGGGGCAAAGCCCTGAAGAAATTTACTTTTAATCAAAGAAGTGTTTTGCCTCTATTTGATTTTATGCACTTTTGCATATGCTTGCATATTGTCTTATGTTCAGTCATTTATTTTAAGTGCTTTCATAGGTTGATGCTAGTATATCTAGTGTATTCTAGATCCTCTTCTGCAGGTCAACAAAAAGTGTTCAGGTTGAAGTATAGGCGCAGGTGAGCAACCGTCCAACAGTATGCCTTTGGAGCACCTCTGGTAGGTTCTTCCTCATTATACCTCAATAAAACCCCTTGTTGAAGCATTGATGCAATTTAGTTTCTTATTCAAATGAAGTTCCTGTCCGCTCCTTTGATGCAAAGTGTAGGTAAAAAACTGAGTAGACCAATGAATTCTGGTGCATCACCATTTTAGTTAGGTTCTACTTTTGTAGTATTCCTCTTTTTTTTCACCCCTCCCATTGTTAGCAGTAGAAATCCAGGGCCTCAAGGTGCATCAAGGGGAGCTAACCCTTAATCTAGAGATTCATTCCTCAAACTTGCTACCCACAGCAAGAGGAATGTCTCCATTGTGCCATGTGGAAGAAAGGAGCTAAGTTTCTTTTCAAAAGATGCAATCCACAGCGTCAATAGTTTCGGTGCTAAGTTGGGAAGATTCAAGCTTGGTTTGGACGGTTGTTAAGCCAACTATGAGTTGGTTGTATTTGGTTGGACTCGACTCAAGCTTGGTCATGATGAGTTGGCACTCGAGCTGCGAGCTGAAACTCGGGCTTGATCTCGAGCTCGATTTTGGGCTTACCATATCTTGAACTCGCCACATCGAGTTGGATCTCAAGTTGTATACTTCAAACTTGGCATACATTGTGACTTGGCTTGAACTCGGCATAACATGAGTGACTTGAAAAATAGAAAGCATGTGTTGGCATAATAGCATAGAGTGGTGGTAGGCCATGCGGTGGCTTGAGGACCTACCATGTGGATCTTTCCAAATGCTCCTTATCTTGCCATTTGTCAACACGAAATTGCACAAAATAATATAGTATAAACTATAATGCAATTGGAAATATTAAAATTTCATTAATATACCACAGTGGTCGGATCCCCTTCTGAAACAAGAGTGGACCCCACCGGTTACAGTCTCCATAGTCGGCTTTTTGAAACTACGACTGACGAAGATCGGTGAACTAAAAATCCTCCGGATCAGTAATACCAGATATTATTTGAGAAGAAGACACGATGATCCACTAGAAGTCCTTGAGGAGCTTGATCCTTTCGCTGGAGTTGAGAGGGTAGAAGTGAACATGGGTGATAGAGATCGTGAGGATCCTAGCACTAGGAATATTCTCAATGATATCGCTAGAGGACAACGAGATGGTACAAATTTTGACCCAATTTATGCAGCAAAATGCGGTAAATAACAATGCCAATCAGAATAATAATCATAATGGTCGAAACAATGGGAACAACGATGAAATGAGTAACTTGGGCAACAATGTACATGCTCATAATCACACTAGAACCACTCAAGGTTCCACGGTTAGGCCTCTTATGCCTAATTTCTTAGATCAATAGGGTAGTGGACAACAGGTTGTAGGAGAGAGCTTGCACTGCACGTGCATGGATATAGAAGTTAGACAACTACCTCAGTTTTTACCCCATGCTTGAGAGGGAGGCCATCCAGTTTGCTACTTTACACTTGGAGGGTGACGCACATGATTGGTGGTACCATGGGATGGTTACGTAGGTTCATAGCCTTGTCACTTCATATGCTGATTTTACTTAGAGGCTAATAGACCGATTTGACAAAGCAAATCTTGAACAGTATTTCAGAGAGTTGCCCAGCTCAAACAGAAGGATTCAGTAGATGCCTATATTTCTGATTTTTAGAGGCTTGTTGTCATGGTCCCAAATGTTTTCGAGGACAGATTGTCATATCTCTTCATTGAGGGTTTAGAGGAGCCACTCCAAGGTTGGGTGAAAGCATCAAACCCACCTTCTTTGTAGGATGCCATAAAAAGAGCTAGGAACATGGAGTTTTCAGCACCTCCCAAAAACAAATTTCAGAACAAATCACTTTCTTCCTCTAAGAAAGACAATATGAAAAACTTCCAGAAAGATTGGCCTAAGAAGACAAATTTGGATACAAAGGCAAAAAATAATCTGAGGAAGAAATTGTGTTTTTCTTACAAAGAACCTTGGGACCCTGGGCACAGATGCCTTGGGAAAGGCAAGGTTCATTATATCGAGGTCGCCATCTGACCATGAGGAGGAGATGAAGGTAGATTCTAGCTCGGATAGTGATCAGGAGGAGAGGACTACAGGAGAACCTATGGGAGGTACTATTGCTTCTCTTTCAAGTACCCCTAGATATCACCCTTTTAGGGTGAGAGGAGTCTTACAAGGACATTGTGTGATATTTTTGATTGATAGTGGGGCAACCCACAATTTCATAGATGAAGGCCTAGTGATGAAAAGAGGTCTTTAGGTAGAGGATTTCCTAGATTTAATGTTATGATTGCGGATGGATTCACTATGAGATGCAAGAATGTAATGTCCGCAAATTGGGATGACAACCAAAAAAGAGGGTTTTTTAACAAACCCTAGCCAAACCAAGCACCAAATTGAAATGTGAAAATTTATAATCAGCCAAACCTTAGTTGGAAAAATTTATGATATTCAAGATAAAGAGCATCCAAATAAATCCACAAGAAGCTGAAATTTATTTAGAGAATTAAGTACCTTTTGGGGGGTCAAATAATATGATGAATAGCTGAAAATATCTCACAAAAATATTTTGAATTTTTTTTGAAGGTACAACTATACTTTCCAACCCTTAAATGCCTCAAAATACTCTCCAAGTGGGTCGCCACACCTCAGTAAAATAAAAGAAACAAATCTGAAAATTATCCCTTGGATTTCTCTCACCAAATCACCTTTTGAAGCTTGCCAAACAAGTCGCCCAAGTACCAAAATTGCGGAAATAATTTTTGGAATATTTTAGGACCTAGAATGCCCCCATGCATGCCAATTGTTCCAAACAATTCACCAAATGACTGAAATAAATTATGAAAATTATCTTAACCCCCAAATAGGGTTCCGAAGACCAAATTTCCCACTTGTGAGGGGTTGCCACCCTCCCAAAGGGGGTCACCACACCTTAGAAGACTTCAACTTGTTCTAGGGCGAACTCCTTCAACTTGTTCTAGGGCTTCTCCAAGGAGTTCGCCCACCTTCCTTTTACCTGCAAATTGAAGATTTCCAGCTTTTCGAAAAATAGTACTAATTCTTTGATGAAGGTGGCGTCAAAAGACGCCTTTGTAGAATTTCTTACATATACTTATGCACAATTATGGCGCAAACACAGCGTTTGAATAAAGCTGCCCTAGTAGAGAATGGAGGTTTTCATTCCCAAACCCTTGGTGCACTTGAAGAGTTTTGTCCTCAAGTCACTTGTTCAAGCTTGACATACCTGCACAAGAATTTCAATATCCAAATTGCATAACCCTTCCAAAAGAATCCTCCCTCACCTTATATATGCCACCTCCAATAGTGGGGCCCAAAATTAGGAAGGAAGAGTTACTTTTTCCTTTTATAAAAAGATATATCACAAGCTTCCTTATAATAGCACTTATAAAGTAACCTTTTAAGAAAGGTCCCAAAAAAGAAATAATAAATTGTTTTTACAAAAAGTAACCTTGAAGCCTACCAATGTTCCCTTTTCCTTAGAATACCTTAGCCCTTGGTAACGCACAAGCTAAGGATCTCATCCCCATGATTAATTTGAAAAAGGGGACATTACAAAGAAGAAAATTTCACAGTTGAGCATTACTTTGGGTGATCATCAAATGACTTATGATTTTTATGTTGTTGGAATTGGGGAGACTAACATGGTTCTTGGCATTTAGTGGTTGCACTCCCTTGGGAAATATACGCAGAACTTTTAGACTATGGAGCTCAAATTCAAACATGAGGGCAAAAAGGTTGTTCTTCGAGCAATGTCGAATGGAGCACCTGGAGTGGTTAATGCGAAGAGGATGGAGGCACTATTTTGACATGGAGAGGTTGCTTGGGTAGCCCAATGTTTGATTTCTTCTAAAACCCCTTCTGATGGAGATGGTCAGTATCATGTGGATATCCAATCCATATGGGATAAGCATGGTGTGGTTTTCAGTTAGATTCCTCTTGGTAGACCACCTAACAGGGGTTTTGAGCATGTGATAGAGCTAGAGGAAGGCTCTTAGCCTGTTATCATGACTCCTTATCGGCACTCGAAGAGATTCAAAGAGGAATTTGAGAAAACAATTAAGGAGTTGTTGGATATGGGTCACATCAGGCCTAGCTCAAGTCCCTTTGCTTCTTTAGTTGTTCTAGTGAAGGATGGGACCATGCGGATGTGCATTGATTATCGTGCACTTAACAAGCAGACTATAAAGAATAGGCTCCCGATTTCCAGGATCGATGAGTTATTGGATGAGTTACATGGGATTGTGCATTTTTTGAAGATTGATCTTCATTCAGGGTACCATCAGATCATAGTTTGTGAGCAGGACATACACAAGACGACCTTCAGATGTCATTATAGACATTACAAGTTTTTGGTCATGCCTTTTGGTTTGACCAATGCTCCCACTACCTTTCAGTCTTGCATGAACCAAATCTTCAACAAGCAGTTGCGGAAGTTTTTATTGGTATTTTTTGATGATAAATTGATATACAACAAGACATGGGAGGACCACCTCATGCATCTTGATGAGGTGTTGGGTATTATGGAGGCACAGTCTTTGTTTGCAAAAGCTTCCAAGTGTGAGTTTGGCATGACAGAGATCCTTTACTTTGGGCATGTGATCAGTGTTGATGGAGTGAAGGTCCATCAGGAGAAAATTCAGGCCATCCTAGATTGGCCACCATTGAAGACATTGTTAGATTTGAGGGGATTCTTCAGCCTTTACAATTACTACAGGAGGTTTGTTAAGGGGTTTTCTCAGTTGGGTGCACCTCTTACAGATCTCACCAAGAAAGGATCTTTCAAATGGACAGATTAGGCTCAAAGCACATTCGACAAGCTCAAGGAGGTAATGAGCACTTGTCCTATTTTAGCATTCCCTAGTTTCTCTCGGCTCTTTGTTTTGGAGTGTGATGCTTTAGGTGAGGGGGTAGGCATTGTGCTTATGCAGAATAGGCACCCCATTGCTTATGAGAGCAAGAAGCTCCGTGATGTAGAGAGATTGTACTCCACCTACAATAAGGAGATGCTTGCCATCATGCATGCATTGGCAAAGTTCAAGGAGTATTTGGTGGGTGGAAAATTTGTTGTCATAACAGATCATAACAGCTTGAAACATTTCTTGAAGCAGAAGGATCTGAATGAGAGGCAACATAAGTGGGTAAGCAAAATCTAGGCCTATGATTTTGACATTGAGTATGTGAAGGGGAAGAGGAATGTTGTAAAAAATGCCCTTTCTGGGAAACCCACTTTGTGTTCTATGACTAAGATTCAACTGATTGGAAGGCTCACCTCTTGGTTGAGTATTCCAAAAATAATTTTGCATGTGAGCTTATGGATGGTAGGATTCATAATGATAGGTACAGAGTGGTAGATGATGTCATCTACTACAAGGACAAGATTTATTTGGTCCCTGAATCGAAATTGAAGGAGAAAATCTAGGGCCATTCATGACACACCTCTTGCAGGACATCCAGGTTATTTCAAAACCTATAGGCAGATCAGAGAGAGATTCTCATGGAAGGGTCTCAAAGATGATGTTGTGCACCATGTCAAAGAGTGTATGACTTGTCAACAGAACAAGTCAAAGCATACTTTCCCAACAAGATTGTTGTAGCCATTGCCTATCCTGAGCAAAAGTGGGAGAGTATATCCATGGATTTTATTACAAGTCTTACTATAGTGCAGGGCAAAGATTTCATCTTTGTGGTAGTTGATAGGTTGACCAAATATGCACAGTTCTTTGCCATATATTTTGAGTACAAGGCACCTGAGATTGCAGAGTTGTTTTTTTAAACAGGTGTCCAGACTCCATGGATTGTCGAAGAACATTGTCAGTGATTGAGATAGCAGGTTTCTCAGTGCATTTTGGCAGGAGCTCTTCAGACTAACTAGCACGGAGTTGACCCCGAGCACTAGTTACCACCCCCAAATGGATGGTCAAATAGAGATTGTGAACAAATGGGTGGAAGGTTATTTGCGCAATTATGTTGCAGGCCAGCAAAAGGCTTGGATCAAGTGGTTATATTTGGGCGAGCATTGTTACAATACCACCTATCACATGTCAATTGGCATGACTCCTTTTTGAGCATTGTATGGGTATGATGCTATGTCTTTTGTAGACTTAGCATTTGATGATAGCAGGGCTCCTAAGGCAAAGGATTGGATTTAGGAGAGTCAAGGGAGTCAGGGCATCTTTAAGTCACTTAAGGATAATCTTCATCGTGCTGAGAATCAGCAGAAGATTTATGCAAATAGGCACAGAGTTGAGAGGAGTTTTGAAGTTGGAGACTTAGTTTTCTTGCATCTACAACCGTATAGACAGTCTACATTGAAGTAGAGTGGTGCAGAGTTCTATGGCCCTTACAAGATTTTGCAGAGAGTTGGTGAGGTGGCATATGAATTAGAATTGCCTAAAAGTAGCAGAATTCATAATGTATTTCATGTTTCTTGCCTCAAAAAGGCACTTGGGCAGCATATCAGTAGATCTCATTAGCTTCCACCATTGGACGAGGAGGGTAGATTGGTCTTGGTTCCTGATGCTATCCTGGATGTCAAAGAGAGGAGGTTGAGGAGCAAGTGCTCAAGGAGTACTTGATTAGATGGAAGGACTTGCCCTTAGAGGATGCTACTTGGGAGGGAGAGCAAATTCTTCAGCATCCGAATTTGCAATTGTTGGTGGGCAAGCAATTGTGCGAAGGGAGGACTATAATGTCCCTTTCTTCGGAATGAGACAATTGCGGAAGACCGTTAACCTATTTAATTCCCATAGATTAAGTCAGGTGATATAAGGGAATAATTAATTAATTAAATTTCAAATAGTCCTAAGTTCCTAAGGATTATTTATATTTAATTAAGGCAAAACCTTGGAATTTTAATAAAGTGACTTTATTTTATGTCAATGGAAAATTATAAAGTGGGTCACTTTATGTGAGCAGGAAAATGAAAAAAATTAAAATTAAAGTAATTCTCTCAAAGAAGGATATAAAAATGATGGGAGCCAAAAGCAATTCATTCTTGACTTGTTATTTTCTCTTGGAGACTTTGAGAGCAGGAGCTTCGGTTCAGCAAACCCTAGGACGAAAACCCTTGGGTAATGTAATGTCCCTTTCCAAATGTTCGGAGATCTAACTAGCCTACTCCACCCTTTTTCTTTATTTATTCCCTTGGGAATTGGAGCGTGGAAGAAATGAAGGGAATATTTGGACCCTTGTGTGCATTTAACCTTATATTTTTATGTTGAACAGGCCATTAATGCACGTTATGTTATATTTTCATGTTGAGGTGCTTTAAGTCACAACTTATGACTAGGAAAAGTGTTATTTCCCCCCTCCCATGGGTGCTGGACCCTTAACGAGTATTTATTACTTATTAACTATTATTTTCTTAAAGGGGGCATTGGAAAAGGCAAAGGGTTTTAGGGTTTGGAGTTATAAAGAGAATTGAAGGGCTAGTATTATCATTATGCTCATTGTTATTTTCTCTGGAGTTTTTAGTGAGCTTGCGTGCTCATCTACTTTGCTCAAGGAGTAAAATCCCTTGAGATCCCTGGTTTCGGTGCAGAGAAGACTTTGGACCCTAGCTAGAAGGCTATTTCGGTGAGAGGATTCATCCTCAATCCCTAGTAGTTGTATTTGTAGGTGTTGAAAGGAAGAAATATTAGAAGATTTGCAAGGCGAATAATAAATTTATACAGTGCAGTGTGTGGGGTAATGATATTACAGATAAATCTGAAGTATAATTGTGTGAGGGTTCAAGACCCTAGTTTTGCCAAGGAAAGCTCATAGAAGAAGAGTCGCACACATTGAGGGATTTGAGGAAAATGGGCCCAACAAATACCAGTCGTACCTACCTAAAGACTTCCAAAAAGAGTCGTAGCATATGATAAAGGAAATATGTGGGCTCCTCAAGGTGTTGCTACCTATTGGAAGACTCTAATTCATGATTGAAAAGATACAAGAGGGTGCACGGGTATCTTGGAGGGATACATGAGTATTGAAAGGGAGGCGCAACATAGGAAAGGAGTCATTTCAGAGCTATAAGGAGTTATTCCAAAGCTATATTTGCCATTCAAGCAGCTGTCCATCCTTTTGCGTCAGATTAGCCTTCATTCCTAAGTGTGTTTGATTTCAACTTGGAGGTTGAAAGTAATATTCTTCATTCTTGTACTTCTGATTTTCTGAGACAGCATATATATATCATTTTGGCCTGGTTTAATGATGAATATATTCAACAAGACAATGGATGCATACAAAGTGTTTGTTAAAATGTCAATGACTTGTTTCATGCATGACATCTATTTGTAAATATGCCCTTGATCAATAATATAATTGCAGCTATTTAAGTGATTGAAATCAGAATTCCTTTATAATAGACTGCAGACAAACTGTTTGACAAAATGCCTACAAATTGAAAATCAGAATTTTGCAAGTTTGGAACCATATCCCCTAGTTGGGGATATTTCAGGTAATTTGGTTGTGTGGACGAAAACCCATTCAACCCTTTTGGTGGATTCACTCAGGATTCACAGTTGCGCTTATTGGTTTCAGATTTCAGGGGTTCTTGTGCCGGAAGGAGATATTATTTTCAGGATTCATATATATGTGTGTACAAGAAGATATCTTTGACAAATTTATGGTATTTGCATACAAATATAAATTTGAGTTTTGTTTGAAGATTAAGTAGAGTCTTGTGTGGGGCTTTGAAAAGTCAAAGACGCCTACGTGGGGGTTGTAAGAAGTGAGGCGCAACATATATGAAATCGCACCTCCCTTATGACGTGACATTGGCTCTTGGGAAGAGTATGGAGTGATGTAGATGGGCTACCTAGCTTGAACATTGTTACATCAGACTTTAGCAATTCATAGGGTATGTAATAAACCTCACTCTTAATGCATAGAAGTTCTGTAATAACTGTGTAACCAGCAAGATTGAATATTTCCATGTCAAGATTTACTTCAATATTACAATAATGCAAACTGTGGATACATTGTTTCTATATTCCTATAAGTCGTGAATGTGTTCGTACATGATTTGTGTTATCAAAGCTGCCAATAAACCTTATTAACAGCCATACTGAAAATATCATTGATCCTAACAAGAATGCCAAGTGTTTCACGAAATGTCTGCACTATAAATATCGGATTTTTTGTGAAAATTTTGGATAGATTCTTGGTGGGGTTTTTACACAAGCAGTCAATTATTAAGTAAACACATCAAACTCATTGGACTCGGACTTCGAGGAAGAATGCTTAGTAGATGGAAATTGAGGTACAATGGAGCTGAGCAGTGAAAGGATCTTGGAATTGTAGTCATGCTCCGAAGATGAGATGAGCTCCCTCAACAGGTTGCTCTATTGGCAGATGGAAAACTATGAAGTGTTCCAACCTAATTGCAATAGCGTCAAGATTATGGAGATTAAAGAAGGCGAAGGCTTGTAGTGGGATGACTAGAAGCAGATGTTGGTGATGCCAAGTCCTTTTGAATTGTCAATGTGACAATTGGCTTATCCACTTGGGTTTACAGACTATGTCAGGGATGCATAGTCAGAGGATAATTTGGGCCACCAAGTTTAAGGTGTAACTAACATGAAGTTAATAGAGTCAACTACAGTAATTGTGAATGTGGGTCCAAAGGAAAACTTACCTTGGAAGATAAGTACAACCTCTTGATGTACGACCTGTATTAAAAGTACGTTCAGATGCAAATATGCTTGCTCTGAATGAACAAAAGTCACGATGCATTGACTAACCAAGTCTATGTCAAGGCAAATGAAGTATTGTCATGACCAATACTTGTAGCACATGAATTCTACATCTAGGGAACTTGTGTTAAAAAGAGAAAGGAAGCACAAACATAATAATATTTAACAGACAAGAGTTTCATGTGCAAGATGTTAATATTAAAAAGCATTGGTCGATGGGACGTAAATCTTGAAAAATTAACATGCATAATTGTGTCGAGCGACCAACGAATTTGGATGGTACGGAGTGCAAAGATGCAATGCATGAGTCCGAGTTAAACATCATATCAGCCAAGGGAAAAACATATTAAGATGATTAATTTTGAGTGTCTAAGTTCGAAAGATGATGTATCGACACCCATCAAGAAAACAAATAAAGGTACAGTTATTGTTCGAAAAAAAGAAACATGTGGTTGTTGAAGAAAAAATAACAAATATTATAAATGATGATTATAAAAAGGCAGGCAAGGGTCTTTTAGTGAACATCCCACACATTTGACCATATGGCCAACCCAACCTTCCATCATATGCCCATCAACAAGAGTCTACTACCACACATACAGCCATGAGACACAATCATATGGTTTGAATCAAAACGGCAAGTGTGAGAAAACACACCATTGCCAAACTTGCTATAAACCTTAGCCTTACGTCTAGCTAGAACAACACATTTGTACGCCCCTCTTGTTATCATAGGCATTGTTTTTTCATTGTACGTTCACTTATCTGTCTTTGCCTATTGTATGCCCCGTGTAGATGTTATTGCAACATACAGTTTTGTTTGTCCTTGCATTGTATGCCTTTGTTTTGCCCTGTATGCTCTTGGTCCACCTCGTACATCCCTGTGTACTACTGTTTAGACGTATGGCCCTCTTTGCTCTTTTGTGTTCACTCTTTCATATGTCGACAAACCACATGCCTAGTCTTTTGCATTGTTTGCTCGATCGACATCTAGTCTGTACACCAAGATTTCTTACCCACTGTTGTACGACCTTGCATTGTACGACCAAGGTGATAAAATTGTGTTGCACACCCTACACAATCACTGTCTAACTTTGTTAGCTTTGTTGTCAATATGTACGACCTCTTCCTTGTATATTTAATAACTTCTTTAATAGCTGGAGAAAGTGCTAGACAAGAAGGAAGCAAAAAGAAATTATTGGATTTGTGGGCTTTCATAACTATATTTTGGGATGTCATGGTGTGGGCCAGCTCCGCATGCAGCCCCTGTTCAAAGATTTTGACTTTTTGCCACGTTTTTCAGCTAATGTATCCTGAAGTTTCCCTAGCAGCTATCTCTAGAACCGCCTTCACTACTTCAGGAATGTCTTGTCTCTCCACTCTTCAATATTCTTGTTATGTTGCATATGCCCTGTGTTGGAAGGGACTCCAACTTGTTTTAGATGGGGATAATGTAGACCATCATAATATTATTGTCATTGTTAGCTACATCTTATTACTTACATGTTTAGGTAGTGGATGTTTTTATGTTGTTAATGATTGTATTGTTGGTTTTAGGGTATTGTTGTAGCAAGTCTCTTATTTATGTTTAATTGTGATGGTTATGTTTAATTGACAACCAATGGGACTTCTTCTCATATAAATAGCATGATAAACGTCAGGGGTAAGGGCACTGTGTATTAGGGCCTTCCTATACCTAGTACTACCTATAAAATACAAATTGTTATTACACATGTTCTTCTATGCTACATCGTGGAATACACTTGTTCTGTAATTGATGTTCCTTGTTAATGTAGTTTCTTTAACAAAGTTCTGTAATTGATGTTCCTTGTTAATGTAGTTTCTTTAACAAACAAGGCAATTATCTATGATTTCATCAGCAACAAGAGAATTAATTGTGTGTGAATATGGTGGATAGGAATGTGAACTATGACCATTAAAAAAAGCATTAGTTATACCTGCCTTCACACTTGTGAAGTTGAAAATGCTTGCTAATCTGTCCATAATCACAACAATGCCAAAGTAGAGAAAATTTCATAATCCAGTCAATGTTGTTGATATACTCTCCAAGCTTCACATGAAATAGGTTTCTCTTTTGTTGATCTATGGCTTCTTAATCTCAATTCTATCATTTAAAGCATAAGCAATGTGTTTAATATGTATGGGGGGACTGTTAGCCAAAATTGGCTACCATAGGTGAGTAGCATTTAAAACTTGCTATCTAGGACTTGTTTAACTTTGTTGATAGCCTTTTGAGAGTTTAGATCTTGGTCCAATAGTCAGGCTTTGTCATAAAAGATGTATTATCAAGTGTATTTGGACATTTCAAGGTCTCCTGCAAGGTCTAGCCAAGGATAGTGAGTCAAATACCTAGTCTTGTCACCAATTCCCTTCATTAGAGTCTCATGACATGTTTTAGCAAGGATTAAGGTAGTTTTGGAGAAATTAATGTAATGGTTGCCTATGCAAATTAGAAGGATCAAGTGCATTTTGATGTCTCTAATATGTTTCCAAGCTATGCCAAGGTGTTTTCTTCCTTGTCCATGTTGGTCTAGGTCAGTTTCAACGTACAAGTGGTGGGACCTTCTAAAAGCCAAGAAAGTGAAATATAACATAGCAATGCACTTGCCAAGGATTTATAAAGCAAGTTTTTAACGTGGAGATGGTCAGTTCAGGTTAGAAAAGGATGGTGTCAGATCCCTCTAATGTTTTCAGGGTCAAATCATGCTTTTGGTAGCATTGGCAAGTCCAAAGAAGACAAAAAACGTTTCATCTCCTTCATCGAGATCCTTGCAAGCTGGTGAAGGTCACTTTCAAATGCTTAGTTCATGAAGAGGAAGAAAGATTAGATCCAGTGCACTTAGGGGTTGATAGGGGCCCTTATGCCCTTCAAACCTGTGGCAAGAGTTCAAGGATTAATGGGCTATTTCTACGAACAATCACTATGAATTTTAGCAGTCCAAAACCTTTTCAAAACCCCAATAGCTCGGTTTCAGGGAAATTCAAAGCATTTTCGAGCTCATTGATGAAAATGGATGATTGTGTGAGGTCATGCAGGATTCCATTAGTCTTCCCACACCATTTCCCAGCACGTGTGGCATGTGCAAGCAAGGGAAGGCAAAATCTCCATACAATGATAGGTTGCAGACTTGAGAAAGAGAGTTTGGGATCTATGAAAGACTCAAATGTGTTTAGGGCTCAAGGGTAGGATCTCAAGTTGCCTTCACATCTTCCTCTTGCCTTCAAAGTCATCAAAAGGTACCTCAATGCCCACAAGGTCCAAGAAACCTCTATATGAGATAGTTTGCAGACTTGAACAAGAACGGTTTGATATCCATGGAAGAATCTAATGCAGTTGGGAGTACATTAGTAGATTTTCAAGCTATCTTCAACTCCTAAATACCTCATAGGGTCACTAGGAGGTATCCCTAATGCTCATAAGATATCAAGTTGTGATATGTACAGGATTCCATGAGAATGCCTTAGGTTGCAAGTCTAGAGGTAGAGTTTCTCATTGTCGTCATGAGCATAAAAGTTTTGGAGGATAGAACAAGGTGAAGAAATCTCTTTCACAAGTATATACAGGGGTGAAGAAGGTTTTAGCATGATCTTCATAGACATTCAGAGCTCAAGAAGCATTTTGCACTTTGTAAGCAAATTATACAAACGCGAAGAAGCATGACTGTGGCAGGTCTACAAGAGTTCCCAAGGCAACTTAGGCCTATCAAAGGCATGAATGGGGTTATGAATTATGTTGAGGTCTACATTCCTTGTCAACAGGTTTGAGAGATGTTAGAATTGATGTAAATAAAAGTGAATGTAGACCTACAGGTGTGCAAACCTCTAGGTCCACATTCTTAACCAAAAGAGGAAAACCTTGTATGAATATGAGGTTTGAGGAGCAAATGAAGTGTGAAAGCCATGAGTAAGCGTTGAGAAGGTCTATGTAGGGTAGAAGGAGAACCATTGAAGAAAAGATCCATTCTTGGACCCTAATAAGTATTAAGCCCAAAGAAGACCTACATGTTTGCTAAAGAGCTACAAGTTTGGTTCCAAGAATTGAAGAGAGTGTGCAATATTTGTATTGGGATTGAGGTTTGGATGGATAGGGAAGGTGTGTGGGAGTCATGAGAGACCCTGGGAAGATGTTGAAGATGTTTAGAGATTGATAAAAATGGACAAGAAAACCCACAACCTACTTTACAGTCCTAAAAGGCATACAAAATTCTGAATCTTGGCATGTTTGAAAGTATGAAGATGGTTCAAGGGCAAATGATTGTTGGAAGAGTTGAGGAGAGTTGGGGCAGACCTCACACAGGGCTCAAAAAGCTTTGAAGTGGTTTAAAACTCTTTCTATCCTTTTTTGTTCACTCTCAGCGTAGACATCCCTATGTTAAGACCAACCTAGGGCTAGAATCTGGTATTTTGCATAACTAGAGTTTCCACCCTGGAATTGCATGAAACTGCGTAATCTGACCTTATTGGATGTGCTCTACAAGATTTTGGTGGTTTTGGAGTAGTACAGTACTATGTGGTATGGTATCTAGTACTGTGTATTTACTTTAGGCCTAAAGAGACTTAATTGTGAAGGAGGGTGTTGAGTTAGTTGGTCTACATTGGGAGATGAGTCATGAAAATTTGGGTGAAGTTGAAGCAAGATAAAGGATGTCCAAATATGTCTTTAGATTGCTTAGAAGCTCTGTAGATCATTCAAACCTAGTAGCTTTATGTCAAAATAGGGCTACAAGAAATGGGCCTTAAAGAGAGCAAATGTGAAAGTTATGAGTGAGATTGCAGAATAGAGGTGGAGAGATGATGGGTTATAGGTGTCCAAGACAAGGATAATCAGTTAGAAACCAAGAAGATGACTTGTCACTTCCTAATCAAGAATAAGGTGGCAGTTTCAAGAAGGCTTCATGAGTCATCAAGCAAGGCAAAAGCTCCTACGCCACCTTGTCAGGATCACCATCAAGCTAAGTGCACACATGTTGAAGAGAGCTTTCAGGACTATTTTTTGGCATGTTTTCTTTTTTGTAACTAGTTCTATGAGTGCTTGGCAGCCATCATTGGTTCTTGACACCTCTCCTCTCTCTCTCTCTTCTTCTTTCTCCTATATGTATTGCCTTGTTTGGCATTGAAATGGATCCTCAACTTGAGTATGGTGAATCCTTGCTCATGTAAACATTTGTACTTGCCTTTGATATGAATACAAGCTGATTTTCAGTCTTCTTAATGCTGCAATTAATAAATATTTCATGGTTAGTTGATGAATGTTAGTGTTGTCAACCTGGAGTTGCGCCCTGAATCAAAGACGTGCATGAAATGACCAGTCCTCTATCCGTCTGAAACAATGGGATCTTCTCACGAAGGTGGGTGCCTCAATGGTGAGAAGAACCTCCAGAGAAGGCTGGTTCCTGTATGATGTATCAATTAGGATCTCTACTCTACGCTGCGGACTACCGTGGAAAAGGGAGAAGGAAAACTTAAAGGGG
The DNA here is from genome assembly GCA_037957365.1 of Torreya grandis. Classification (NCBI taxonomy): domain Eukaryota; kingdom Viridiplantae; phylum Streptophyta; class Pinopsida; order Cupressales; family Taxaceae; genus Torreya; species Torreya grandis. The sequence goes on along the minus strand of JARHVA010000784.1, from coordinate 1,837,509 downwards.
AAATCCTACCTAAAGGGGGTGATACACCAGAATTTTGATCCACTCAACTTGGAACCTTGAACACTGAACGAACAAGGGAAAAGGAAGACCTATGATTTCAATCAATCACTTATGCATAAGTATTTCATGGAGAGGTTCGATCTAATGCTTGAAACCTGAGGGAAAATGATGGAGAGTGGTCGGATAAAAGACACTTTGCGGCCACCTAACATCCACTTACAGCTTCAGCAAAAGACAATAAAGAACACTTTAACATGACCTGCACAAGGATAATCTAGCAACTAGGTATGAAACAGAATTTGGGAAGGGAGAGAAATCTACCACTTATGCAAATTTTTGAAGAAATATACACTATGCCAACGCTTGAAATATGAAAGTACAGTCCTATTGATCGAAGAGGTTACACAACTCACTAATGGCAGAGTCTGGTCTAACCAAGAGAGATTGGATATTTTAATCAAGGCTCAAAGCCAATTTATAGAAAATTACAAGAGGCCAAAGATTGGCGTTGAAAATTTGAAGAGAAGGCTTAATTTAGTCTAATTCAAGGCTGACTTGGCCTTTCAATAAAATATGTTTTCTTATTGTCTTTGCATGAAGCTCCTTGCGCTTGGGAAAGTGAACTTGCCTTTGTTCTGAACCGTCCACCTCTCTTTGCATGGAAATCCATTCCAATGTCAATTTTAGAACTTCTACGTGAGCTGCTTGATGTCGAGTTGGAACGTTTGAAAGCTGAGTTAACCATTTGGTAAGCTGAGGTGGACGAAGAGATCATTCTCCTTTGAATTGGAAAGATCCTAGTGGATGCGGTGTTTAACAATTAGTCAACTCTAAATCTGGAACAGTCAACTCGACATTCGAATTTGGAACTTTGGTTGGACTCTCGGATGCGTGGAGTTGACCCGGAGATGAGCGGGACTTCAATAACCAGTCAACTAAAGCTTTGACCAGTGTTCGAAAATAGCCCCTGCTTGCATGTATTATGTCCTATTCTAGTCTTCCTGTTCATGTCTATTTCTGGCGGGATTCTATATTTGGATGTGTTTTTATAATTATATCCAGTCTATATTTTCTCCATTGGGCTTTGCTTTCGGAATTTTGGCTTTACCCCTGTTTCAACGATTACTTCCCGCGGTCAGAATTTGACGGCTAGCGGGATGTCACCCTTTGGCGTTTATTCCTTCGGGATTCTCTGTTTGGCAATTTCCTTCGGACTTCTCTTATTTCCTCTTTTGCACAGTCCAAAAACTATTACTTTAGAGTGTCTCGGCTTAATTCCTTCGGATTTTATGGAAGGGGCCTTGTCCGAATTTCTTCGGACTTTTTGTCCGAAGGAATTTTTTGAGACAAAAAGCCCGAAGGTATTCATTCTCCTTCTGTCTTTGTTTCAACGGACTTTTTCGTCGGCTTTTTGCAAGGGCCTCTTCCTTGTAATTCCCCCGAATTCCTTCGCTTTTGCCTGTTGTTCCTCTGTTTTTCTTCGGACTTTTAGCTTAAACCATTCCTTCGGACTTTGTTGTCTTCTGCGATTTTCCGAATTTCTTTGGACTTTTTGTCCAAAGGAATTCCTTTGGACAAAAAGTCCGAAGAAATGATCCCTTTGCTCTTTTCCTGCGAAATGCCCTTCGAGAAAAGTCATAGTGGTCCTTCCTGCCCTTCGAGATTATGAAATGGACTTTTCCACGGCCATTTCTCCGAATTTATTCGGACTTTTTGTTCGAAGGAATTCTTTCGGACAAAAAGCCCGAAGTATTAGTCCTTCACTTTTGCCTTCGACTGCCTTCCGAAAAATTGCCCTTCAGAAAATTTGCAATGGTCCTACTGCCGACCAAGTGCCCTCCGCAAGGGTTCGTGTCTCTCATCTGTGCCCTTCGAAAAAATTGCAGGGCACCCAAGCTTTTTGCAAAGGTTTTGAATTTGCTCCTGTACCTTCTCGAAGGGTAGGTGCCCTTCGGGATTGTTGTAAATGACCCTTCCGAAGGGTCTTGGCTTTTCCTTTGTTGACTTTGGTGGACTTTTGGATTCTCCCTGTTTGGCTGCGGGTGTTCCCTTATAAATTCTCCGAAGTATTCCTTCGGACAAAAAGTCCGAAGGAATTACTTCCTTTGTTTTTTGCCTTGCGGACTTTTCTTCTTAGCACTTTTCCGAAGTAAAACCCTTTTTCGGAATTCCCCTGTTGTAGCAAAGGGCCCCTTACCAAGCAAAACAATGCATTCTTCCTTCCTTGGCTAGAGATGTGAACTTTCTAAATAGCAAGAGACAATCTGACTTGTGGAAGAATTGTCAACATTTCTGGCGACTCGGCTAGCTCAGCATGCCTGCTATGCTTGAGAACTCAGACCATGTATAGATGCTATTTGAATTCCCAAATGGGGAACCTGATTTCTGACTGAAAATCTGCTCTGATCATCGCTGTAGCAACATCCTCCTTCAAAATAAGAAGGGAAAACATACGAAAGCGGAAAACTAACTAAGAAGCAAATGTGCAAACAAGCACTTATTGGAACAAAACTGAAGCAAACTAGTGTGCTTGAACAACACTTGGAGGAAAGCAAAAACAACTAAAGCACCTAGCTAACCATGATAAAGCATGATCTGCTTGGATCAAATGGGAAATTCTTGAACTCACTCCTTCCAAGAGATGGTACAAGTTGCAAAGCAGGATGGTTATTAGTCATAACCTTTGATGAGACATTTTCCTTGTCCACGAATTGTATTAGCATCTTCTCGAATGAGTCATCAACAACAACCACGACAAACTCATCAAGTACCCCTTGATTTTCTTCAGATTGCTTGTCATCTACCACCTTGTCAAGTGATATCTCATCTATGCATGGTTTTTGAGTGACCACATCCTTCTTATTGGCTACTGCGAGTTCATCCAGCTCTTCAATCTCTTGTAGAGATTCAAGGTACAGCTGCCAATCATCTTTATGTTCCTCATTTTGATATATTTGAACTGAATCAGCTGTAATGCTATTTGGATCCTTCTCAATAAGAGATACCTGTAACTCATTTATAATTTCAATCGGTATCAGCGCTTCTTGAAGTTCCTCTATATCAAGATCAGTTTTCCCACTCTCATCTATAACTGGATGCTCAATTACAACCTCAAGTGAAGTATCAATAGGAAATTCTTCCTCAAGCACTCCTGAAGCATCCTCTACACATTCTGCAAGACCCTGTCCTGTAGCTGCAACCTCTTTCTCAATACTCCAAAGAACCGAATCCTCCTGAGGAAGGGGGATGGCGGGAGGGTGATGAAATTCATTTGTTTGAGAGGGAAAATGAAGCATGGGAGGTCGACCATGATCAGATTTTGGAATCTTGAGGGAAAATGAATTATCTAGGGAGTTTTTGCGAGGGAAAGAGAAATTCTTAAAGACGTATGTATTTTGCTCCTTCCACTTGGCCATTACCTCATCAAAGTTTGAAACCTACGTGTCTCCCTGGACAACCTGAGCTTGAGGGATGATTGGTGAGGAAAGGGGACTATAGGAAGGTTTAGTCTCATAAATAGTCACTTGAATAAGCTCTTGAGTATGCTCTTGACTCCAACTAGGAAGCTCCCTTGGCACACACTGGGCATGGTTAAGAATTTCATGAGAATAAGAAGCACAATAGCCTTTTGTAGACAATTGGCTTAACTTGATTTTCTGCCTTTCCCAAGCCTCTATCTTTTCCAATACAAGAATACATAGTCCATTTATCTCTTCTAGATCATTGGACACATTTCGAAATAGACCATTCACTTCCTCATACTGAGAGTTGGAACAAACCTTTCTTGCATATGCCAGTATTCTGAGCTCTATTTCATTCATTTTTTCTTGAAGGCAATACTGCTCATATGCAACATCATAGCCATATGGGAAAGATGAAATCCGGTCCTGAGACAGATATGGCTTACAAGGAAGGTAAGATTCATGCTCTTGATAAGGCTGATTGTGAGAAACTTGATAAGGCTCAACATAGCTTTGATAATACTCTTGATAAAGCTGATTAGACTCATAAAGAGGCTCATAGGTATCATGACCCGGCTGGTATGATCCATCATTAGGCTGATAAGGAAATATAGCATAGGAATTCTCTTCATACACAGCCATCAAAATTCATTCATGATAATGCAATAAAAATAGACTTACATGGAAGCTGTCCCTGAACTGTTAGAAGCAATTGCTTGAGCTTGGAATCACCAAATACTTTTTGAAGAACACTGCTACAACTGCGATTTCATCAAGACCAGCTAAAAATAGGTCCCACCGGGCGTGCCAAAAACTGTTGTCAATCTGGAGCTGCGCCCTAAATCGAAGACGTGCGTGAAACGGCCAGTCCTCTATCCGGTTGAAACAATGGGATCTTCTCACGAGGGTGGGTGCCTCAACGGTGAGAAGAACCTCCAGAGAAGGTTGGTTCCTGTATGATGTATCAATGAGGATCTCTACTCTATGTTGCGGACTACCATGGAAAAGGGAGAAGGAAACTTAAAGGGGAAATCCTACCTAAAAGGGGTGATACACCAGAAGTTTGATCCACTCAACTTGGAACCTTGAACACTGAACAATCAAGGAAAAATGAAGACCTTAGACTTCAATCAATCACTTATGCATAAATATTTCATGAAGAGGTTCGATCCAATGACCAAAAATATGAGGGAAAACGATGGAGAGAGGTCCGATACAAACACTTTGCAGCCACCTAACATCCACTTACAGCTTCAACAAAAGACAATAAAGAACACTGAACATGACCTAAATAAGGATAATCTAGCAACTAGGTATGAATCAGAATTTGGGAAGGGAGATAAATCTACCATTTATGCAAATTGCTAAAGAAATATACACTATGCCAGCACTTGAAATATGAAAGTACAGTCCTATTGATTAAAGAGGTTACACAACTCACCAATGGCAGAGTCTGGTCTAGCCAAGAGAGGGATTGGATATTTTAATCAAGGCTCAAAGCCAATTTATAGAAAATTAGAAGAGGCCAAAGATTGGCATTGAAAATTTGAAGAGAATGATTAACTTAGGCTAACTCAAGGCTGACTTGGCCTTTCAATAAAATATGTTTTCTTTTTGTCTTTGCATGAAGCTCCTTGCGCTTGGGAAAGTGAACTTGCCTTTGTTCTGAACCGCCCACCTCTCTTTGCATGAAAATCCACGCCAATGTCAATTTTAGAACTTCTACGTGAGCTGCTTGATGCCGACTTGGAATGTTTGAAAGTTGAGTTAACCGTTTGGTAAGCTGAGGTGGACGAAAAGATCATTCTCCTTCGAATTGGAAAGCTCCTAGTGGATACGGCGTTTAACAATTAGTCAACTCTAAATCTGGAACAATCAACTCGATATTTGAATTTGGAACTTCGGTTGGACTCTCGGATGCGTGGAGTTGACCCAGAGATGAGCGGGACTTCAATAACCAGTCAACTGAAGCTTTGACCGGTGTTTGAAAATAGCCTCTGCTTGCATGTATTCTGTCCTATTCTAGTCTGCCTGTTCATGTCTATTTCTGGCGGGATTCTATATTTGGATGTATTTTTATAATTATATCCGGTCTATATTTTCTCCATTGGGCTTTGCTTTCGGAATTTTGGCTTTACCCTTGTTTCAACGGTTACTTCCCGCGGTCAGAATTTGATGGCTAGCGGGACGTCACCCTTTGGTATTTATTCCTTCGGGATTCTCTGTTTGGCAATTTCCTTCGGACTTCTCTTATTTCCTCTTTTGCACAGTCCAAAAACTATTACTTTTGAGTGTCTCGGCTTAATTCCTTCGGATTTTATGGAAGGGGCCTTGTCCGAATTTCTTTAGACTTTTTGTCCGAAGGAATTCTTTCAGACAAAAAGCCCGAAGGTATTCATTCTCTGTCTGTCTTTGTTTCAACGGACTTTTCTGTCGGCTTTTTGCAAGGGCCTCTTCCTTGTAATTTCCCCGAATTCCTTCTCTTTTGCCTGTTGTTCCTCTATTTTTCTTCTGACTTTCAGCTTAAACCATTCCTTCGGACTTTGTTGTCTTCTGCGATTTTCCGAATTTCTTTGGACTTTTTGTCCAAAGGAATTCCTTTGGACAAAAAGTCCGAAGAAATGATCCCTTTGCTCTTTTCCTGCAAAATGCCCTTTGGAAAAAGTCATAGTGGTCCTTCCTGCCCTTCGGGATTATGAAATGGACTTTTCCGTAGCCATTTCTCCGAATTTATTCGGACTTTTTGTCCAAAGGAATTCCTTTGGACAAAAAGCCCGAAGGAATTAGTCCTTCGCTTTTGCCTTCGACTGCCTTTCGAAAAATTGCCCTTCGGAAAATTTGCAATGGTCCTGCCGCTGACCAAGTGCCCTCTGCAAGGGCTCGTGTCTCTCATCTGTGCCCTTCGAAAAAATTGCAGGGCACCCAAGCTTTTTGCAAAGGTTTTGAATTTGCTCCTATACCTTCCCGAAGGGTAGGTGCTCTTTGGGATTGTTGTAAATGACCCTTCCGAAGGGTCTTGGCTTTTCCTTTGTTGACTTTGGTGGAATTTTGGATTCTCCCTGTTTGGCTGCGGGTGTTCACTTATAAATTCTCCAAAGTATTCCTTCGGACAAAAAATCCGAAGGAATTACTTCCTTTGTTTTTTGCCTTGCGGACTTTTCTTCTTAACACTTTTCCGAAGTAAAAACCTTTTGATGAACCATTCCTTCGGAATTCCCCTGCTGTAGCAAAAGGACCCCTTACCAAGGAAAACAATGTATTCTTCCTTCCTTGGCTAGAGATGTGAGCTTTCTAAATAGCAAGAGACAATCTGACTTGTGGAAGAATTGTCAACAATTAGTAATACTGTCATCTCTCTCTTTCATTTGTCCTATCTCCTTACCTATTTGCAGGTTGTAGTCATCTTAGCAGGTCATATGGAGTGTGTTAGATGGTCTTGCATAGACTAAGTGTGGAGATTGCTTCATTAGTGTCTCCTATAAGACTTCTTGATCATCCCCTCTTAGTAATTGTCTTGATTTGTACCTTCGTATTGAAATATTGATGTTTAGAGGCTCATATTGAGTTAGTGTGATAGGTTTCAGTCTTTGTTCATGTCTTTAGTGTAGTATGGGCAAGTGGAGGGTATTAATTTGGTGCATCACCTTTTTTTTTAATTTTCTCCCTCCATCTCTTTTCCTAGCAAGCAATAGGCTTAGTTGTAGTTTCAAGATGAAGCATCAAGGGAGCTAGCCCTATCTAGAGATTCATCTCATTGATTAGGCCACCCAGGGCCTAGAGGTGTCTCCATGCTATCACCTAAATGAAGAAGGCTTGAACAACCTCCTCAAGGGTGCAATTTAGTGTGATAATAGGGACCAACATATTGGGTTATTGTTAGAATTGCACAAGAGCTTGATGATGAACCACACATCATGTGGTTTGAAATTTTGATTTTAAAATTGTTGTGTATATGATATATCTGGAATCTTTCCTCTAAACATTATGGATTGTGGAAGCTTGAAGTCTCTAGATGTAAGAAATTTCAAGAAAGTTTTTGGTCCGTGTATGGAAGGAGACAAGGCCTGATGTAAATAATTGTCGTGGATGTTGTAGAGCTCTTGGCCATGGGTTAGGAAAATGAACAACCTATCAACCACCATTCGTATGTTTGTTAGCAAATAAGGAAAAGTGGAAACAATGACTTACCATTTAGTAAACATCATTTTAGCTTGTATATATTTGGGTTTGACTCAAAAGTAGGAAATGTAATTGAGTATTGATTTGTTATGATATTTCTTAGATGCGAAGTAGAAAGTAAACTCTAAAATTAGTAACAAATTCACTTGAATGCGGAAATAAGAATAAATTCAAAGACAATGATGCAGCAATGCCAAATGAAATAACATGACTGAAACATAAATACTAGCCACTTTGAAGGGGCAAACTTCAGAAATGCAGAACGATAATGAATTGAATAGAGAGCTCGACTTATCATAATTTATAAGATAACATCCACTTCTGTCTACCTCTATTTATAGACATAATTAGGTAGGGGCAACCCCAATGTCTTGATTAGGTCAGCCTAAAAAAAATCTAGAACTAACAAAAAAAATTAAATGTTATGCATGCCACAAGTTGGCTACTGCATAACCTTAATATGAATATATAATATTAGTGGCGTAACATGCCCTCCCTCTTTTGATTAACAACTTTGGATGCTTTTGCATGAATTGCCCATCTTCCCATGTTGGATCTTCCATTGGCAAGTTCTATTTAATAAAAATTTCTGAGATGACTCGGTTACACATTTGACCTACTCTTTTCTCAATGACTGCCTTTGGTTCCATGATGAACTTCCTTTCTTCATGTAACTCTATTAATTATAACTAGATTGGAAGTTTGTTTGCAATGCTTTTATTCAAATAGGAAACATAAAATATAGGATGAATTTTGGAAGAGGGTGGAAGGTCCATGTTCTACGTTGCCAAGGAACGGGAATGGAAACGGAAACAGGTACAAAACATGGAAACACAAATTTTCAAAAACCCTTGGTTTGGAAACGTCCATACAATATACTATAAAAAATATAAATATATAATATACTTATATTTATATATATTAAAACAATGCATAATACTCATTTTTAGTCCATAAAAGATTAGAACACTTAAAAAATTATAAATATCAAACTTAGAAGACAATGTATATTGAAATCTAGAATAAATCATCTAGATTGTCCTCAAAATCATGAATGCCACTACCACTAGATCCACTTCTCCTTGTTGCAATGTCTGCCTCCAAACTCCTCCCTCTTGCAATGGCTGCCTCCTAAATTTCTCCTTGATTTTGTAAAAAATATCAATGATGAGAGCATGTGTTTTGTCTTTGCATTGAGTGTGTTTATATAGGTTTTAAATAGTTATTCTAGAAGATTAGGATTTTTTTAATATTTTAGCTTTTTTTTCCGACTTGGTCAACTGTTTTCATCCAAAAATACCTCGAAAACATCTGGGAAATGCCCAGTACCTGATGGAAATGTCTAGAATGTTTCTAGACATTTCTGGCATTTCCCTGGGCTTTTTCGGTATGTTTTTGAAGATTTTCCAGTGAATTTCTGTACCAGAAACATTTTCAAGGCTGAAATGAGGGGGCATGGGAAGTTTCCCTGCAATGTAGTCCAAATTTGTAAGCCACACTACCAATCCAATGTAGAACTTTGTAAGGACCATAAAATTTTGGGGCTAATTTGTTGTTCGTTTGTTGCACTAATGACATGTGTTTTTAAGGTTGCAATTGAAGGAAGACCCAGTCACCTTCAAAATGCCTCTTACTTCAGTGTCAATTTACTTGTTTCATCCTATTTTGAGTCATAACCAAGTTTTCTTCAAGGATTTGGAGAATGTGTTGTTGGTGTTGAAGATGATCCTCCACCGCATGGGTTATGGGATGACCCTACAAATGAGTAGGAGATGGTGGGGGGTATCCATGAAAGGCCTCAAATGGATTCATCTTTATTGAAGTATGACATGTGGTGTGTTATGCCATTACAAGCCATTTTCATCATTGTAATTGCTTTTTTGAGGCAAAGCAATGAAGATATCCCTCCAAACTTTTATTCACATTTTATGTATATCCGTCTAATTGTGGATTATAAGATGAGTTGTGTGCTAGTTTTGTGCCACATGGAACAAATAGGTCCTTCTAGAAAATGTTGATGAAGATACCATCTATCACTAACAATGATTTTGGGAGTGCTATGGAGTTTCTATACTTTTTATGTGAATAGTAGCTTAAAATGGGTGAGAGAGTCGACAAAAATGTGCATACTTAGTGAGTTCATTCACTACCACCAATATCATATCCATTTTTTCTGATTTTGGCAACTCGATAATGAAATCCATTGAATTTTGCTCCCAACATTGTGCTAGAATAGCTAAAGGCTGTAAGAGACTCGGGGTTTTGACTATTCTCCTTTATTTTGTTGACATATCAAACATTTTGCTTCAAATTTTTGTACATTCCCCTTGTGACCTTCCCAAAATAGTTTGTACAATGATTAAGTATTTAAAAACCCTAGGTGTCATATTGGCCATTCATGTATTTTAGATAGAATGCCTGTTTTCAATTGAATTTTTTTGCATAAAACTAGCGTCTTTATATCAAAAGGAATCTTTTATCCAAGCACACTTATCTGAAGAAGACAAGTGCTGCTAAAGTTATTGAATGATTTTCCTTGTTGGAGTGTCTTTTAGCCATTCTACCCTTTGTCGCTTCTATCCATTTTGGGTGCAATAAAAAAATGGCTCAAATTATTGCTTCATTTAGGTCTTGTCAAGAAAGAGCTTCAACTGCGATATGCTCTGTGTCTTTGAGTTGTCAATTCTCCAACACTGTGGTGCACCCTTGCCCTGTTTGGAAGCATCACATTCTACCAAAAATGTTTGAGAGAAGTTTTAGATAGCTAGAGCAAGGGTGGAAGTAAGATGCTCTTTTAATTGTTGGAATGCTTGGGTGGTTGCCTCCGACCATGCAAAGGAATCTTCTTCAACAAACCCATCAAAGGTGCAACAAAGTGAGCATAGTTGAGAACAATCTTTTGTAGTAACTTGTTAGATGCAAGAATGCCCCCAAACCATTGATGTTTTTAGGTATTGACCATTCTATTACTGCCATTGTCTTCTTAGGGTTAATCTTGATGCTTTCATGTGACACCACATGCCCTAAGTACTCCACTTCTTTCACTCCAAAGGCACATTTGGACATTTTGGCATAGAATTGATGTTCTTCCCTTGTTTTACTATAGATTTGGATGTGATCAAAGAAAACCAAAACAAATATTCAAAGAAGGGTGGAAAACTAAATTCACGAGTCTTTGAAAAGTAGATAGAGCATTAGTGAGGTCAAATGGCATGAGTAAGAGTTCATAATGACCCTCATATGTTCTAAATGTAGTCTTATGATGTGCATCTTCCTACTCGGATTTGACAACACTCTGATCATAGATCGAGTTTAGTAAAGAACACAACACCATTTAATTCATCCATAAACGCATCAATAACATGAACAAGAAACTTATCTTTAAGAGTGAGTTTGTTGATTCCCTATAATCTGAACACATTCTTCGTGATTCATCCTTCTTCTTAACCATGACCATCGGAGATGCGCAGGCACTTTTGCTGGGATGAACAATACCAGAATCCAATATTTCCATAACCAAGTTTTCAATTTCAGTATTTGTTCTTAGGGATAGCGGTAAGGTCGGATGTTGGAGGAAAGACTTTTAGAATCATTTCAATGGCATGATCATGATCTCGTACAAGAGCTAAACCATTTTGGCTGTTAAAAACCCTGTTGATGATGTTGAATGATCTCCTAAAGCACTTATTGAATTGAGGTTTCTAACTCTTGGGCTTCCGATGAATGCAGTTGTGCCACCATACCATAAGATCCCATTTTTAGCAACTTTTCCATCCCATTGGCTTGGAGGTGATTTAGTTCCCACAAGTTTGTACCCTTTTTCATTTGAGGTAAAGGCCATGAAATAATCCTCACAAGTTCAAAGATATTGTTCCCAGCTGTTTCAGCCATTTCACTCTCAATACCACATCTATTCCTCCAATCAGAATAGCAAACATTTATGAGTCAAGCTGATAATCTCCCATAGAGAGTTTGATGTGATGGCATTTACCACCACAAGAAAGTTGTTATCCGCCGTCTATCATGACTTGAAAATTAGAAACTGTATACACAAAGTAGTTGATTTGATTTGTTAACCTTTTGTCAATGAAATTATGTGTACTCCATGTATCTATCAAAATTGCCACCTTTTGCTTCTTATGTAATGCATGTAGGGAGATAGTGACAACTAACTCTTCTATTTTCTATTGCTCTTGGTCCAAAACTAGTTCCTATGCATCTAACTCTGCTTCCAAAACCTCCTTTTAAATAATCATTAGTTGTTTCTCACCATTGGCACACTTATGACCCCTAGACCACTTGCTATCACAATGCCAGCATAGTCCTCTTTCTCTCTTCTTTTCCTCTTGTTGAGTATTAGATTAAACAAAACACAAGGAGAAAATGAGATTGAGAATAGCAGAGCACTTATTCAACATGTTCAACCAAGCATGAAGGCCTATTAAATAGGCAAACAAATGAAATACCCGTGAAGCATGAGACGGGTATAAGAAAACTAACCTACGTCGGCTTGCATGAAATAGCAAAGACCGATCAAACAACTAACCTCTTAACCAAAGTGGTTAAGGCAACTAACCAACATAAATTACCTTAGTAAATAACCTAAGGTAAATACAATAATATGCTAACACCCTCCCTTAATGACTAAACCAGAAACAAGACCAAGTTTATCTCTGAATCTTATGAACTTGTCTGTACCAAGTGGTTTGGTCATTATATCAGCTGGCTGCTCTGCAGTGGGGCAGTAGAAGAGACTGATGTCTTCATTTGTAACCAACTGTCGGATGTAATGATGGTGAACCTCAATGTGTTTGGTCCTGGCATGAAATACTGGATTCTTCACCATCTTCAAAACAGTTTGGTTGTCACAAAAAATTGGAGTAGGCTTTGATGACTCAAACTGAAGATCCTCCAAAAAAAAATTTATCCACATGGTTTCACAACCTGCACTGACCACAGCTTTATACTCTGCTTCTGTTGAAGATAATGCTACTGTAGTTTGTAGTTTGCTTTGCCATGAGAAAACTCCTGAACCAAAAGTGAAAACATAACCTGTTGTAGATTTTCTTGAATCAACTGAACCTGCCCAATCAGAATCAGAATACCCTGAAAGATCAAAATCTACAGACTTCTTATACAGTATGCCAAAGTCAAGAGTATCTTTGACATATCTTAATACTCGTTTTGCAGCTAACCAATGGACTTCCTGTGGTTTAGACATGAAGCAAGATAGAAAACTCATTGCAAAACAAATATCCGGTCTGGTGGTAGTGAGGTAAATGAGACTACCCACTAGTTGTTGATACACTGTTTCATTGGCCGGAGGTGAATCAGTGTCTATTGAAATTTTATCTCTTGCTTCCATAGGTGTGTGAGTTGGATTACAATCCATCATTCTGAACCTTTCTAGCAATGAATTGGCATACTTATTCTGTGACATGAATACAGTATTACCACTTTGCCAAAACTCAACACCTAAACAGTATTTCAGTAGTCCTAAGTCTGTCATGTCAAAAGTACAACAAACATCAGCTTTCATTTGCTGAATGAGACTAGTACTACTCTCAGTGATGGCTATATCATCAACATATATAATGAGAATCAAGATATCATCACCAGACACCTTTACATAGAGAGTTGGTTCCGAGTTACACCTTTTGAAACCTGGCTCCCTAAGATATGAGTCTATTTTTGTATACCAGGCTCGAGGAGCCTACTTAAGTCCATACAAAGACTTGATCAACCTACAAACAAGATGTTCCTTACCAGAAACTTGAAAACCCTGTCGCTGAACCATGTAGACTTCCTCCTCCAGATCTCCATTCAAGAAAGCACTCTTTACATCCATTTGGTGCACTTGCCATCCAAACTGAGCAGCAATAGCAATAATCAAACGAAAAGTTACCATCTTGGTGGTTGGAGCAAAAGTCTCCTCATAATCAACCCCTTCCTCTTATGCATAACCTTTTGCAACAAGTCTGGCTTTGTGTTTGTCCAAGGAACCATCTGCTTTGTATTTTACCGTATAAATCCACTTACAACCAATGGATTTCTTTCCTGGTGATAGTTCCATCAACTTCCAAGTCTTATTTTTCATCAAGGAATCATATTTCAATTGCATAGCTGATTCCCACTCAAACTTCCCTTTGGCCTCTGAAAAAGAATTAGGCTCAAATACTTGTGAAACATCAGTTGTTAGAGCAAGATTGACATGCTCACCTCTATTACCAAACTGCTTTCCCGATCTCAGTCTTATACCTTCCACACCTTGTGGCAAGTCTCCTTTTAGTGCTTCAATTGTGGCAGTATACCACTTTGGTTTTTTTGGTTGTTCCGTTGGAACCTCACAATGCCCTGTATCAATTCCCTCCCTGGAATGTGATTCCACTGATGAACAAGAATCCTGCTCACTAATCACATTATAACTAATAATTGAATCATTAGATAACAATGACTCAATATCTGAAACTTGACCAGTTGCTGTGAAGTATGGCATTTGTTCATTTACTATGACATCTCTATTTACCACAACTTTGTTAGTAGAAACATCAAGTAATCTGTAGGCCTTTGACTGATCACTGTATCCAACAAACATGTATGTTTTGCTTTTTGCATCCAAATTTCTTCTCTTTTGACTAGGAATAACTGCAAAAGCTACACAACCAAAAATTCTGAAATCACTTACATCTGGAGTTCGACCTGACCAAGCCTCATCTGGAGTCATATTCTCCAAAGCTTTTGTAGGACTTCTGTTGAGGATGTATATCACTGTATTCACTGCTTTTGCCCAATACCTGTATGGGACATTTCTGCTTTGGACCATACAGCGAGCCATGTCCATCACCGTCCTGTTACGCCTTTCCACAACTCCATTTTGCTGCGGAGTGTAAGGTGTAGTGTATTTTCTGTGTATGCCTTCAGTGGCACAAAACTCCTTGAACTGTTTTGAGATGAACTCACCCCCATTATCTGTTCTAAGAGATTTCACTGGCCGTCCTGCCTGTTTTTCAACCATAGCTTTCCAAGTAAAAAAGTTAGAAAAACAATCAGATTTCTTCACTAGAAAGTATACCCACTTTTTTCTAGAGAAATCATCAACCAGTAACAGAAAATAACGGGCACCAGAAGGGGTAGGTGTCTGCATTGGACCATGCAAATCCGTATGTATCAGATCCAATACTCCCTTTGCTCTCGAAGCTTTACCAACATCAAATGAATGTCTAACTTGCTTCCCCAACTGACATCCAATACATACATGATGACTATGCCGAATAGAAGGAATCCCCTTAATCATCTTAGTCTTACTCAATGTAGTCAAATACTGAAAATTCAAATGCCCATACCTTTCATGCCATAGTTATCTTGTGCTATCAACCGCTGCAAGTGCACTTTCCTTTGCTTTGATTGGATCTGAAAGCTTATACAAGCCCTTCTCACCGATCCCAACAACAATAATCTTGTTATCTTTAGTGGTGACTAAACATTGTTGTTCTTGAAATTTTACAACAAAATTAGATTTTGAGGTGATCTCACTGATTGAAAGAAGATTTTTGTTCATATCTGGTACATACCTAACATTATTGAATGTATAATTTACTGTACCATCAAAACTTATATGAATATTACCAAATCCTTTCACAAAATATGTTGTACCATCTCCCAAAGATACAGATTCATTACTATTGTTATCTTCAGCAAAATCCACATATCAGTCCTTATGGCATGTATAATGGCGAGATGTTCCTGAATCAAAGTACCAAGCTCGATCCACCGCAGAATTACTACTAGAAGCCATGAAAGCAAAATCTGGTGATTCCTTGCCTTCAACTTCAGCTACATTCGCATGATGAGCTTTCTTTCTGGGGTTAGCCATAACCTGTTGTCTTTTCCTGCAATCTTTCTTAAGGTGACTAGGTTTCTTACAGTAAAAACATTTCCATTTAGATCTCTTATTACCACTTGTGAAGATTCTGATGGATAGCTATTTTTACCAGACTGCTTACCTTTTTCCTTGATAAAGAATGCACTCTCTGTGGAAGTGGATGTAGACAACACTGCCTGCTCCTCTCGTCTCTCCTTTTGCAATAGCAATGTAGACAATGTTTCAAAATCCAAAGTCTGCATCTCAACAATCATGTGCAAGGACTCCACAAATGACTCGAATGATGGTGGAAGATTTTGCATAACAAGAGCAATCAAATCTTGCTCATCAACAGGTTTCTACATTGCTTCCAACTGGTCACTGATGTCCTTGATCTACAACAAAAACTCAAAAATGGAGCCATCTTCCTGCATCTTAGTGGAAAACAACAAATTCTTCAAATACAACACTCTACTGGCTTCAAAAGCCTGATATTTTGAAGATAAAGTTTTCCATAAATCTGATGCTATAGTCGCATTTCTGACCTCTGAGATTAGATTATCTGCTACTAACAATTTTAACAACATGAGAGCCTCACGATGACGTTTATCATAGTCATTGGTAGCAGTGGCAGGCCTTTGCTCTTTACCGAGCACTATTTGATCAATATTCACATATTGTCAAAACCTTGTGACTCAACAAACTAAAGTTCTTGCTAGTCAATTTCTGAGAATTTGGTAGTAACAAGTGTTGAATACTAGCCATTTTACATAGTTTTTCACAAAAATGATAAAATCGGAAAAACTATGACTTTTTTTATAAAAAAAAAATCCTTCTACACACTGATTCTATATTGACACTGAACAACCCTATCCGTTTTCAGCAACAAACTCAATACCGTTTGCAAGATCACAAAGATTCTACCACTGAAACAATTAAATCGAGAAAACTACAATTCCGATTTAAAAAATTCTTTCTCCGTTGACATCCAGATAAAAAACCCAAAAAACAGTGAAATTTTTAGCTTCCCAGACGCTTCCGTGATTATTAGTCAGCGGTAGGTCCCCAATAACCCTTATTGGCTAAAGTTTTGATTTATTTCAATTAAAAAAATAAAAATAATTGAAATATTAAAACTTTAGGCTAAAAATTTTATAAAAAAATTCAGCCAATCAGAAAACTGGCCTACCTCTGAAACTTCAGGGGAAGATTCTAGGCCCATTTCTCAACAAAATTTCAAATCGTTTTCACTAGTGTCTTAGTTTTGATTTAACTCGCGATTTAGGCTTTTGTTTCGCTGAAAAAGATGAAGAAATGAATTTTTTTGATTTTGCCGAATCTGTACGGCACCCTTGCACAGAGAAATTCAACAGAGGCTTCTGAGCCTTTAAAACAGTCTGTTTTCACTTCTTTTTGGTCTTATTTAGCCTTCTGATGCTTCCTGGCAATTTTTAGACCTTCTGGTTGAGTTTTTTGAATTCCGTGATGTTTTCTCTCTCCTCGGCTCTTCACTGGGCGCCTAAAGCTCTTCCCTGGCAAGACACCGACCTCTCTCTAGTTTCCACAAACCTCCACTCAGGTTCTACAAACCATAGGCTCTGATACCATATTAGATTAAACAAAACATAGAGAGAAAATGAGATTGAGAATAGCAGAGCACTTATTCAACATGTTCAACCAAGCATGAAGGCCTATTAAATAGGCAAACAAATGAAATACCCGTGAAGCATGAGACGGGTATAAGAAAACTAACCTACGTCGGCTTGCATGAAATAGCAAAGACCGATCAAACAACTAACCTCTTAACCAAAGTGGTTAAGGCAACTAACCAACATAAATTACCTTAGTAAATAACCTAAGGTAAATACAATAATATGCTAACATTGAGGAGAGAACCTGGTGATTTGACCTTGTGTGAGTTGCCTAGTAGCCACATTCCTTTGCTCTATGCTCAAGGCTTTCCCCATAGCATCCTTTAATTGTTCAAGGATTTAGTACTCAAATACCATGTTTAACCCAATCATGAAGCCCATTGGTGTAGATTTCAAGTCGCTGATAGTCTGTCAAATGACTTATCCTTGTGGACAATCTTAGATGCTCTGCGGTATATTCTGCTACCGACTATGTTTGCCTTAGATTTGTCAATTGTCCAAAGTAATCTCCATTCCATGTCTGCCAGCCCAGAAATTGTGCATTCCTTTAAAAAAGATTGAAGCAATGTCAACCATTTTATCATGCAGTATATTATGTAGCTGAATATTGTTCCATGAGGCTTAGCCAAGAAGTCACATCAGTATCATCAAATATGTTTGGCTCAACTTTGGGAAGATTGAATCTTTACCCTTCAGAAATATGCCTCATTCCTTGATTCAAAAAGTTCTGGTTGTATCCTCCACTTACACCAAGGGAGTTGGAGCCAGAGATTGTTGGTTGTGTAGTGTGGCTACATAATGGGGGAAATCCGTAGATGGCTGGAATGTTGAATCCCCAACCATTGGTGCTCATTGGCATATTTCCAAAAGCTTGAGTAGCTCCTTGCATATTGGGTGGAGAATTGCTTCCCATCTTGTTGAGATTGGGTTAGCCCATGCTTCCTCCTATATGGGGTCAAGTTGGAAAACCCATACGAACACTGATAGTTAGGTTCTGGTTACCCAAGGGTGGGACTGACACATGAACTAGATGCTTGTTGGATCCAAGCAATGAGAGAATCATCAGTTTTTTATAATCTAGAGTTTAGTGAGATTGTAAAAGGTGCAAGCACCTTCTCATGGATTATTTTTACCACCTCTTCATGTCCTGCGGGAATTGGTTCAGTTATTTATGGTAGTGTGTAATAATCAAGATGCTCTCCACTACTAGGGATGACAGCATAGGAATGATCTGGTCCATTATATTTTGGAGATGAGAACAAAGTTGATTTTTGGTTTGGTCTCTTGGCTCTAGATTTTTGAATGCCTATGGGCGCAAAGGACCCTCTGCAGGTGCTGATCGCATAGAGATTTAGGGTTTGGCAGCTAAAATGTGCATTCTCAATGACCTCTACGGAATTTCTTAGAATGAAAACCTTGATCTAATGATATAGGTCTCCAACAAAGGCTAACAAGGACCCAAAAACCGTGGAGGGATGGGGAGGGTCAAAAAATTGGTACTAGAGAGCTATACCATTGTGATCGTCTTGACAAGATTAATTAAATGACTGTTGTCTTCCACAAGCATCCAACCCCTGAAAAAACACCTTTCCAAAGTGCCATGCTCAAAGAAGTAAATAATGCCATGCAGTAGTCCTCGTTCCACAGTATTCTCCACCAAAAGTGTCGCTCTGATACCACTTGTGACATTTCTAGATTTGAAGCAGAAAGTAAACTCAAATTGCAGTAGCAAATTCACTCGAATGCAAAAATATGAGAATGTCCAAAGATAGGCAATGCCAAATGAAATGATATGAATGAATAAGAAATACTAGCCACTTCGAGGAGGCAACCTCCAAAATGCAATGAAATAGAGAATTCGAATTATCATGATTTAGGAGAGAATGTCTACCCATTTATAGACATAATTATGTAGGGGCAGCCCCAAGGTCCTAATTAGGCCAACCTAAAGAAACATATATAAGTATCAAAAGAAAAGACAGGTAATGCATGCCACAAGTCAGCTACTCCATAACCTTAATACAATTATGAAAATAGAATATTAGGGGTGTAACATATTTTGTGGCTAGCATTATTCCCAGTCACAAAACTTGAAATAAGAATCACATGTGCCTGATAGTAATTTAACTACCTAACATATTCATGATGTAATGTAAAACATTATGCCTTGCAACTGATTGTGAATCAAACAAAACAACCAATAGGTCATTGATTGACTTGAAATGAAATATGATTTCAATCCATTGACAAAATCAAGAAATGACCAACTTTATATCCTTTCAAATGTTATGCTAAGTGGCAAATCTAACCCTAAATGGAACCCATGAAAATGCTGTCACATGCATCTTG
This sequence comes from Torreya grandis, assembly GCA_037957365.1. Classification (NCBI taxonomy): domain Eukaryota; kingdom Viridiplantae; phylum Streptophyta; class Pinopsida; order Cupressales; family Taxaceae; genus Torreya; species Torreya grandis. The sequence goes on along the minus strand of JARHVA010000784.1, from coordinate 1,818,007 downwards.
CTATTTCATGAGTAAATTTGAAGATACAAACTGACACATGGGTTTCTATAAGAAATCTCCTTTTCCTCGCAAACATACAAGTTCAAAGTCTCTCAAAATGAATTCTCTGACTGGTATTGCATAACTTACGTTCACAGAAACTTGGGAAGATCAGGGTAAATTTTATTTGAAGGATATTTTGTGCATCTTATTTTCTCATGATGTCCTTGTTTGTTTGCCTCTCTCCTTATTTATTTTTATGCAACTCTGAGATGTTATCCTTTACATTGGATCATTCGCTAAAGAGAGGTCAACGTAACAAATGGTTTTATGACTCGAGTTACAATCAACTATAGGCATGCCACTATTTTTCATCATTACTTTTTTGTGAAGCATGGGCATTAGCAATCCTATCTCTGATATGATAAACATCTGTGTAGGATATGCATAATTTAGCTACCAATGATTGCATTACAAACACATTATTTGAAGGATATTTTGACACATGGGTTTCCATAAGAAATCTCCTTTTCCTCGCAAACATACAAGTTCAAAGTCTCTCAAAATGAATTCTTTGACTGGTATTGCGTAACTTACATTCACAGAAACTTGGGAAGATCAAGGTAAATTTTATTTGAAGGATATTTTGTGCATCTTATTTTCTCTTGATGTCCTTGTTTGTTTGCCTCTCTCCTTATTTATTTTTATGCAACTCTGAGATGTTATCCTTTACATTGGATCATTCGCTAAAGAGAGGTCAACGTAACAAATGGTTTTATGACTCGAATTACAATCAACTATAGGCATGCCACTATTTTTCATCATTACTTTTTTGTGAAGCATGGGCATTAGCAATCCTATTTCTGATATGATAAACATCTGTGTAGGATATGCATAATTTAGCTACCAATGATTGCATTACAAACACATTATATACATTGGATCATCCACTAAAGATAGGTCAACGTAACACATGGTTTTATGACTCGAATTACAATCAACTATAGACATGCCACTATTTTTCATCTTTCCTTTTTTTGTGAAGCATGGGCATTAGCAATCCTATTTCTGATATGATAAACATCTGTGTCGGGTATCCATAATTAAGCTACCATTGACTACATTACAAATACATTATATACTAAAGGCCTTTCTAATCCATAATCGTGTGTAATGTCATTATCAGGTCATTTTCTCTCACTCCTGTGTATCAACCCAGTACAAGTTTAGTTGAAGAATGTGATACACCAGTTGATGCAACATCTGAAGCAAAACCAGAATCTGCTGATGATAATGACAGTATTGATGTGATTCTTCCTGGATTAAATCTGGTGTTTGATGGCTCTTTGTTGCACCCTTTCGATATTGGCACCTGTTTGCAGGGCAGACTCCCTGTTTCTCTAATTCAAGAGGCATCTGCAGCAACAGCTTCATTGCAAACAAGAAGAAATTAATTTGTTAGAATCGATCAAAGTTTGAGAAGTTAAGCATCTGCATTGTGAATTTCAATCATCGTCAAAGAAGAATGTCTACAATTATGAAGAGAATTGGTCAAATTATAGGATTACTCTGTCAGAATATAACAAAAGCCATAAAATTTTGATACCATTCAATGGCATCCATTCACCAGTAAGATGTTGACCAACATTGCTGTTGAATTGCACCTCTTATGGCATAAATGGTAAATTGTTTATCAAGAAGTTTTTCAGAGTCTAGACGCTTGCAAATCCTGGCCTTGAATTTATGATGCTCCATTTGTATTTATTCTTTGAGGCCTTTGCACCCCATTCTGGTGACATCATTGGTATGCGACAACATGCTTAAGGTTCATGTGCACTGGCATCAGAAACAGGAATTTAGGCATGGCAAATGGACTTTGGTTTTGCTGCAGCATCACTGAGCATCATTCATCATGAATTAACCGCTGTGCAAATGACTAAGATCTTTCATTTGAGATCTTCCATAACAATTTTTTGGGTTACGCTTCCAAGGCAAAGCATTTGATTTAACAGGAATATGAAAAGAGTGCTCCCATTGAGTGAACAGCACTTCTAATAAAATCAAAAAAATTATTTGTTTCACAACCATTTTGGTTCTCATTTATTAGAATGAAGGCATAGGACAGAAAATTTAACATTGATTTACTCTATCTTATGTTCAGTAGGACAATATGAAGTTGTATAAAATGTTGTATAACTCTGAACATTGAACAGAATTGTGAAACGTAGCATTTCTGTTGTTTCTCCTCTTTTTGTCTTTTTCCCTTTCCTTTTAGCAAGTGCAGGTGGGTATGTGCATAATTACTGTGGCAGTATTGATAATTATGGCAAATTGCCTTACCTTAATTAAATGGATTATTGTATTTAGTCGATCCAATCATCAGTCTCTGTTGGAACCAACATATATGATTATCTAGTTTTTTCCCCATGTTGAGTAATTTGAAGAATTTGATGGGCATTTCAGAATCTTTGCAGTAAGGACACCTAATATATTTTCATTGCAATCACCTGATTCATTTTGTCCAAAGCGACTGATCAGATATGGAGGAATACAACTCTGGGTAAGGATTTGTGTGTGGGGTGGCTTTGTGACACAGTTTTCCGAGTAGTTTAGTTACTATCAAATGGAAAACATCAATTCCATTACATGAAGATGAGACTACCCAAATAATAGTTGAGATAGTGAGGGATAAGCTGTCTGTCAATACTGGGGATCGACAGTTTGTTGGATCAAGTAATTGCCTTACAATTTGGAAGCATGTTCAGAGTAGAAAATATATAACAGTGTAAAGGTTGCCTTTTAAGACTTTTTAAAAGGCTGATGTGACAGTCACGATGGACGGCAAGAGGGTCCATTCCTTGCTGGTTTATTGAAGACTTATTTAAGACAATTAATTCATATTTTAGTGGAAGACTGTTAGATGTAATTATTAAGCGAACATTAGTTCTGAAGTATTAGATGTGAAGAGCCATGATGAAGAGATGTGTTTCTTGCCTATGGTTTTGTATAAGCATGAAAACAATTCAAAGCTATACATCATCATACTGCTGATATTGATACCAACCAAATACATGTATCACAGTGTGAGATAGATGCAATATCTACACAATTGGGAGAGCTTGAAGTATCAATTGAAAGTCCGTCTTATGGGCGTTAGACAAGCACATTAATCAAGAAGGATTCAACACCACTTGTCTACAGGAGGAGAAAGAGGACTTCACTTGGTCTGCATTTACCTCAATAAAGTCAGAGTGTTGGAATAATCTCTAGATCTTTAAAGAATAAAATGATGGAACCCAAAATATTGTTTGGTCCCAAAACCACCTACATTTTCAAGAGAAACTAGGAAACATCCAAACACGAAACTCCCTAAATTGGGAGTACAATTGGGAGGCAAATAAAATAACGGATGATCAAATAAAAATTCATTACCTTTTAAGAACTTTGCACTGGTTTGTCATTAAGTAGCATGACTAGCTGAATCAAAATCTGAAAAGGATATGGGAAAGTATGCAAACAAAATTCAAAAAATAATTTAGGTGGTGGCACACGGATGCATAAATATATAATGAGTTAGCAAGTTTGAAACAATAAAAGGGTGAAGCCATCAAAGTTTATAATCAAAGAATGTTAAATAATACTAGAATTTTTTTATCCAAGAATGTTAAATAATGCTAGAAATTTTGATCAGTTATGGGTTGAAATAAGGGGTACATTTCTTCTCTGTCAGCTGTCTCATGAAGCTCGTCAGTTTTACTCTGCTCTTTTTGCTGAAGATTCCCCCCCTGCTGCTGAGGAGAATTTGATCCTAACTTGTATTCCCTCTCTAATCACCAATGCAATGAATGATTCTCTCATTCGTCCGATTTCGCTACTTGAGCTAGAGGAGGTTGTGTTTGGGATAAACAAAGGTACAGCTCCAGGGTCGGATGGTTTCCCTGTTGAATTTTTTCAAGAGTTTTGGGATATTATTAATCTGGATTTGTTGGAGGTTGTTCGGGAATCTCTTCACAGTAAACTATTGCTTCAAACCTTGAATTCTACCTTCTTGGTTCTCATTCCCAAAAAGGAAGGTGCTGATAAGCTTGAATTTTTTCAACCCTATTGCCCTTTGTAATGTGGTGTATAAGATTATCACTAAATTGATTGCAACAAGGCTCAAAACTTGTCTCCTTGTTGTGATCTCTAACGAACGGAGTTTTGTCGCTGGCAAACAAATCTTGGACAGGGTGGTGGTGGCTTCCGAGGTTATTCACTCTATGGCAACTTCTAAGGAGAGAGCTATGTTCATCAAATTAGACATGGTCAAGGCTTACGACAGAGTCAAATGGAGTTTTCTTCATAAAATTCTCTTATCATTTGGTTTCAGTCTTGAATGGGTGAGTTGGACTATGAGTTGTGTTACTTCTTCATCTTTCTCGATTATTGTGAATGGTGAAACTTTAAAGCCGTTTGGTGATTATAGAGGCCTTTGCCAAGGGGGTCCTCTTTCCCCTTACCTGTTTGTTATTATGGTTGAGGGTCTGGGCCATTTTCTAAAGTTTTAAGCTTCCCTGGGCTTGATTCATGGGTGGCAATGGGGCAATGGTTTGCCACAACTCTCTCATCTCCAATTTGTGGATGACACTACTCTTATGGGATTGGCTTGTCTTTGGGACGTTGAATCTTTTAGACAAACCCTAGATATTTACCTTGTTGTGTCAGGGCAAAAAATTAATGAGCATAAATCCTCCATTTTATTGTTTAATACTCAGGGTATTCAGAGGCGTATTGTTGATATTCTTTGGTTTCAGATTGGGTCTCTTCCCTTTGTCTATTTGGGCATTCCTCTTAGTGTTGGTAGACATCTTAGGTCCTCTTGGCAACTTCTGCTTCACAAGTTGCGTCAGAGGGTTAATCATTGGACTCACCGTTGGTTATCCACTGCTACTCAATTGACTCTTTTAAATTCTGTTATTCAAGCTCTTCCTATCTACTGGGTTTTTGTTAAAGGCGCTCCCATGTATTTTCTTTGGGATTTGATGCTCTCTCGACAATTTCTTTGGAATGGTAATTTATCGACTGTTAAATGGAGCCTTGTTAAGTGGGAAACTGTGTGCAGACCCACGAATGAGGGCGGCCTTGGCTTACGATTGGCTATTTTGAATGGGCAAGTTCTTGTTGCTAAGCTATATTGGCGTTGGTGTTCTAGCCAGAATTAGCTTTGGGCACGGATTCTCACCCATAAGTATCTTAAAGATGTTAATGTGTTTGATGTCCCCCGATTTCCTTTGGTAGGAAGCAGTTCTATGATCTGGAATACTTTGAAACTGGGGGCTCAATTGGTAAAGAATGGTTTCTTTTGGATTTGTCATACGGGATCTCAAGCTCTTTTTTGGTTGGATTCTTGGGATGGTTATCTTTTTATCCTTTCCACTCATCCTCACCTTCAGCGCCTTTGTGATACTTTTACCATTGTTCGCTGGGACACTGTTGACCATTATAAGATTGCCCATAATTGTGGGTTGATTGTTCGTTTTCGTTGGAAACATCCTTCTGAATGGCCTCCAGGAGGTTCTAAGGAAGATAGGGAAGAGCTGGCACAAATTCTAGAGTCTCGTGAGTGCACTACTTTGGTTGGGAATGATGTTTTGGCTTGGGCAAGTAGTGATTTGTTTGGAAAGTTTTCTGTTTTTGCAGGTTCTGTTGAGCTGGTGCCACAGACTTTTGGGGATGGGCAGGTCTCTTGGTGGAAGCAAGTTTGGTACAAGTTCTCATGGCCCAAGTGCAATTTTTTCATGTGGTTGGTGGTCCACAACCGGTGTCGTACTTGGGATAATTTATGCAAGCATGGTTTTTAGGTCCCCTCAATGTGTGTGTTGTGTCGGGATAGTGAAGAGAGTGCCTCTCATCTCTTTTTCTAGTGTTCTTTCACTAGACATATTTGGCACTTTTGGTGGGATGTGTGGAACCAAGCTTGTTGGCATCTCTTCTTTAGCTAAGTTTTTTGTTCGACGCGGCAAGGCTCCTGTCAAAATTTCTTTTCTTCAAGTTGTTTGGACTCTTGGCCCTTCTTTTATTATTTGGCATATCTGGGTGGAGAGGAATCGTCGGATCTTTCAAGACGTGTTGTTGGGGGCCCACCACTCGTGGTGGAAAATTCTCCACTCAGGAGAAATTGTTTCGACAAAATGTGACTTGACAGAGGTTGTGGATCCTGGTGATGTTATTTGCTACAACCATCTCCATCTTCCTCCTCCACATGGCCAACTCATGAGAAATAGATGTAGACATCCTATTCGAAAGATAAATAGGGTGGGGAGGTGGAGTCCTCCATTGTAAGGCATTCTGAAAATCAACACGGATGGGGCTTCTCGAGGAAACCTTGGTCCTGCTGAAATTGGAGTTGGTAGAGATAGCTTGGGGATTGTTCAGTTTATTTTTTATGTTTATAAAGGTCATCATACTAATAATTTGATGGAGGCTCTTGCTATTTTATATGTTGTGGAGCGTGCTTGTGCTCTTGGATGGAGTAGGGTCATTTGTGAATATGATTCGTAGGTGGTGGTGCATTTATTGACTCAGCAACATTCTGAAGCTGTTAGTTGACAGTTAGTTTTGGTTGTTAACCAGATTCTTAGTTTGTGTGATTTGGATTCTGGTACTTTCACTCATATCCCTAGGGAGTGGAATGGCGTTGTGGATTGTCTGGCCAAATGGGCTTCTGATCAAATGCAAAACTGAAATATTGTGGATAAGGGTCAATTACCTTTGGGTTTGTCTCAACAGTTATATCACTTAGTGGAACTTGATAGGGTTGTTTGATGCACTTGCTTTGTATTTCCTCTTGTTTGAATAACATTTAACCCCTCTTTTATTTTAAAAATATATATATTTTGTTAAAGGGTTGCAGAAATCATGAAGAAAAGTAAGAATTGTCCCAACTTCAAGTTACAATGATATTTATAATTGCACGTTAGATGTGGAACTATTGTTGTGAGGAAAAAAGTAATGATGAAGAGGAGGAAGATTGGACAATGATATTTATAATTGCACGTTAGATGTGGAACTATTGTTGTGAGTTAAAAAGTAGTGATGAAGAGGAGGAAGATTGGGTGAGTAGCATAAAATAAATCAACAAATTACTAAAAAACCATTACCAAAGAAGATAAACCAAAAATAAATAAATCAATAGATTATTAATTTTTTTTACCAAAGATAACCCAAAAACAAACAAACTAGGGAGTTGGAGTTTGATTTGGTACAAAGAAGATGACTTCCTAGAAAAATATTATATGTGATGTCAAAATTATATTTGGCTTAATTAAGAGTTTAGTAACTTAAAAGTCAAGGGAAAAGAATAAAGAAATTGTATGTGTAGAGAGAATTACAAAGGATAGCAAGAAACAAATGAAAGAAAGCAAACATCATATTACCTTTCCAAATGGATTCATCATACCCATGTGGCTCAAAAGCATGTTCTCCCTTGATCAAGCATCCTTGTCTTTGTCAACGAATGTGGCAAACTCCTCTAATGTCTCAAAAACACTCTATAAAACCTAGGCTCATGATTCCAAATCACTAAACTAGCCTATCAATAAAGCTTGCAAACAAAATCAATGACCAAATGCAAGGATTGTACAAACAATTTAACATTATAACTTTGCAATATTCATGCTTAAAATTCATGTCCATGGCCTTTCTATTTATAGATTTTTGAGATTGGTCAGGATCAACCATGACCATCCATCTCAAGATTGAGATGTATGGCCATGGATAATCTTAATATTTGAAATTAAACTCATAAATAGTCTCAAAATAAATAAGCGTTAAATAGGCATGGGTGACCCATAATCTTGATATTTTATACACTTGTGGCTTGATGGATGCCACCCCATAGATGATGTCACTAGGTGATGCAGATATTCAAAATCAATTTTCAATAATGAAATATTCAAAAAGATCTATAGAATTCTTACTTAAGCTCTTAAAATAGATTAATTAGCTTAAATAAGTTTAATCAAGTTTAGTGCAATTCTTTGGAAATTGATGCACAATTAATCAAAATGGTCAAAAAGTCATATTACTGAATCATAATTTGATTGAAGAGGAACTGGAAGGCGATGTTAGATGCGTTGGAGCTATATTCTCATTTAAGATGTTGCCAACACTAAATAATAAAGGTACGTGGCATGTACCAATGAATTAGAAGAAAAAAATGATCCAGAGCACTAAATGAAAAAATTATCATTTTGACTCGAAATGATCTGATCAAAGTTCGCTAGCCCATAAAATGCATTGCCCTATTTAGAGATACTTTGACCTAGACTGACACTTGTAAGTGACAAGTTCGAACCATTTAGGGTTGTTTTATGGATTTTAACCTAAAATATGCATTTGAGTGCAATTCGAGTAAGATTGACAATTTTAACACAAATGGTGTTAGGAATTGGGTGTTTACATTTTTCTCCTATTTGAGAAGGCGTAGCGAGACATTCAGGTGAAGAAATGTCTTTTCAAAGAAAAGAGTTGTCAAGAAGAAATTAGAACAGACCTATGATGCCCCCTCGAGAGGACATACTAGGATGGAAGAAAAGGATGGACTCTCAAAAAGAGAAAGAAATTGAGAGATTAACCCATGGAATAGATCACATCTAGACGAGCTAATGCTTGCACATGTGATTACCATCAATGATCAAAATACAATTAGGAGTATAATAGGCCCCAAAGACAGGGGAAATGGGAAAGATACAATCCATAAATGTAAGGGAAACACTTTAAACGTATCCAATTTGAGAGTACACGCTGCATGCTTATGACATTGATCAATCTCGAGACAAGTTGCACAGTAAAATATTGTCATCATAGGCTTTAATGTGGAGAGCTTGGAATTAGAGGAAAAGAGAGAACATTATGTTTCAAGAAGGGAAGCACCACTAGAACGGGGTCTCCAAAAAGAATATAATAAGTACTCCATTAGAGCAAATGTGATCATGATAAAACAGTTTTGCCCCAATAGGGTGAATTTCGATCATTGATAAAGAATAAATAATGATTTGCCCCGGTAGAGTTGATTTAATTCGGACGTGGTTCAGATGTTGTGCCCCAGCATGGCCAATTGGCAAGCAAAATAGCTCAAGGATATAATCGAAAAGATAGGTTAAAGCAAGCAGGCGCAAACATACATGCGATGGGGCAATGGCTTAGAAAGCCATATAAAGCCAAGCATATGAGAATGCACAAAGTGATGAGAGAGATGAAAATAAAAATGGAGACAACCGAGCTGACCTCAATAGAAATTGAGCATTGCCTACATAGTTCCATGGACTCAGGGTCCAACATGAACTTCAGGGCGATGTAGTTCACCCAAGTTTGGGAGAGAATGGAATGAGGAATGATGAAAAAAGATCAAGAATTGATTAGACTCACAATCTATGTGAAGAGATGCACATCTAAGCATAGAGTTGAGTACTAAAATGCATGTTACCTAGATGCCTAATTCCATATCATGAGCCTAGGTTTTGTAAAGTGTTCTTGAGAATCGTTCTTCGGAGTTGATGTTGACATTTAAGACTTTGAGACCTGAGCACAAAGTGTTTGCTATAGCAAAAGAAATTAGGCATCATAAGTATGAATAACTTAGAATGACATAAGATTCCAATTGCAATGAGCCAGTTCAAATGTGAATATGTATAACTAAAGATAATGGTAAGACAATGATCAAAACTAGAGTTATAGCTATTTACATTTAAACAAAAAAGCAAAAAACAAAGAAAAAGATAAACATAAATGAACCTAAGTTGAAATCAAGATATGATCAATCAAGAATTAAAGTAGGAACAAGAATGTAGAAAATCAAGTCAAGAACAACTTGATAACATAAGATCAAGATATGAATAATCGAGATCTATGTGGACCATCAAGAGGTACTTGGAAAATAACACAAAGAAGCAAGACCAAATAGGAAAACAAAAGACCAAACAACAAACAACAATAAAATAAACACACACAAAATGTTTTTGAGTTTTTTAATGTTTTACAAATATTTTTGAAATTTTTTAAGTATCTCAACTTGATTGAGGATTAAGAGATACAGAATGATCCAGTTCATGAAACGACAAGAGCATGCCAACTTAAAATGCTCACAATATGACGAGAGCATATGATAAGAGGGACTGAGTTGACCTCAACATGAATCGAGCATGACCTTAATAACCCCAAAATAATCCCAAGTCACAGTAATCCTACCCACACAAAAGGCGATGAAAAATCGACTAGGTCACAAGTTCACAAACAAAGGTGAACAACAAGACAAATGATAATAATAATAATAATAATAATAATAATAATAATAATAATAATAATAATAATAATAATAATAATAATAATAATAATAATAATAATAATGCCTAGATGATGTGGCAATGCATGATAAAAAGGCATCGTGCCTAATTTTCTCATAGGTGGTTATAATTAGGAAACAATGTCATAATACTGATTTGCTCAAAGGCAGTTATAATCAGGGGTACCAAAACAATACTGATTTGCCCATAGGCAGTTATAATCAGCGATACCAGATAAGATAATAAAAAAAAGATAACTTGTCAGATCAAATGTCACACTACTTCCAAGACTATCATTTGACGTAAAATTATAAAACTGTTGAAACTGAATTAGAACCCCCCCACAAAAAGTGCAAGATGAACCAAAGGAACCAAGATCAAAATGGGATAAATAGGATGACTAAAAACAAGCCTTGGTCAATAGTAAAGAAATGGTATAATGAAATGATCAGAAGAAAATTGGATATATTGGCTACAAAGTTACCCCCAAACAATGATTAGCTTAAATTGCTCACAAAATGGTGAGAGTGTTGGCTTAGGTTGCTCATAAAACGGCGAGAGCATTCAAACTTAACAATTGCTCTCAAAATGGTGAGAGTGTGAGAAAGGGGTGACCAAGCTGATCTCAATAAAAATTGAGCGTTGTCTACATAGTCTCGAAGGACCTCAAGTCAATGTAGTTCAAACGGCATGGTTCATGGATCTCAATGGTATAATAATGCCTAAAAAGGGTCTATAGGGTTGTCCCCAAGAGATAAGGCATGGTAATGGCAAATGGGTGAATGGTAGATGAAAAATAGTTTTGTTGCTCTTGCTGACAGGGAGATGCACATCCTAGTCAATATGTGAGACAACAAAAATGATCAACTATATAAGTTGTTATCCAACACCCTTTCAAAACTACTTTGTTAAGAACTCGTTGCTGATTTGGATCTCAATAATGTGTTTGTGATCTTCATAGATCGTTGATTCTGCTTCCTTCAAACATTGAGACAAGATATCCTTATAACCTTGATAAAAGAAAGTGCTGCCAGTGATGGTAAATAATGGTAGGATAAATGAGATAAGTGGGTAATAAATAGGTGGGTGATAAAGGAATGTATAATGAATGGGAAACAAATGGAGATCGGGACTTTCAGTCACACATAATGTTGTTGATGCCAGATTTGACATGATTTTGGTTGTGATGGAACCGAAGAACTCTGAAGATGCTCTCGATAGGACCATCAAATTGTTCTATTGCTTGATCTTGAGAGTAACTACCATCTGATTATTGTAGATTGGAAGCTATTTTGATTTTATCTTTGATATTATCTTCAGTAAACAATGAATAACTTTTGTGCTCAACTATTGGTGCTTCGATGAGGTTTTCACCAATGAATTCGTTCTAATCATCCCATAGCGCCTCCGAGAAGGTTTCACAAAGAGATGTTAACATTTGACTTTGATTGTCTTCTAGCGCCTTCAAAAAGGTGTCTCACTAAAAGATGTTGAGTTTGATCTTTGCTTATCCCCTAACACCTCGAAAAAAGTTTCACTGGGAGATTGTTCTTCTAAATGAATGTGGTCTTGCTCCCCCTAATATTCTACAAATGATATGTCGCCATGGATGCAATTCAACAAAGTATGATTTTGTCGGTCTCGATCAACACTTATGGGAGGTGGAACGTCAATAAAATGGCTATGTTAAGTGGTAATAATGGGATGGTGAAAGGCAACACATTCTTCATAAAAGATACTAGAACTTGTGTCGATGTTGAATTAATCATCCTCAAAAACCGTAGAAGGATCACAAATATATTCAAATTGATTTGCAAGGCAATTGTAACCAATGTTGTAACAACCAATACTATAATTTGTTTCTGACTCTGATTCTAAAGCAAGGGAGTCTAAATCCAATGTCACAATTGATGTTGATTTTATTTCTGATGCTAAATCCAATGTCGGTTCAAAAATGAAACCTGAATTTAATATTGATTCTTCATCTGATATGGTTGTTTTGATAATGTTCTGTTGAATGTTGAATTTTTGACAAGTAATGCCCTGTGATGGCATAATGGGCTCAATAAAAACTGATTCATCTTAGAAGGGTTCAACATAGACTGACTCATCTAAGTGAAGCCCCTCAAAAAGAGGGAACCACTCAAGGGACATCTCGATAAAATCATGTCTGTCAAAGTGAGACTCCTCAACAAATGGGAAAAGATCAAGAGATAACTCTATCGAGACTGGCTTGTCAAGGAGATGAGGCTCTTTAAAAATAGGTAACATATGAATATATAACTTATCACAGTTTATCTTGTCTCAAATGGGTGTTTCAACAATAATATGTTGGTTTTGGTTCACAATTGGTTGCAAAAGATCAATTTTGAACACATTTTGATCCTCATAAGATGGCTTTTGAAAAGGTAATGGTTCTTGATTAGGCTCGAAGATCGACACAAAATTTCTAAAGTGGGGAGCATTTGGTTTAGCAGAAACAATGGTTTGTGGTTCAATAATGGACTCTCCAAAGGTTAGACTATTGAAGAATGGATCAAAAACAATTGGTTCATCAAATGGAGGTTCTTCAATAATAGGTTCATCAAAAAATGGTGATGGGCCAAGAATGGTAACAACTAGATGCTTCTTAGTTTGGTTTCTTGTGCAAACCAAAGGAGGAGGTCCTAAAATGGTGATGATTGGACGCTTCTTAGTTTGGTTGCTCATGCAAACCAAAGGAGAAGGTCCTAAAATGGTGATCTTAGTACGTTGTGGAGTTTGATTACTTATACAAGTCAAAGCATCCAAGTCTTATTGATAAACCCAATCATGAGTTGGATCAGAAGTTGGATCTTCACTATGTTTCCATGACTGGGTTTTATGAGGTGGATAGAAATCTGTCTCACAAACCATATTGTCACCATAGGGGTCTTGACTAAAGTCATAAAAGTCATTTTGTGTGGCCATTCTATCATAAGTTGGATTATCCATGATTGCACCATAAGTGTAGCTAGACATTTTTGCATTTAATGAAGAAAGCTCCAAAAACAGAAAGACTTAAAGTTCTGTAAACTCTGAAAATAATATTTAAAAGACAAAAGGTTCAACCTTGGTTGAAAGGGTGAAAATGCATCTCAAAAGTAGTTTGTGCCAAGATTTGGCATAAAACAACCTAACGTCAAATGTCTAGCATCAAAAGTTTTTGAATAAAGGTTTGTTTTCCCAAACAAAGTCACAAAAAATGATGAGGATAGGCACTCGAACAAACAAATAATCAATAGTGTTCAAAATTGGGTAATCATGTAACCGAAGCTATGCAACCCAAAAGAAAAAGATCTACGTACCAACCCCACGAATTGAGGTCTAAATAGAAATCAATCAATGTTTGGATCCAAACTTGACAAGGTTAATTGAAAATGCAATGTTGAAGACTAGGATTGGACCAAACAAGCTAGACAAGAGCGAACAGCATAACAATGCATAAACAATGTTCAATTGGTATACATGACATGGTTTGAAATAAATGGTTTTTGATACAATGGTAAACAAGTTCTTGAAACAAATTGAGCAATCAAACAGCGTAAGCATGCTCGAATGATGTGGTCAATTGTTATGTTTCAAAGACTTAAAGGCAAAAAAGATTTGGCATGATTTGGGCAGCATAACGCTACCCTTCTTAACTCAAATACATGATTTTGACATGGCTTATGAACAACCAAATAAGTTTTAGCCTCAAAACATACCAAGCAAATAATGACCAAAATACACTAAGTATAATCGTCCAAATCATAGCAAGGGTATGGCAAAATAGGGTTGACTAAAACTAATTGGTTTGTGATCATTATAAAAGAATCAACTACATAATGACTTTCACGTCAAACGATGCAAAAGACAAGCATGAAAATTAGGTGACCATGGCATTTACTAGTTGTAAAAAGGTATAGTCATTTTTACAACCACTACATCCTGTTGTTCGCTTAGTGTAATGCGATGTTCAAATGCAAATACGTCCCATGTGCAACTCCAATTAGGAGTCAAATGAATTCAATGTCGAGAGGTGAAACTCCAGGTCAAAGCTTCCCTAAAGAATTCATGGGAGGTAATGACGGCCCCCTCGCAAGCCAAATTTGCATAAAAATAAAGAAAGCATAAAATAGAAAGACTTTAGGGTCGTTTTTAAGATCACCCAAACTTTAGTGAGTTTTTGGGGAGCGTTTTAGATGACATTCTTTCTAAGCCTTAGACTAGGCTACTTGCAATAGGAATGGCATTTTTAATTCCAAGGGTTCCCTAAAGGGGACAAATGGAATAGCATACACGTGGCATCCCTCTTTTTACCAAATAAAATCTAACTTAAACAACTAAGTAAACACAAAAAACTTGAAAATGTGAGTTCATTTTTAAGCCCAAATGAAAAATGAGGTATGTTCATTTGACCCGATGGTCTTAATTGTAACTTTGAAAACTAATGCTAAAAACTCACTTAAGCACCTAAATGTTACTTTAAGCACCAACATAATGTTCCTAATTCATTTTTAAGCATGCAAAAGGTGATCTAAATATGTTTTTAACAAATGTCAAGCTTGGTCCTACAACAAAAATGTTAGCATGTCCTTTAGCCTTAAAGCTATTTTGGGTTTGAAACAATGAACTTCAAAAAAAGAGCTCTCGGGGTTGTGTTTTAAGAAAAACACAATGACTGACGTCGGTTATATAACTGATGACAGTTACACTTACTAACCGATGTGGTTATCTGACATCAGTTATACCAATAGTGACTGATGATGGTTTTACTAACCGACGTCGATTACTGTGTAAATTCGTGACAAATAAAAATGACAAAACAAAGTTAGAAAATAAAATTGTAAGAGTTTTAATGATCCAAATGAAGATTTTAAAGTTGAAAAATGATATTTTTCATGTGTTGGATGCGTCTTGTCCCACCAAACATGCCAAGATATAGAGAGGATTACAAAACAAGTTAGTCAAACATTAGTCCATAAATCATGAAAAATACATAAAGAACTAACTAAGCCTATCTATTCCTATAGGAATTACAAAGAATATCAAGAAACAAAAGAAAGAAAGCAAACATCATAGTACCTTCTCAAATGGATTCACCATACCCAAGTGGCTTAAAAACATGTTCTCCCTTAATCAAGCATCCTTGTCTTTGTCAACAAATGTGGCAAACTCCTCCAATGTCTCAAGAACACTCCATAAAACCTAGGCTCATGATTCCAAATCACTAAATGAGCCTATCAATGAAGATTGCAAACAAAATTAATGATCAAATGCAAAGGATTGTGGAAACAATTTAACATTATAATTTTGCAATATTCAAGCTTAAAATTCATGTCCATGGCCTCTCTATTTATAGATTTTTAAGATTGGTCAAGATCAACCATAACCATCCATCGCAAGATTGAGATGTATGGCCGTGGATAATCCTAATATTTGGAATTAGACTCATAAATATTTGTAAGATAAATAAGCATTAAAGAGGCATATGAGGCATTAACTAGGCATGGGTGACCCATAATCTTGATATTTTATGCATTTATGGCTTGATGGATGCCAACCCAAAGATGATGTCAGTAGGTGATGCAAATATTCAAAATCAATTTGTAATAATGAGATATTCAAAAAAATCTTTGGAATTCTTACTTAAGCTCTTAAATTGGATTAATTAGCTTAAGTTTAATCAAGTTTAATGCAATTCTTTGAAAATTGATGCACAATTAATCAAAATGGTCATAAAATCATATTACTGAATCGTAATTTGCCTGGAGAGGAACTGGAAGGCAATGTTAGATGCGTTGGAGCTATGTTCCCATTTAGGATGTTGCCAACACCAAATAATAAAGGTACGTGATGTGTACCAATGAATTAGAAGAAAAGAATGATCCAAAGTACTAAATGGCGAAATTGTCATTTTAACTCGAAATGATCTGATCAAAGTTAGTTGGCCCATAAAATGCATTGCCCTATTTAGGGATACTTTGACCTAAACTGGCACTTGTAAGTGACAAGTTCGAACCATTTAGGGTGTTTTATGGATTTTGACCTAAAATGTGCATTTGAATGCAATTCGAGTAAGATTGATAATTTCAACACAAATGGTGTTAGGAATTGGATGTCTACAATATGTTGGCACTACAAACTTTTACAAATGGAGGATAAAGAAATTAATGGAAAAGTCACTTCATTAGTAATGTTAGTAATGAAAGAAAAAGAACAAATTGTATAACAGAGATTAAATTAACATTTGTACATCTAAGAACAATATACTCTTTTTTAATTATTATTATTTGTACTACAAGTGGATGGTTTGTATCTATAACCTGATTAGACTATGTTGTCAACCTTGATGGCTATCTTTAGTAAGATGGAACTCACATAGAAAAATGGTGCTTTGCATGAGATGTGTTTGTTATACAAACCACACTACCAAAGGAACATCAAATATATAACAATGAATACGTATCAAAATGCAACATAGTCACTTCATTAGTAATGGTAGTAATGAAAGAAAAAGAACAAATAGTATAATAGAAATTAAATTAAAGAACAAATTGTATGATAGAAATTAAATTAACATTTGTACATCTCAAAATAGCATACTCTATTTATTTTATTATAATTTGTACTACAAAAGGATGGTTTGTATCTATACCCTGATTAGACTAAGTTGTCAACCTTGACGGCTATCTTTAGTAGGATGGAACTCATATAGAGAAATTGTGCTTGCGTAAGATGTGTTTGTTATACAAACTACATTTCCAAAGGAACATCAAATACATAACAATGAATACATATCAAAATGCAACATAGAAGAACATGAGAGTATTCACAAGTTTAGTTCATAGGAAGTTTTCAATCTAAGTTGTTAGATTCTTACTCTTACCCCAACATAAATCTTGATATTTATATGAAAATAAACCCAATAGGTCAGTTAAACACAATAGTTCATTACAAGTGGACATAACCGAAGGACTCATTACAAAACTACTCAAAGTCGACAAGACAATCATTATCAATATAATAGTGTTGACTACTAAAACATGTAATTAATAATAAGTTTATGACAATACTAACATAATTGTCTATGTTAAACCCACTAAAAACAAGTTGGAATCCCTTAGACACAACCCATATATAATGGGTAAAAAATAGTAATTAATAATAAGTTTATGACAAAACAAACATAGTGGTCTATGTTAAACCCATTAAAAACAAGTTGGAATCCCTTTGACAAAACCCATATACAACAAGTAAAAAATAAGATAAAAAACAAAAGACATTCTTGAAGGTGTGGTGTCGTGGTTGTTGAAATTGTTAAATACCCAATCTTGTTGAAAATATTTAGGGGAAATTTTTGAATCGTATAACAAGTTCTAAAGGTTTGACTATTTTCATACAAAACTATGACTAGGGTTATGATAACCATGAATCTAATGATTTTTTTTTTTTTTTTTTGCAAATTCTATAAATGAAAAAGATTATGGTCAAGAGACAATTAGGAGTGTACAAAAAGGACACTGCACCCAGAGACCATCCAATAATAAAATAGAAAATTGTCCATACTGTTGATATTTAGTCGTGTCTTGGAAATGAACATAGTAACAAAACAAGTATAATAAATGACTATAATAAATGTTGGTAAATTTGAGATAAATAAAAGTAAAGAAATGAACATATGTACCTTCACTTCCTTGATTGGTTGTACCAAGCTTAAACATCTTTGATCATTGGTCCTAGGTTGGGTCCAATGAATAGGTCCAAGGTTGGGTCCAATGAATAGGTCCTAGGATGGGTTCAATAGATTGGTGTTAGGACAGGTTTGACAAGCTTGCAAAATAGTCAATTTTCAATCTTTTTATAAAAATGATTCATCAGTACCATAAAATTCCTTGTGATGCTATGATTTTAGTGTTTCTTATGGTTCATGTTGACCAAATTTGACCATAGGTCAAATTAGGTCAATCCCTATATAGTCAAAATTCCTATAGGGTCTTGCCAAGATCATAAATATGTTCGGTCATGTTTAGTAGGGTCACTTAGTATGTTTAACTTTAGACATTTTGGTCATTTGTCTTAATATTTCTTTATGCCACCTTTTTGGCTTTTCTAATGACTTGTATGGTTTCCACAAGGAGCCATATGTGTCAAAAAAAAAATTCAACATCCAAGATGTCAGTTTATTACATTGTGTGAGTTTAGATATTTACTAAGAGGTAAATATAATATTGGTGTGTTTGTTAATTATATTTGGGTAGTCGTGATATTTTTATAACAATATTATGAACATAGTTTATTTATTATATTGTGGGGATACAGTGAGATATTGGTGGAGATTGTATCTCCCGAATTATAAGAACGGTTTTCCTATATAAATGTAATATTCCATATGAATAAATATATAGTAAATATTATTATCGTGATAAAATATTTCTCTATCTATGTTCAACTCTTTTATTCTGTGTCAATTTTATGCAGATCTAAACCAATTCTATCAGATACTTTGCCTAATGCCTATGAGGTGTCCATTGGGGCAGATAATTATTTGATTCAGGATGGGAAGATTGTCCCAAGACCTCCCATGTCTCTTTTTCCTGACTTTCAAACTCCTACACCTGTTGTTGCTCCCATTCTTGCACCTAAAAACAAGTCTGTTGCCCTTAGTCAACCAAACAAACCTAATGAGGTAGAAAGGATGAGAGCCATCAAACAAGAGATCATAGGTCTAAGGAGGATTATTCAACCATATCAATTTAATCCCTTCCAAATTCATTATCATCCTAATCAATCCTACCCCAACTATCAAGGCAATAGACCTCTTTGCCAAGGTCATACTCAAGGTCAAGGACAGCTGGTCCAATCTAAGCCATATAGTGGTTATAATCTTAATGTTCCTTCTACCTCAAGGTCACTAGTGCCTACTCAAAACAATCTTTCCCAATACCACAACATTCAACCCTCATTGGATCAACCTTATGATCCATCTTCCTATGTCAATGAAGCCTTCAACCAAGCCTTCATGGCAAATTTGGGAACTATGCCAGCTATGACTCAAAATGAAATACCAAATGGAGGAGTGACTGATGGTCAAAGTACTCAAATGGGATCTATATTGGATAATTGACAATAAGATGACTTATGTGCAGTAAATCATCAAGGGTAGTCAAGCATTGATACAAGTTCTATAACTACAAACACACGAAGTAAGAGGAAAGTTATTGAAGAAGTTTAAGGCAGTGTCAATGGTTCTCCAATGAATGTTCAAACAAGTACAATACCAAGTATGTCTAGTGTTGCTCCAAATTCACAAATAAGTCAAAGAGATTATAATGTTAGGAATACTTTCATACCTCCAAGTTCTTAAGGTGTAGGCAGCATGATTGCTTCTAGTCAGAAAGCAAGAGTTAGTGGTCCTTTCACTAACATTGCAGACCAAATGAAAAAGTCTCAAGTGAATGTGTCAATGTGGGATACATTGGTTATACCTGGACAAGCAGACCTACTTAAAGAAGAGTTGTCCAAGCTCAGTTTGACATCCAAATAACCTAGCCAAAGAGAGTCAGCCTTGACAAACACCATGAATCCAAGTGAAGGACAGTCAAACAAAGTTGAAAAGGTAGACAAACCTCCTCCATTATATCTATCCATTAGTATTGGAGATTCTTTGGTGCATAATTGTCTCATTGATAGTGGATCTAGTACTTGTGTCATGCCTAAGATGGTAGCCAAAAAACTAAACTTGAAGTATGAACCCCATGCCAAAGGAATGCTCCAATTGGATGGGTTAGCTACCAAGACCATTGGTATAATCAGAAGTTTGAAAACCATTCTCCATGCATGTCCTACCTCCACCATTTCTCAAGATGTTGTGGTGGTTGATGTGCCTCCTCATTTTGCACTTTGTTTGTCTAGAGAGTTCATAGCTAAGATTGGAGGTTATCTTACTTCATATTGGTCTTATATGGGTTTTAGGACTACATATGGTGCAAAAGTAACAAGTCAGAGCATATTTCTACTTTACATGTTGAACCCTATGTGCCTTACACTTCTAACATGAATTGCAATGTTGTTGAAGAAGATGATCACTCTAGTGAGCAAGAGCCTCTAACTCTCCTTGATGGCATATCTAATTTGTATCTTGATGAGTGGGGAGTTAAACAAGGTGGTTTTGAGGAAACTAGTCTTGGAATCTACATACTTCATGAGGACATTAATGGATTCCTTGAGGTAGATCATGACAACATCTTAGAACAAGTTACATTGGGAAACTACCTTGTATATGTGGATAGTGATGTGAACATCCCAACTTTGTAAGATATGATAATCCTACTAAGCAATCCCTTCTGCCTGTAAAAGAAAAGAACACTCTTGACCCTGAACTCCAAGAAGAGGTAGATGATATGTGGCAATAATAGTATGCCATTATTAATGAATTTGAAGAGGTTAGCAGGCCTTCAGTCCTTCAAGATGAGTGTAGACTTGATGCTAAGGTCAATAATGTTCTCAATGAACACAAGGAGCTTGAGATCTCCATCAAGCAAGATACATCCTTAGCAAAATATGAGATGTTTGATGAGCATGAAGCAAAGTTGGACACCTTAGTTGAGCAAGAAATAGCCATGGTGTACCAAGAAGTACTTCACAGATCTAAGCATGGTATTGATGATGTCCAACAACAAACATATCTTGTTTCAAATATACATGAAGATGAAACTATTGTGGTGATCTCCAATTATCCAATTGAAGACTTTCAAGTGAGCATGTCAAACTTTAGGCAAGTTACCAACTCAAACAAGCCTTCAAGTGAGTTGGATGGAGTGTTCTTAAGAGCTCAAAGTGGCATACTTGTAGTCAACAGAAGCTACAACCATGGTAATTCTCTTGATTACCTCCACAAACAAGTGTTCATAGACAAGCATGCATCATATGATGGGTGGTTCTTTTGGAATAGCAGTGATACAAGGAGCATTGTCTTTGAACCTGGTTGGAGCAATGCAGATGATTGTTCGTCACCTCAAGTGTTGAGGTATTGTATATATTAGGATAGGTGTGTTTCCTTTCAATTGGTTTGTATTTCCCCTAATTGTTCTTGAGAACACAAGTGTGTTTGATTTGGTGTCTTGTCTTGTGTGTTTATTTTTTGGTGAGTTTGGTGTTTTTCAGAGGCATTTTAGTGTCAAGAATAGTGTATAGGTGACCCCATAGCCCAATGGATAGGAGAAGGCTATTGGTCTTTGGCATAGCAGCCTTTCCACCCTTAGGAAATTACCAGAATGTTGACCAAATTTGACCCTAAGTCAAATCATTTCAACCCTTATATAGTCAAAATTACTATAGGGTCTTGCCAAGATCATAAATATGTGTAGTCATGTTTAGTAGGGTCACTTAGTATGTTTGACTTTAGTCATTTTGGTCATTTGTCTTAGTATTAAAAAATGGCAGAAAGTGGTTCATATTCTTCATCGTTCTCCTAGACAAGCTAAAAGGGTCAACCAATCTTCCATTGGTACGGATTGTACATGAGGAGTTGAACTGAATACATTTACCAAGTGATAGTAGACTTCATCAACTTCCTTTTCATGTTCATAGTTCCTAGTTTGACATACTATTCTCCATGAATCATCCTTAAGAATGTTGATGACTTAATTCTACCTATTCATCCCCATGACCTCTGATTTTCTTATTTGTTTGCAAGTGTATGATGATTTCAAGAGTTGTGTGTGTTTTTTTATATTTGGCTTATCATCTTCACTATGTTTATAACATGGTTTGAAAGTGTGAAGATAAGGAGATAGGCAAAAACACCTCATTTTTCTAGTTGAAGACACCATTGAAGTTGCAGACCAGTGTTGCACCTATTGCCAAGTTTGTCTTCATGTTTTGGTTTTCAAATCAAAGGAGATAGGTTGTTTTCAAATTATTATAGCATGATGATAAATTTTTCCTTTGAGTTATGAGTCTCAAGAGTATCACTTGGTGAAATGCAAGGCCTAACATACACACAGTCAGATTTCCTATAAGAGTCACCTATCAAAGAGATTTAAGGAGTGTGATAAGACCTCAAGGTGAAACAATAGTACTTATCCATCTAAAATGTCAGAGGTTGGTGATGAAGATCAATTCAATGCACATAGTCATATATCTGGGCATCACCTACTGGCAGTCTACAGTAACTTGAGTTCAATCCAGAGAAGCTAAAGAATGTTGACATGAAGGTGTTGAACTCCTTGAAACCTTCATTCCGGTCTAAGAGGATTGAGATGACCATTGTGACAAGGGTGAGGCCATTGCATGCAAATAGACCCAGGTTCATGTTCAGAAAGTGTAAAAGTTGCTTATGAACTCAATTACCTTAATATCTCTGAATGAGTTCTTTTATCAGATAATGAATCATATTTTGGTAATTGTTTATGTGCTTTGTACAATTCTAACCACTTCATTCTTGTTGCTTGGATGGGAATGTCACCTCTCAACATGAAAGCTGGGTGAAGAGGAGATAATGGTTGGATGTTTTCAATTCAATCAACTTTTCATTGTAGACAGTGAAAGCTACAGTGCTATCAAGCAAAATGAACCTCAAATTTGTAAGCTCTTAGTGCATTGATTGAATAGATATGGGAGCATTACCTAAAAGCATAAGTGAGTTCATCTAACTTTGGGATGGTACTCAGTAGCTTTAATGTGGAACCAAGGAACTAGACCACAGAGTTCAAGTAGGAAAATGTCCACATACAAAGATTCTTGACTCTCCAAATAGGAACTTACAAGTGATACAGTCAACAAACTAGCTATGCTAGTGAAAAGGCAATCTTGGTTGATAGGACAGAATTAGAAGAGGTAATGGTCACTCTCAAATGGAAAATCTCACTCCTCCATGTGCTCTTTAGACAAACATCACCATCTACAGGAGCCTTGAGAATTCTGATGTACACCTACAGTTGGAGGCAGTCTACAAACTAGTCTAGGCATAGGAAAGGTACTATGTGATTGATAAACAGAGTTCTAAAATGGAAGACCAAGATAAATCAACCTCAAAATGACATATCAAAATCCATTTTATCTTCATGGATAAGATAATCAGGGCAAAGACTGGGTTTTGTACTGTCACCTATAGTCAACCAAAATCTTGCAGAACTTGCAAACCTAGTGAGCCAGTTTTCAGAAACTTGAAGGTTTGAAGGATTTTTAAGCATGATCAAGCCATGATATTTTGTAAATAACATATTAAATACTTATTATAGTCCTCCATAGTCTCATATTTTCCCTGTGAATAGGGGAGATGCCCTTTGTTTTGTCTTAGACAGAGGACACTCTGTGAACTAGGCAACCTACAGGTTTGGTATGAGAAAGTGAGATGGATGAAGGAGATAGTGTTAAATTATTGTGGGATGTTTTACAAGGTTGAGTTATAGGTAAAAAAACATGGATAATCACCCACATTCATAGGAAACCCTCAGAAGGGTCAAACACATAGCTAATTACAGTTAGGCCTATTAGGCCTAGAACTAGGCCTAAGCCCTAAAGGCACCTAACTTGGTCCATATGACTAGGAAAGATGTATAAACCTTTTTAGGACCTTTAGGATAAAGTGGAGGACTAATGGGAACCATTTTCTTCTAGAGAACATCACACAGGTGGTCATTTTGTCCTATTTCCTTGACATACCTACACATAAAGCATGAGAGAGCTTGAGAGGCCAAGTTTAATTCTTCACAACTATAAGGACACCAAGCATGAGACCTCAAACACCTAGGGAGAGTTGAAGGGGGTCCTATACCCCAAATTTGTGCATTTTTTTCTAAGGTTGGACATTAGGACTTTATGAACAATCCTTAACAGTCCAAACTTCTTAAAACCCTCCTAAAACCCTATCTAGGACTTGATGGAGAGAAGATGATTGAAGATAAATTAAGGAGGGGTCAGTTGGCCATTAAATTTCCTTAGAAATGTTTGGAACTCTCTTGGGATCCATCACATACTCCTTGGTTGTATTGTCATTTGTACGGAATAGCCTAATAATGTGTTTTTATAGGAATTGGGATGTTTTGTAGGTACAAAGTGTTGGGTGAATATTTTGTCACCAGCTGACTGATGGGAAAAATAGGTTGTTTTAGCCATAGAATAAATAGATTGATCGGCCAAATGTGCAAGTTTACCACTTCAAAAGGGGACAAATCTCTCCTCTCATCAAGGGGAGGTCCCCTATAAATATGAGGTGTTATATACTATATATATAAGCAGAAAGTAACACTCAAGAATAGGATAACACCATCCATCTCTCTTTTTTCAGAGATGATGTTCACAAACAAAGGATAAATCTTTGTGAAATGACAGAAGACACTTCTCTTCTTTCAAAAGTGGTCTGCAGCAAACAACAGAAATCCTTTCTAGGAAGCAACAAGTAAATGTAACAGGGTGCAATAACCAGCAGAATGAGGTGTAGCACAAAGTCTTCACCTCAACTGTCAAAAAGTAAAATAAGAAGGACAATGGGGGCACAAAGTGATCCCAAGATCCTTTACATAGAAACAAACAGAAAATACACACACTAAAGACAATTGTGGCAGCACAAAGTCTTCCCACAGTTGGCTTCAGAACACCTTCCTAATTACTTCCACTAGTTCTGCTTGTTAAATCAAATGGACAAGAATGCTTCTAAGAAATAGACATAAGAACAATTTTTTAAATAACACAAGCTATTCCAACACAAAGTCTAAAAGGTCACTTGTTTTCTCATTCAAATAAAGAAATATGATTGACAATCTGAGCTCAAAGTCTCAAGAAATACCTTTCAATTTGGGTAGAGTTTTGCTTCTATATCAAAGAGATCTCACTTCATAAAATAAGAGATTATAATATATATCACTCCAAGAAAGACTTGGCACTTAGTTTCATATAATGGCCCATGTTGCATTCAATGCCTTGAATGCATTTTCAGTTCTATCAAGGGGCCACGCTAGAGCAGGGCATCGGCCTTAACTGTGGCATGTCAATTCATCTCAAATGTCTCTTTTTGAAGTATGGGTTACCTGGTCCTCTTATTGATATATGCTCAACTATCCACTTCACCTTTACTCAATGGAGAAAAATGAGCCACATCTTTGAGTGTTTGCGCATTCAAATGTCTACTTGGTGGACTGTTCCACCTACTGGAATAACTCCCTTGTAGATATTTCAGTATCTCCTGTAGCTTTCCCCTCTTTCCTATTAGAATTTGAGCTCTCAGGCTATCTTCCTCAGCTGGTCACTTAGTTTTTTCTTCAGGTTCTGTGCCATATTTGAAAATAAATGGGCATTTCATTACCTTGAATTTGATGTCTGCAAGGACATCACTGGTTTCTGGTCGCTTGAACCACATTGAACCTTGAACCTTTGAACCATGAGAGTTCGTTGGTTTAATGGTTCAATGGTTCGGGTGGTCCTATCAACTCCTTGGTTCAATCGCTTTCTTTCCTTGGTTCAATCACTTTTTTTTCTTTTCGATTAAAGCTTCCTTGAACCTTTGAACCTTTAAACTTTGAACCATTTTGGTTCAAGTTTCAATGTTCATTCTCTTTCTCAAAATATTTTGAATTTCTATCTTTGGAAACCCTCTAAGGGAAGGTGTCCCTTCGGGCCTTGAGAATGGTCCATTTTGTGGTCGCCAAGAGTCCCCCACAAGGGTACTTTCCCTTCAGGGTCATTCGGGCGGCCTTGTTCTTCAAATCCTTCGGACAAAATGTCTGAAGATATTTCCTCTGCCTTTGCCGCTTTCTATCGGGCCTTTCAACATTCCTTCAGACATTTTGTCCAAAAAATTTCTATTGTGAAATTTTGCTGTGAAAAATCTTTTTGAAAGATATCCTTTTATTCCTTTTGTTCCTTGCCCTCCACAAGGACACTTGTCCTTCGGGCTTTGGGAGACTCCTTTGAACCTTCCGATTGAACCGACCGATTGAACCGACAATAGTTCAATGGTTCAATACTGTGTTCGGCTCATCCAATTGACCGCTTGAACCAATCGCTTTGAACTATTCGTTTGAACCATTCAATTGAACCAAATCTTCGAACTTGTCTCTAGAATCTTCCGCTTCCTTCCTTCGCTCGGAGCTTTCTTGAACCTTTGAACCATTTTGATTCAAGGTTCAACGTTTCAATCTTTCTTCTTCAGAGTCTTATTTTCGTTAAGTCTTTCGAAGCCATTTGAACTTTCCGAAATGGTTGAACTTTGAACTTGCCAAAGTGGTTAACTCTTTAAGTCTGCCGATGTCATTGAACCTTTGAACCCGTTGAACCTTTGAACCTTTGGAGGCAGGGTTCAATGGCTCAATGGTTCAATGGTTCATTCCATTTTTTTGAGGCCTATCGATGGACCTTTTGGTTAAACCTCAATGTTGAACCAACCTTGAAATTACTTAAGTGTTGGGAACTTGTTTCTTTGTAAGAACTTACCTATTGAAGTTGTTGAACCTATTGAACCTGCGAGTCCATTAGCTGAAAAAGCTTGAATAATTAGAGAATTGGAGTGCTCAAAATATTTTTTGAGAAGAGAAGAGAGAATTTTGGCCTGCAGGGCTAAAATAGTTGATATGTTGTCCCCAAAAATAAGTGACGGATTTTGGGAACAAAAGCTAGCTCCAGTTGGGGAACTTTCTTCAGTCAAAATTTTAAAATAGCTGAGGGGAGTAGAAACTAGAATCTTCAGTGCCTTCATGTATGCCATTGGGCTACGGAGTCATGCTACCTAAAAAGAAAGGCACCAAAAATAAACAAAAATGAATAAAACAAAATAGAACCAAAGACTATACAAAAATATACATATGTACAATTAATCTTATCTAATACTTCAAGAATTGAAGTGCTTCAAATGTTGCCCACTGTGAGGCAGTGAAAATGGTGCCATCTTGATACTTCAATAGGAAACTATTTTTACCATTGAGCTGATGAATAGTAAATGGGCCCCTCCACAGGGAATCAAATTTTCTATGCATTCCCTTTGGTTCCCTTCTTTTATCCCATAACAGAACTTGATCACCAATCTGAAAATCATGGGTTTTTGCTTTCTGGTTGAAGAGCTTCTTCACCAGACTTTGATGCATAGTGATTCGGTCCACCACCATAGTTAACTACTCATCCAGCTCAGTCAAGCACATGATCCTCTTGTCAATGGAACTTTCATATGTCTGATCTTTGATCGCTTTTGTCAATTTTAGTGCTGGCAATTTTAAGGTGATTGGTATCTCTGCATTGAGACCATACAGAAGTTGGAAAGTTGACATACATATTGCCCTCTTTGGCGTAATTCTATCTGCCCATAAAGTTTCAACCAATGCTTTATGTCAGGTTCTTTGATTGTCATCAACCAGCTTCCTGATGATGGTCATCAGGTTCTTGTTGCTTGATTCTGCTTAGCCATTCCCTTGTAGAAAATAATCAGAGTGGGAGAGGGTAATCCCATGATAAAAATAGAATTGAGTGATCTCATGAGAAGAGAAACAGGCTTCATTGTCTATCACAATCTTGTTTGGGACCCCAAACCTAAAAATGATGTTTTACTTGAGAAAATTGCATACTACATTTGAAGTAGCATGCTTGGCTGGAATAGCTTCCACCCATTTGGTGAAATAATCTGTGGCTGTGAGGACATAATCATGTCTGACACTTGAAGACGGGTTTAAAGCACCAATGAAGTTGATTCTCCATTGCTGAAATGGCTTTTTTATTACCACTAGCTTAAAAGGCAGAGAAGCTAACTTGGGTCTTCCAATGAACTGTTGACATAGTTCACATCTTCGTACCCATTTGTATGCATCTTAAAACAGAGTAGGCTAGTAATACCTAGCTCACAGAATCTTATGGGCAGTTACAGGTGCAAAAAAATGTCCTCCACAAGCCAGATTATGGAAGGACTCCAAAAGTTGGTTCTACTGCTCTTTATCCATGCAGCGAAGAAACACCCCATCGAGGTTCTTATTATACATACCGTTGTCCCACAAATTAAAATTGGCAGCTTTTAACTTGACAGTCCTCTTTTCTTTACGAGACAGGTGAGCAAGACACTCACCATAAGTAAAGAAATGAGCAATACTTGAATACCACTCATTTGTGGTGGAGACAAAGAGGACTGTTGGCGTGTCTTCAATTTCTACTTCTGGTCTTTTATTAGCAATCAATTAGCAGAGACCCCTTCCCTACACAAGCTTCGTTGGTTTGATAATAAGATCAAACTCTTAGATTTTAGCAATCTAATTGCCTTTTTTGGTTTCAAACTCTTGCTGAGTTAATATAGATTTGACTGTGGTATTAGGAATCAGGGCAATAATGTGTGAATTCAAGATGTAAAAATAGAAGTGTTTTACTGCCTTTACCACTGCATAAACATGCTTCTCCAGATTTGAATACTTCAGCTCATGAGCTTTGAGAGGATAGCTCATGAAGGATATGGGAGATTCCACACCTTTGTTCTATTGAACCAGAATTACTGAAAGTGTGTGTTCAAAAGCATAACTGTATATTGTGAAATTTTTGGTATAATCTGGATAAACCAGAATTGAGGCATGGGTGATAGCTATCTTGATGTCTCAAAATGCCAATTTGTCTTCTTCAGTCTAGCTGAAAGTGGCCTTTCCCTTCATCATGTTCACAATGTGGAGAGTCTTCTCGATGAACTCAGGAATGAACCTTCATAACAAATTCATCTTTCTGAAGAAAGAGTCAACTGCAGTCTTACTTGTGGGTAGAGTAAGCTCTTGGATGGATTGGACTCTTTCTGAGTCAATCTTTATGCTTTCTCAAGATACAATGTGTCCGAGAAGTTTCCCTCCTGTTGCCACAAAAATAGACTTCTTAAGATTTAGAGAAATGCCATTCTAGCAACATCGTTTCAACACTTGTTGTAAATGGCACACATGATTAGGACGATGCTTGGAAAAGACTGTTAAATCATTAAGATACACCATAATGAACTTACCCATTTCATCTTTGAAAGCAAGGTCCATTGCTCTCTGAAAAGTGGCACCAACATTTATTAGGCCAAATGGCATTCTTCGATACACAAAAGTGCCCCAAGGCATGGTGAAGGCAGTCTTATGTTGGTATGCTTCGCCAAATTCTACTTGATTATACCCTGAAAAGCCATCCAACATTAATAACATCTCTGAACCAGTCACCGTCTGAAAGACTTGATCCATGATGGGTAGAGGGTAATTATCCTTTAGGGAGGATTGATTCAAATTCCTAAAATCCATGCAGAGGCAAATTTTACCATTCTTTTTTCTCACAAGAACTATGTTTGCAATCCATGTGGAATGATGGATTGGAAAAATTATCCTAGCGTTCAACATTTTTTGTATTTTAGATAGAATAGTACCTGATATCTTTAGATTATACTACCAAAATTTCTACTTGTAAGGCACCAAATCACTCTTGAGAGGAATTTTATGGCAAATTTTTTCAGGCCTGAGTGACTTAGATCATCATAAGAGTATGCCCAAACATCTATGTAATGGTGAAGTAGGTCAGTAAATTATAGTTTCTCCTCAGGAGTGTAGCACTTCCCAATGTTCACCATCTTGGGATTTTCTTTAGTACCCAAATTTATTTGATAAAACTCTTGGGAGGAGTTTGAATCTATTTGTTACTGTTTGATGAATCTATCGTGCTTATCAAATAGTTTCTCAAGGGACACCAATTCTTTGGAAATTTTATTCCCTTTTAGCTGTAGGAACTCTTTACCTGCATTTGGAATTGTCTCTTGAGATAATTTCTATGGTAGAGGTTCACTACCTTCAAAGTGAAGCTGTTCAAAGTTGTTTTTTTGTTCTAGAAATGTGATGATTTGGCAGTCACCATTGAACAATTACCAATGATTGGCATTGTCAAGAATACTCGATCGAAAGACTAGTTTGATAGTGTATCTGTCTCCCTTAAAATCTGGGTGAGGAACCAAAAGAGTTACAGAAACAGTTAATGCATCAGCTCGGTCATTAAATTCTCTAGGTACTGTAGAGATACTGAAAGCATCAAAGCTTTCAATTTGATCCCAAACTAGATTGTGGTAATGGCACAATCTCTCATTTTTGGTTTGGTATAGGTTTCTAACTTGGCAAACCACCAGCTCAACATCTCCTTTGGCATGGAGTTTGAAGCCCCTATCTTTAGCGGCCTTCAATCCAAGCAGCAGTGATTCATATTTAGTAGTATTGTTGGTATTGCTAAACTATAATTTATATGAAGAAGAAAAAATATCTCTTTGAGGAGATATCAGAATGATCCCAGCTACAGAACTGGTAGAAGAATAGCTACCATCAAATTCTAGTATCCACATATTATCAGACACTGATTTTTTTTAGATTTTTCTTTAATTGGAGGGGAGGATCCTTCTGCACTTGCACTGCATCCTATCAATTCTTTTGCTATTTTTTTTGAGCCAATTTTTAGATTATCATCAAAAATTTCATCAAACGCCTCATGAACTTCCTCCATAGATAAGAAGTAATTACTCATTCCTAAAGACTCAAATAGAATTTGAGCTTCAAGAGCTAATGTTTGAGTGACAACGTATTTTGCCTCCTTCTCAGGGAGTAGCCTCTGCATGACGCCTTTGACAGGGATCCTTGCCTCGAATAGGTCCATAATTATCTCACCACCAACATCCTTGCAAAAATTTTGCCCAAGAAGAATGTCATAAGAGGCTGGGACTGTCATCTTAATTCTCTTATCTGGGAATGCCACAAATGCAAATTAGGCGTCTTTGATTTGTCTCAGCAGTGGCATTTGTTTGTTCTCCATGGAGAAACATCTCCCAAAGGTCTTGGTTAGTGTCAGTCTAAGAGATTCTGCCACTTTGGCAGGCATGACATTATCAAATGCACTTGAGTCTATGATGCAATTGTTTAGCTGGTGTCCATTTATCAGTAGGGAGACATAAAATAGTTATGTCTTCCTGGGAGCAGTAAGAGGAGTAATGACAAGGTTATTTTGGGTAGATGTGGGAGTCACCTTTGAAACAACTGGCCTTGTAGGGATGGTTTTATTGTTAACACATTGAATCAACTTATCCAACTGCTCAAGCTTGGATTGCAGGAATTCAAATTCAGTCATTTAAATTTTAGTTTTCTTGACATGGGCAATTATATCAAATGTCTGAAATGAATTAATAACAAGGAAAGATAGTTCATCTTTTTAGTTTTTAGGGGGGAGGACTGATCTACAAAATTGAAGTTGAAGGTGAAGGCATACTTGAGGTACGTACTTTTTTATTACTCACTGGGTCCTTTGACTAGAAAGGCAGAGAAGTTTCTCATTTGGCAATTGAAATTGCACGCTGAGCTCACTACTCTATTTTTTCTTTATTAGCTTGCTGGGCTGACTAGTTCTGAGACTGAGTAAATACAGTGTATGATCCATCAAGCGCTTCACCTTTACTTCTAGGTTCATCTTGGTAATTTAGAAAACTAATGTTGGAGTCACCAGCTAATTATTCTTCTCTCTCTATGAAGAGATTAGCGTCATCTTCTTGATTCAATTCAGGTTGGAAGGAGAAATCAAATTCTGTTTCAAGAT
Source organism: Torreya grandis (assembly GCA_037957365.1). NCBI lineage: Eukaryota > Viridiplantae > Streptophyta > Pinopsida > Cupressales > Taxaceae > Torreya > Torreya grandis. Next base: position 1,786,160 of record JARHVA010000784.1, on the reverse strand, counting down.
ATCCAACTACTGAATTGATTGGAGGTGCTTTAATAGCAATTTTCTCCTGTGGGGAAGGAAGATGATTTGGCTGCCCTTGATTTCTGGTAGAGTTGTCTTAATATGATTGATTGGAGAATGTCTTACTTGATATATCTCGGTATGAAGGAGGAGCAGACATTCCTTGTGCCATTTGCTTTCTGAGAGCTAACAACTCATTTACTAGATTTTGCACCATTGGATCAGTGGTGCCTGTAGATGGATATTCAAAAGATAAAGAAGATTTACCTCTGTTAGGATCTCTCCTTATCTTTCCTACCAAGATAAGGTCATCTTCAATCTCGGTGGCCAAATCTTGAGTAGCAGTGAGGTCTATGTGGTCAATCTGTCTCAACAGAAAACTCACTACAGGCAACTGAGAATTGATGAAAAAATATTTAAGGTTCTCAATTATTGGCTGAGTAATGGTAGAAATCATGTTCCTCAGCTTGTCAAACTTAGCTATGAAGTCCCTCATAGGTTCATGAGGTTCCTTCTTCATTTGTGTGAGCTAGGCTAGTAGGGCATGTGCATCTTCTGTAGGCTTGAACCTGGCTTCAAATTTGGCTTTGAGAGTGTTCCAGTCAGTCACTGATCGAGCTTGCAGATAGTAGAACCAGTCTGCAGCAGTGCCTTGTAATGTCTTCACAAACAGCTTGACTGCCATGTCCTTACACTCCACACTTATCACACCATAGGCTGTGCTGAAGGCTACAATATATTCATCAAGATGAACTCTCCCATCACCAAAAAAAATGGAAAAATTCTTCCTTAAACTGTGTGGTAGATCTTGTAGAGGTGGAGTTAAATTGAGTGGACCAAAAGAGTTACCCCAGGGGCCTTGAACCGCCATGATTTGATTACTGAAGGGAGGGATAACAAATGTTTGAGGGGTATGTATTGACAAAGCTCTGCTAACAACAAAAATGGATGCTTTGCCTGGTAATGGAGCCCTGACTTTTGTAGGAGGGAAACTCTTGGTTCGATGAAGGTGAGATGGTGAAGGGAAAGGATCACAAACACTTTGTTGTACCAACTCGAATACAGGGTCAACAATACATTTAGCTCTCTGGCTTCGAGTATATCATGGATCTTCTAGAGTGTAAAATTGAAATGAAATTAACTAGAACTACTTTAATTTGAAGCTTGAGGCTTCAAACTGCATAAAATGTTCTCCAGCGGAGTCGCCAAAAATTGTTGGGTGAATATTTTGTCACCAGCTGACTGATGGGCAAAATAGGTTGTTTCAGCCACAACATAAGGATATTGGTCGGCCAAATGTGCAGGTTTACCACATCAAAAGGAGACAAATCTCTCCTCTCATCAAGGGGAGGTCCCCTATAAATATGAGGTGTTATATACTATATATAAGCAGAAAGTAACCCTCAAGAGTAGGATAACACCATCCATCTCTCTTTTTTTAGAGATGATGTTCAGAAATAAATAAAAAATTATGGTGAAATGACCAGAAGGCACTTCTCTTCTTTCAGAAGTGGTCTATAGAAAACAACAGGATTCTTTTTTAAGAAGCAACAAGTAAATGTAACAGAGTGCAATAACCAACAGAATGAGGTGTAGCACAAAGTCGTCACCTCAACTGTCAAAGAGTTAAATATGAAAGACAATGGGGGCACAAAGTCATCCCAAGATCCTTTACACAGAAATAAATAGAAAACACACACACTAAAGACAATTGTGGCAGCATAAAGTCTTCCCATAATTGGCTTCAGGACACCTTCCTAATTACTTCTACTAGTTCTACTTGTTAAATTAAATGGACAAGAATGCTTCTAGGAAATAGACATAAGAACAATTTCCTAAATAACATAAGCTATTCCAGCACAAAGTCTGAAAGGTCACTTGTTTTCTCATTCAAATAAAGAAATATGATTGACAATCTGAGCTCAAAGTCTCAGGTAATGCCTTTCAATTTGGGCAGAGTTTTGCTTCTATATCGAAGAGATCTCACTTCATAAAATAAGATATTATAATATATATCACTCCAAGAAAGACTTGGCACTTAGTTTCATGGAATGGCCCATGCCGCATTCAATGCCTTGAATGCATTTTCAATTATATCAAGGGGCCATGCTGGAACATGGCATCGGCCTTAACTGTGGCATGTCAATTCATCTCAAATGTCTCCTTTTGAAGTATGGGATGCTTGGTCCTCTTCTTGATATGTGCACAACTATCTACTTCACCTTTACTCGATGGAGAAAAATGAGTTGCATCTTTAAGTTTTTTCGTGCTCAGATGTCTACTTGGTGGACTGTTCCACCTACTGGAATAACTCCCTTGTAGATATTTCATATCTCCTATAGCTTTCCCCTCTTTTCTGTTGTAATTTGAGCTCTCAGGCAATCTTCCTCAATTGGTCGCTTATTTTGTTCTTTAGGGTTCGCACCATATTTGAAAATAAATGGGCATTTCATTTCCTTGAATTTGACATCCGCAGGGACATCATTGGTTGCTGGTCGCTTGAACCACATTGAACCTTAAACCTTTGAACCATGAGAGTTCATTGGTTCAATGGTTCAACGGTTCGGGCAGTCCTATCAGCTCCTTGGTTCAATTGCTTCCTTGCTTCAATTGCTTTCTTTCCTTGGTTCAATCGCTTTCTTTCTTTTTCGGTTGAAGCTTCCTTGAACCTTTGAACCTTTGAACCTTTGAACTTTGAACCATTTTGGTTCAAAGTTCAATGGTTCATTCTCTTTCTCAAAATCCTTTGTTTTTCTAAGTCTCTCAAACTTTAAAATTCCTTTGGATTGCTATCTGTGGAAACTCTTGAAGGGAAGGTGTCCCTTCGGGCCTTGAGAATGGTCTATTTCCTGGTCGCTGAGAGTCCCCCGTAAGGGTACTTGCCCTTCAGGTGGCCTTGTTCTTCAAATCCTTCGGACAAAATGTCTAAAGGAAATCCTTCAGACATTTTGTCTGAAGTAAATCTTTCCTCTGCCTTTGCCTCTTTCTTTTGAGCCTTTCAACATTCCTTTGGACAAAATGTCCAAAGGAATTCCTTTGGACATTTTGTCTGAAGGATTTCTCTTGTGAAATTTTGCCACAAATTTTTTTTCCAAAAGATATCCTTTTGTTCCTTGCCCTCTGCAAGGGCACTTGTCCTTCAGGCTTTGGGAGACTCCTTTGAACCTTCTGATTGAATTGACCGATTGAACTGATAATGGTTCAACAGTTTAACAATTCAATGGTTCAATACTGTGTTCTGTTCATCCAATTGACCGCTTAAACCAACCGCTTTGAACCATTCGATTGAACCAATTATTTTAACTTATCTCTAGAATATTTCACTTCCTTCACTCAGAGCTTTCTTGAACCTTTGAACCATTTTGGTTCAATGGTTCAACGGTTTAATCTTTCTTCTTCGGAGTCTTCTTTTCGTTAAGTCTTTCGAAGCCATTTGAACTTTCCGAAGCAGTTGAACTTTGAACTTGCCGAAGCGGTTAACTCTTTAAGTCTGTTGATGTCATTGAACCTTTGAACCCATTGAACCTTTGAACATTTGGAGGTGGGGTTCAATGGTTCAATGGTTCATTCCATTTTTTTAAGGCCTACTGATGGACCTTTTTATTGAACCTCGATGTTGAACCAACCTTGAAATTGCCTAAGTGTTGGGAACTTGTTTCTTTGTGAGAGATCACCTATTGAAGTTGTTGAACCTATTGAACCTATGAGTCCCTTAACTGAAAAAGCTTGAATAATTAGAGAATTGGAGTGCTCAGAACGTTTTTTGAGAAAGGAAGAGAGAATTTTGGCCTGCAGGACCAAAATAGTTGATATGTTGTCCCCAAAAAAGAGTGACAAATTTTGGGAACAACACAAAGGAGGATGTTCAAGTAAGAACCATTAAGGGAGGTATTAATGGAGTTGTTTTAGATTATCAAAATAAATTCCTACCATAGTTAAGCATGAAAACATTTCTATGAGATCATTCATGGCAGACAGTCAGAATATAACACAACACGGACAATGTGACTACCTAGTGAGGAAGTGAGAAGTGTTCTAGGAGTTTCATTGAGGTCTATTTGATAAACCAAAGGACAAAGGAGATTCATTTGAGTTCCTTAGTATCCCTTCAACACATTTATTTGAGTAACTGCAAGCCATTTGGATGACAAGTGTGAGGACAAACCTAGAGGACTAATGACAAATTATTGCAAGCAATAAATAACAAATGACAAAGATGAATTCATTAGTTAGGTAAGATTAGATGATATGAACTAACCTCTTCTCTACCTTATCTCGATAGACCATATGTGGCAATTCTCCCTATGGAAGTTTTAGACACTCAATTGCACTCCTCACCATCATGAAGGCAGTTTTAAGCAAGACAATGAAGGGTCTATGCCAACTTGAGGAAGATGTTATGTTTGAGGTTGACACATGTCCATGACAGCTTACTGATTTATTTTCCAATTCATTCCATGGTAATTGCAATTAGTTTCTAAATTTTAACACCTAGTCTTGTGACCTTTCATGTTCACTTCTTCTCTCTCTTCTCCTATGTCTATATGTTCCAGCCTTTTTGGATTTGTATTGGATCCATAATTGGTATGGTGAATCTCTACTAGTTTTGAAACATCATTTGCCTTTAAATAAAGTTTATAAGTTTATTTCATTCTCTGCAATCTCTTACTTGAATGTGTTAAGTGCTTTATGTGTTGAAAAATGATGAAAATGCTCTCCTTGTTTATATGTCTACTCTTGCATGTTTGTGTGAATGAGATCTCTTCTAATAGGTTTCATAAAGTGTATTGTTTGTCAAGTTTGTCTTGAAGTGTGAGAGGGATTAGTAGTGTCTTGTAACATACATTCTTTTCACCCACCTCTAGATAGGCAAAGCAATCTACCTCTATGAGAAATATTTATGCTAGAAGGACATAGGGTTAAATTCAGTTTAAGTAGTCTTCTTTATTAAGTACAGATGCAAGTGTTTTGTGTGGAGTTGTCTTGTTGTATCACCTCATTAGCATAGGTTTATTTTATTTCTCCTTCTTCCCTTCTCACCCCAATAGTTATTAGCTTAGTGTAGTGTGAGCCTAAGAGACGAATCAAGGAAGTTAGCCCTTTCAAACCTAAAGATCTATCTCTTGTAGTGGCTTCTCTACGAAGGGAGATAGTTTCATGTTGTCCTAAATTTGATAAGGTTTACTTGACTTCTCTAGGGTGAAATTTTAGGCTACAATAGTTCATCAACAGGAACTAAGATTGTAAATATATGGCAATTTTACAAGATCTAAGAAATACTTTTTTCATAGTTTGAATTTTTGACTTGAAGGTTATTAATAGGGGTCAAATCCCTTCATTTAATATTACATTTATATAATTTAAATTTTGTATCTTTAGGAGAACCATTTCTAGAGGACAAAGAGGCAATCATAGGTGACCATCGATGGGGTCAATTGCAAAGATTGGTCATGTAAATCTTGCATTTAAAGTTGGTATGGGTAGATAGTGTAGACCTAGAAAAATGGGCCTCAGGGAAAATATGCAAACTAAATTTTCCCCAAAGGCTATCAAAATATAGGTGAGTTCAACATGAGTAATGGCATTGTCATAGAAACATGTAATTCATAAAGAGTTTAAATGAGGTCGCATGACAAACTTACATCATCAGACCAACCAATGACATTGTATAGGTATAAAATTACAACATGGTCAATGTTGTAGGAAAATGATAGATGGTCATTGATGTTTTACCATGATGGTCAATAAATTAGTAATATAGGAAATGGTTGATGGTGTTCCCTCAATTGGTCAATGTAGTAGAATCTAATAAAATGGTTGAGGATGTACTATCAAGATAACCAGTGTAGTTACAATTTTAGAGATGGTCGATGATGTAGATCAAAATGGCTAATGTAATTATAATGAGAACCTTTGATTAATTATTAAATTTTTGCATTTTGTTTGAATTTGGATTGACTAGGTGTTGTTAATTTTTTTAGGAGTAGAGACGACTACAACCATGGAGGACTATAGATGCCTCATGGCTTCTTGAAATATTACACCAACTATTAGATGTGGAAAAGGCCCAACTAATGAATTTGGGGTTAAGGAGAAATATGGAAATGTACAAATCACCCTTGGATGTGGATTTTATTTTATGTTCATGGAATTTTGAGATATCCACACCGACACATTCAGGTGGGTGGTAGAGGAAGACACAATTGAGGTGGCCATCACCGTAGAGGATGTTTATGCTATATTAGGGATACTGATTGAGGGTACATCCATGATTTTTGATATCTAGGAGATAGAGGTAAAGATGCATTAATTAGCCTGATGATTCATGATTTCAAAGTTCTACCATCTGCATTCATATTGTTAGCACCCAAGTTGCACCTTGTTGAAGTAGATTGCTCAGATCTCCTTCAAACCTGGACTAACATTGGATTGGTCTATAGGTTGTGGGATATTTGTGCCTAGACCAAACCAATAGATTACGAGGCTACCTCTTATGATATATTCAATTTGAATTCTTTTCCTAAAATCTATTTTGCTTTTGGAGTGAAAAGAGTTAGAAAGATTACTGAAAGGGAAATCCAATGCTAGTGATGGTAACACAACTAAATGATGAGTGACCTATGTAAACCTTGTTCTTGAGAACACTTTTGAATTAAAAGGGAACATCTTTTCAACAATAATTTATTAAAATAATCCTAAACATGAGTGTTTCAGATGAAAGTTTAATAAAATATCTGCAACTTGAAGATAGAGGAATGAAGGTCTGTAAAGACACTGCATACTAACACTTTTCAACATAATTTCTATCCTTCAACACTTCAGGTGACCTGTAGAGGATGAAAACATAAAAATAGGTGAATGAGAGGACCTAAAAAAGGATATAACTATCACACTTATCTGCAAATCAACAATCAATAAACACACTAAAAACCATGAAGAAGTTTGCAATAAATTTTCCTCATTAACTCAAGGTGCAAGTTATAATTTTAGCATAGTTTTTGTATACCAGCCTGAGGGATCCAAAATAAGCCATAAGGACTTCAATATATATAAAAAAAGGTGAGAAATATAAACATGGGCATAGAAGATAAGACAAGAACATCAACTTCAACACAACTCAAGTGTCATTTTAGTTACAAACTAAAAATAATCCACAAGAAGTCTCTTCATGATTGATGTTTCTGCATGATCTTCTACATTGAAATGAGGTAGTTGAAGATGTATTTACTTTATTAAAACTTATCTTTAAGCATGTTACATCATTATATGTGTTAGATAACTTATGTACCTTGCCACTTAAGATTGAGTTATGCATGTGATTAGCAGTTGAAGACCAGTTGTGCATGGAATCACCACTTGAAGACCATTTATGCATGTGATTGACACTCAAGGGTCAGTTATATGGCATGAGGATAATTTATTCCTTGATTATCACTTAATTTAACCCTCTCAATAGTCTTCTACACCATATTTAACATCATTTTATTGACCAAGTAGGTCTATTAGGCCAATTAGGCCTAGTGGCCTAAATATTTCCATTTGATGGCTATAAAAGCTTCCATAAAACCTTTAAAATATATGAAGAAGTGTGATTTAGGCATGGAAAAACCTCTCATATCATAAAATAGGTCCTCTTGGGCAAGAAACATCTTCAAATCTATAAAACTATGTGACTAAGTCACCTTGTCCTTTACTCTTGCAGACTAGTTATTTTGAATGAACTCACAGGGAAACTTATAAGCATGGTTTTGATCATCTGATGACTTGAGGAGGTAGAACAAGTGTCAATATTCACTCTTCAATGATTGGAAATTTATTAAACTACCTTGTACCTCTCTTTCTGCACTTTTTCCTCTCAAAATCCTATTTTTTGATAGGTTTGTACATCATCCATACAATAAAATGTCATGGACATGCTCTTAGAGTGTACTAGATTATCCAAGTGGTAATTAGGTGATTTCAATCTAGTTGGGTGCCTTTTCTTTCAAATATTATCAATCAGGTTTGTAGTAGGGTTTTGGGAGGGTTTAAGAGTAATCAATACTATTAATGATGATTCATAAAGCTTGGGCATTGAATGTCTGAACTAATTCCACAAAACATTAGTATATTAGGATTTTTGAGCTATTTTATTAAACTTACACTATTCAATCACTCAAACATCAAATTACTTATGCAAAGTCTAGAGCCATTAAGACCTAATGCAGATAGATGAATAAACCATTCAAAATAACATTATGACCCTAAATCTAAATGCTCTAAACCATGATCAAACAAATGCAAAATAAAAGGATTAGATAGAAATTGGATTGATTATCTTGACTCAAATTTTGGACAGTGTGATGGCTTGATTATGGATTGTTGATGATAGGATAATTGGGCATGGATTCCTCACTTAATTTTTTATTAGCTCTACTAGAGGAATGGGGTTGTTTAAATAGAATGTGGAGGTAAGGTTCAATAGTTGAGATTCAAAGTTGGCTTGGGGAGATCTAGGATGGAGAATCAAAAGGAATTTAAAATTCCTTGGAAGCCTCTACATTTAGAGGCTTCTAGAGAGGAGAGGTGAGAATAGAGAAGATTATAGAATTGGATAATTATAAAATCTTTATTAGGGGTTAATTATAATTATATGAGAGATTAGATAAGGATTAGGTACGTGATTAGGGACTAGGGGTGTAGGAGAGCCTAGGAATAGACTTAGTAGATGGTTAGGTGGGTAATAGGAATTTAAAATTTCCAAATAATAGAATAAGATAGATTATGGTAGGATTAAGGTATGTTTTAAAATAATTAATGATGAACTAGGATAGAATAAGGTTAGTGAATGATTTATAAACGGGGATGTTAGAACGGGATTAGAGTAGATAAATTAGATAAGCAGAATTAGTGTCGATTAATAATGATATTAGTGACATTAAATGAAGCAAGTGAATTTAGATGCATATATTTTGGCCCTCTTTGAAAGAGCTTTACGAGTAAATCGAAGTGGAAGGAGTAATGATCTTTCAAATAAAAACCATGTCATGGATGTTAGTAGATAATGTTATGGATATGATGCCCCCTCGAGAGGACATGTGGGGAAGAATGAGATGAATTGCCACTCAAAAGAATAAATAATGGGTGGGATGAGATGGATAGACAAGGGGATGGGATGTCAAATGTGAGATAGAATATGAAGAAGATGAGTTCAACTTTGAGCAATGAGCTATAGATTGATGATGCCCTAGGCAAAGACAAATGCACATGGAGTAGAGACTATTGTGTCATGATTATCGACACACCCCAAGGGAAAATCAACCACAACATGATGATGATAATATTAAAAGGCCACAATATTTAGACGTATCCCAAGCAAGGATGCATGCAAGGTAGAGTTATAGGCCAAGGTAAGATAATGATTTTTGAAGGATTTTTGAGCTATTTGATTAAACTTACACTATTCAATCACTCAAACATCAAACTACTTATGCAAAGTCTAAATCCATTAAGACCTAATGCAGATAGATGAACAAACCGTTCAAAATAGCATTATGATCCTAAATCTAAATTATCTAAACCATGATCAAATAGCTACAAAAATAAAAAGATTAGATAGAGATTGGATTGATTACTTTGACTCAGATTTTAGATAGTATGATGGCTTGATTATGGATTGTTGATGATAGGATTATTGGACATAGATTCCTCACTTAATTTATAATTATATCTCATGGAGGAATGGGGTTGTTTATATAAAATGTGGAGGTAAAGATCAATGGTTGAGATTCAAAGTTGGCTTGAGGAAATCTAGGATGGAGAATCAAAAGGAATTTAAAATTCTTTAGAAGCCTCTAGAATTAGAGACTTCCAGAGAGGAGAGGTAAAAATAGAGAGGATTATAGAATTGGAGAATTTTATAATCCTTATTAGGGGTTAATTATGATTATATGGGGGATTAGATAGGGATTGGGTGTGTGATTAGGGACTGGGGGTGTAGGAGAGCCTAGGAATAGGCTTAGTAGATGGTTAGGTGGGTCATAAGAATTTAAAATTCCTAAATAATAGAATAAGATAGATTATGGTAGGATTAATAGATGTTTTAAAAGATATAATGATGAAGTGGGATAGAATAAGGTTAGTGAATGATTTATAAATGGAGATGTTAGAACGGGATTAGAGCAGATAAATTAGATAAGAAAAATTAGTGTCGACTAATAGTGATATTAGTGACATTAAATGAAGCAAGAAAATTTAAATGCATACATTTTGGCCCTCTTTGAAACAGATTTACAAGTGAATCGAAGTGGAAGGAGTAATGGTATTTCAAATAAAAACCATGTCGTGTATGTTAGTGGATATGATGCCCCCTTGAGAGGACATGTAGGGAAGAATGAGACGAATGGCCACTCCAAAGAATAAATAATAGGTGGGATGAGATGGATAGACAAGGGGATGTGATGTCAAATGTGAGATATAATATGAAGAAGATGAGTTCAAATTTGAGCAATGAGCTATAGATTGATGATGCCCCTGGCAAAGACAAATGCACAGGGAGTAGAGATGATTATGTCACGGTTGTCGACACATCCCAAGGGAAAATCAACCGCAACATGACGATGATAAGATTAAAAGGGCACAAGTTTTAGATGTATCCCAAGAAAGGATTCATGCAAGGTAGAGCTATAGGCCAGGGTAAGACAATGATTTTTGAAGAATTTTTGAGTTATTTGATTAAAATTACACTATTTAATCACTCAACATCAAACTACTTATGCAAAGTCTAAATCCATTAAGACCTAATGAAAATAAATGAACAAACCATTCAAAATAGAATTATGACCCTAAATCTAAATTCTCTAAACCACGATAAAATAGATGAAAAAATAAAAGGATTAGATAGGGATTGAATTGATTACCTTGACTTAGATTTTGGACAGTATGATGACTTGATTATGGATTGTTGATGATAGGATAATTGGATATGGATTCCTCACTTAATTTATGATTATCTCTCATGGAGGAATGGGGTTGTTTAAATATAATTTAGAGGTAAGGATCAATGGTTGATATTCAAAGTTGGCTTGGGGAGATATAGGGTGGAGAATCAAAAGGAATTTAAAATTATTTGGAAGCCTCTAGATTTAGAGGCTTCTAGAGAGAAGAGGTGAAAATAGAGAAAATTATAGAATTAGAGAATTTGATAATTCTCATTAGGGGTTAATGATGATTAGATGGAGGATTAGATAGGTATTAGGTGTGTGATTAGGTACCAGGGGTGTAGGAGAGCCTAGGAATAGCCTTAGTAGATGGTTAGGTGGGTCATAAGAATTTAATATTCCTAAATAATAAAATAAGATAGATTATGATATGATTAAGGGATATTTTAAGGGAATTAATGATGAAGTGGGATATAATAATGTTAGCGAATGATTTATAAAGGGGGATGTTAGAATGGGATTAGAGGAGATAAATTCAATAAACAAAATTAGTGTCAACTAATAGTGATATTAGTGGCATTAAATGAAGTGAGAAAATTTAGATGCATATAACCATAATGGCTTGATAGCATCCTTAACTCTTAAAAACAATGAATCAATGAGGTGTAATTGGAAGGATAGGTGGTATGATTACATTTAAATGGAAATGAGAAAGGAGATGGAGTGGAAAGCTTGCAATAGTGGCAAAATGGTAGTGTGAAGACTATGTTTGGGGATGAAACATGATGGAGTGAAAAGAACACTGAATCCAATCTATAATCAGTCTTGAAGACCATGAAGGTAGCATAGTAATATATACCAATCATACATACCTATTTGGAGGTCTTTGGCAAGCATATACATCTGAAAATAGAAACCTAGGAATCATCAAATACCTTAAGAAATGCTAACTTTCCTTAACCTTTGCTAAATTGTGACTAAGAGGAGGTTTGAGGGTGATTGATGGCTTATTTTCTATGGTACCTTGAATAATTTTTTATAAACTTGAAATAAGAACCTATGAAAATGAAATAGACTTGAAAACCAAGTTTTTAAAGAATCTTGACGTTCTTGGATTTTTCATGAACCTTACAATCTATCCAAACTATCTACAGATTGCATCTTAGTTGTGCATGCCTTCTTGAGATATATGTACCTTCACACATGTGAAAATAATCTGAATAATTTAATATAAATATTATTTATATTCTTAAAAAGCTTCACAAACTTCCATTTTTCTATCATGATGCCCAGAAGAGGAGAAAACTCAGAAAATTGGTTGCTTGTTTGAATGAAGAAGGCATAGTGAGTGCCTTAGCTTGTTAAGGATGGTTCATGAAGGAAAAATAGATAAACTGAGAAACAATTTTTAAATATTGAATCTCTCTCATACCCCTTTCTTTATCCAAAATTATAGATCTTGATTTTCTCTCTCATGGTCGTACCATCTAAAATCCTGAAGGGCTCTCTCTCTCTTTGCAAAGAAACTAGGTGATGTTTGAGAATAAATTTTGGCCCTATTTTTAATCCTTTTGCCTTTAATATCTTATATAACATCTATCATGTCTTCATCTTCAAATTCTTGGCCTTCATTGTATGGAAAAGTCTAAACAAATCTATACTTCTACATGAAAACACCTCAAAAATGGTCTTTCTCTTGAATATTCTCCAAACTAAAGCTTTAAACTAATAATTCAGCGCAATATAATGAAAATCATGAGTAAAAATACATGCTAAAACAAGAATTAAGTCTTTTGAGATCCTTATGGGGCCAAATTTCACACATGGGAACTCTTGGAGGCTAAAGTATGTTTTATATTTACATGAGGAGATACTTTCAAAGTATGAAACTTTTGAGTTAGAGTAATGACATGAATATGATGGTGTTTCAAAGTATTATGAATGGTTTAATGGCCTTTTGACTCCAAATTTATCATTAAAATACTCAAAAATTCTCTTATAGGAAATATACAAAGTCTTACAAGAAGAATTGTCAATAAGCACCATGAAGAATAACATATATCCTTCTTAAAATGTTTCAATGAGGATTCCATATGCCTTAAAAACACCTTTTAAACTTATAGTTCATTTCATACCTAAATATACCGAATTTACCAAATAAACTCATAATGAATTATCAATTGCCACCTTTCACACATTTCCATTAGGGCACTTTAGATCAAAAGACTACTTGAATTTTTTGTCAAAACATCCTAATGACACTTGACACCATTGACATGACACTGAGACATACTCCCTTCACTTGATATTTAATGAACACTATGATGGCCATGAAAAGTTTTCAATTGTAGGGGTTGGCATTTGGCTTTGACAGGCCAAATTTTTAACATTTTTGGTGACTCACAGGGGTTGACTAGCCTATTGGTCAAGAAAATTTAGAATCTCTTTGATATATCATCATTTGGACTACACTCTGAAACTATCAAAACTTTCATACTTGACACAAAACAAACAAATAAGACACAAACAAGAAACAAAAACTAACAACTAAATCAAAATAACTAACAAGCATGTGCAACAACACTTAGAGGAATGAAACTATAACTATATATAAAATGATGACTCTCCTAGTAGAAATACTTGAGGAACGTCCCATTGATAATAATAAGGATCTTCTCACCACTCAAATTGGATAATTAAAAATATTAATTTTCTTACAACCTATAATGACATATTGACCACTCCAAAGACTATCAATTTTGAAATGTTTACCTGGTTTAGCATGGTCTTCATCCCACTTGAGCACAATGTCACCTTGGTGAAAGGTCTTGGATGAAGCTCTTTTGTCAAAATATATTTTGACTTGTTCTTGGTTGGATCGCATAATGTGCATAGCATTGTCTCTTGTTTCCTCTAACTTTCTCAACTCATTCATTCTTACCTCCATTGCATCATTCTCGATAAGCTCCAGCTGATGTAAAAGCTCCAAGGTTGGAAGTTCTAATGAAATAGGTAGCCTTGATTCTCTACCATAAAATATAAGGTTAGGAGAGTGACCAATGACCTTCTTTGGAGTGATTCTATCTACCCACAAGGCAGTCTTCAACTTGGTATGACATCCTCTCTGATTATCTTCCATTATTCTCTTGATGATCCTAATCAAATTTTTATTGGTGGACTCTATTAGTCCATTACCCTGAGGATAGTAGGTTGATGAAGATTTGAGATAAATACCATGATCAAGAGACCACTCACATACATTTGCACTATTGAAATCCAAAGCATTGTCTAATATGGTGGTTTAAGGGACTTCAAAATGAGTTACTAGGTTGTCATAAAATTCTAAAACTAAGTTCTCATTTGCTTCCTTGAGTGCACCTACCTCCACACACCTGGTAAATTAACTAGTGGATATAAAAATCCACTTATGTTTATCACTTTATGGAGGATAAATCATGCCAATGAAGACTAAACTCCATTGCATGAAGGGTTGCTCAACTTCAATAGATTTTAAAGGCATGGAAATCTAGTCTTTGTTTGTCGGTAAACATTGCACACTTGGAACATCTTCTAACCTATTCATGTGAGTATTTGAACAAATTAGGCCAAAAATAACCATCTCTTATGATATTTTATGATATAGTCTTGGTTCCAAAGTGGCCTCCTAAAGGCCCGTCATGAAATTGCTCTAACAATTTATCTATTTGACTAATTTATACACATCTTAGAAATGTACCTCCAATTTCATTCTTGAAGATTACTCCATAAATAAATATGTGGGATATATTTCAGCCTATATAACACTCTCTTGTTTGGAGGAATATTTTTATGTCTTGTGTCTAGCTGAAAGGAGAGATAGTTGCAGCTACATGTTGAGTGTCTTGAACTATCATGATCACTTCTTTCTCTTCTTTAACATCTTCTAGCAAGGTGCTCACAAAGTCCCCTACCTTTGAACAACTTTGTAACCTTAAATTATATGTCATATTCCATGTATTTTATCACCCAACCAACCCTTTTTCACTTAGGTCTCTGTTAAGGATAAAATCCTTCACACTAAGATGAGCTACCATCCGAAAGATCTTATTGTTAGAGACCAAATGTCAGAACTTTTTTGGACCTCTTATGATATCAAGAACATGATTCTCAAAAAATTTATACTTCTTATACCCTTGCAATTATTGAATGAAAAAATCAATAAGCTACTCTAATCCTTCACTATTTGATTGCATGAGCATGGTAGAAATTGTGTTACATGTGGAAAAGGCATACATGAAGAATTTTTTAGTGAAATCAGAGTTGAGTAGAGTAGGATCTTAACTAATGGCATGTTTAATGGCCTCAAAAATTCTCTTACCTTCTTTTCTCCATGAGAACTCTTGATGTTTCTTGAGCATGTGAGTTAGTGGCCTTACCAATTTTGCAAATCCAGGTATGAACCTCCTAATGAAATTGATCTTTTCCAAGAAGCTTTGCAATCATTTCTTTTGTTTGGAAAATTATAAAGCAAGGATCGCCTTTATTCTTTTAGAATCAATAAAAATTCCACCATGATACAACATGTCCAAGAAGCCTTCCCTCATGCACTGCAAAGATACACTTTTTATGGTTCAAAGAGACCCCAAATTGTCTACACCTATCAAATATCAATCTCAAGTGTGTCAAATAATTTTTAGGCTCTTTATAAAACATATTAATATCATCAAAACAAATAAGTACCATTTCACTTATGATCCCTTGAAAAGCGACGTCCATTGCCCTTTGAAAAGTAGCTCCAACATTAGAGAGTCCAAAAGGTATTTTCTTATATGCATAGGTACCCCACTTAGTTGTGAAGGTAGTTTTATATTGATCTTTCTCCTTCACCAATATCTGATTATACACTGAGTATCCATCAAGTATACAAAACCTTTATGAACCTAAAACTCTTTACAAAATCTGATCTATGGAGGGAAGAGGGTAGTGATCTATCAATGACACCCTATTAAGATCTCTAAAATATACACACAACCTTATTTCCCCATTTTTTTTCTCACAGGTAAAATTTTTAAAACCCATGTAGAACGTTTGATGATAAATATTGTGTTGAATTCAATAAGCTTTTTTAGTTCCTTCCTCATAAGGACCTCAACCTTAGGTTGATTGATCTTTGTTTTTATCTTATAGGCTTGGCATCTTCTTCTAGATCTATGGTGTGTTGTGCCAACCTGGGATCAACCCTCTTCAAATCTTGGTATTATCATGAAAAAACATCCATAAACTCCTTGCACAATGCTATGAATGCTTCTCTCTTATCCTTAGTATTCATATTTCCTAACTTGAGTAGTTTATCTTTAGCTATGGTAATTTGTTCATAATGTTATTTTCTTGTAGAGATGTTTACCTTATCTTTTATCAGTTGATCATACTCATTGAATATGATCTCCAAAGTTACCAAGCCCTTTGGTAACTTATTTGACTTTAATTGGACAATATGGTCTTCATATTGGCATTGAAATTTATCATGGTTATTTGGGTAGAATTTTGCCTCATGTTGTAAAAAAAAAGGTAATATATTTGTCACTATCAAATACTTTCCAACTTACCTCATTATTAGGGATTGAGGGCTTACATACAACCTTAATTTGGGACTGATCCTTAATGCCCTTGATCTCATCAACTGTCATATTGTGCCCCAATGGCAACTAACCTATATGCATGTTGATTGGCTCCTCTAAGAATGGAGTGAATGTCAAATGCTTGTAAGTATTCCATAAGATCCCAAACCTTGTGTTTTTAGGTCTTTAGAAGTGGATTCTTGGCTTCTTTCAGACCTTTTACTTATTGCACTACTAACTCATTGTCTCCTTTAAACTACATAAGCTTAATACCCCTCTTCCTTTTCCACTATAGACCATAAATGAGAGCTTCATATTCTACAATATTAGAGGTACAACTAAATTAAAATATTATAGAAGAATAATACCTTTTATTGAGAGGATAAATAATAATAACACCTGCTCCACTCCCATTCTTTGTTCTGGATCCATCAAAGAAAAAATTCCAAACTCCTTCGTGATCTTGTGTTGTGTTAGTGAGACTAGGCATTATGGCACCTTCTTCATGCATGCAATAAACACCCAAACTTGATTCTTAAATGATTATATAAGGATCATAACCATGATTATTAGTCACCATTCATCAAGTAAATTTGGTATACCTTCACGTGATTTGGAAGGTTCTTGATCACTGAAGTGTTCATCCTCCTCTAAGATAGTGCAATTGATATTTGACAAGTTAGGCACATAAGTTTCCAAATGGAATCTAGATATTTATACCTTATGGTGACCTTTATCTCATACCTAGTTCTAAAAACCATGTAGGACTAATCATAAGAAATATATCCCCCTATTTTAGTAGTGAAATCTCTTGACAAGCATAAAGCAAAGTAGGGGAGAAATCAACTATTACCACATCTTGAGAGATAGTAAAATAAGACAAGAAGATAAAATGACCTTAAGATCTATAAGAACACCCACAGTCTTAGTAAGAGACCCATCCAACTATAAAAATCCCTTCTCATGAGGCTCATATTGAAGTCCCAATTTATCAGCTATGGATTTAGGTGTGATAGATGTACTAGCCCCACTGTCAATCATGCAATTATGATCAAAGCAATCACCTATGACAACTAAAAGATAAAATAGGGGTGTCTTAATCACTTTTGGTGCTTGAATTTCAAGAGTTTGACTAGAATTTTTAAGATCAACACTTACTTTTTTTTGGTTGTCTATCTAAAACATGAAGCTTGGAGAGTTCTTCTTGTAGGAGGTAATTTTGTCCTGGAATAAGCAATGTGTCCCACATAGAAATAGAGACATTGGCCTTCTTCATTTGATCAACAATGTTAAGAGGATAAGTGATTGTCCTAGACTTCAATTTAGGAGTAGAAGTGTTGCCTAAATGTTGTGTGAATTACCCCTTACCATATTATACTTGCTGAGTTGATGGTGAATTTTGAGGTGCATCTTGAGTGGTGGTCTTTTGAGGTGGTTGAGAAGGTAAAGGAGCTGCCTTTTCAGGACCCAAACCATCACTAAATACCATTATTTTGGACCTTATATGATCTGCCATTGATTTTTCCACATTACACATATTTTAACTTTGATTTATTGTCATTTGATCAAAAGGATTTTCACCTTCTTGGAAAGTAGCATAAGTAGTTTCAGAAGGTGTTTTGTTACTACCTACTCCTTGATAACTTGTTAGTTTAGCTTGAGTGAAAGAAGGAATGTCTCCATGTGGTAGATAAGATTCCTTGTGTTGTGAAGGTTGTTGATTATCATGTGGTGGAAGAGCTGAACCTTGTTGCATGAAATATTGTTGAATCCCCTCACCAGTTGGAGCCATTTCCATTTTGTTTTATTGCTCCCATTGGTTAGACCATTGACCTTCTTGAGCATAATTACTTTGCATTGGAACCAAATCTCTAAAACTACTAATAACATTGGATTGTAATCATTGTATGGTCTTAATTAAGTATTCTACCCTTGCCCCTATTGATTTGGGTTGATAAGGAAGCCTATTATACTGATAAGATTGGTTAAGAGCTTGGTAAGTCCTGTAAGGTGGAACTTGTTGCCTTTCCAAAGCCACTAACTTGTTATTCTGAGCCTTAAGTGCTCTCTCTATCTTACCCAATCTATCCACCTAATTGCCATTTATTTTATCAAGATTAGCTGAAGCTGGTAATGAAGCAATGGTGGGCACAAGAGGATGAATCTCTAAAAATAAAGGCATAGGTGGTCTAGGAGGGAGTTTGCTTGATTGAATTAGGCAATTCTCAACCCTTATGGCTACTTCATAGGCCTTTCACAAGGTACTTCCCCCCATTGATTATATCATAACTGCCACATCTAAATCAAGAGCTTTCAATTAATACAAGAATGCATAGTTAGGGGTGGGTATGATAACTGTAGGGATCCTATTCCAGGTTTTATGAAACTTGTAGTTGAAATCTACCATGAACTCCTAGGGGCTTCTCTTGATTGTAGTCAGTTGCTCCACCAAGGAAAGATGATCACTCTTGTCTTCAAAATCATTACAAAAGAGTTCTCCAAACTCATCCCAAATGTTAATGGATGCAAGTGTCAAACCTCTATTTAAAGGAAGTTGCCACCAACCTCATAACCACATTCTCCTAGGTCACATTATGTACTGAACATAGATTGATTATATCTATAATATGCTCAATATAAGTAATTGTATTTTTTCTTATGAAATAAGGAAGGCTCTTTAAGGTAGCAGCAAAAATGTCATCGAATTGATTGAGGTTAAAGGGGTTGCCACCATTAAAAGGCACAAAAGCTTGTCTTCTAGGAATAGCCATTTGAGGTATTATATTTACAACAATGTTTGGTTGGACAATATTTGTTTAGACAAAAGGATCTCTTTGGGAAATAACAGGAGAAATAAGAGGTGTAGGATTTGGATTAGACTGAGAAGCTTTCTTTTTCTTAGTTGAATGAAAAGACAACTCGGTAAATTTAATCTCTTTCTCTTTTGAATAAGATCGTGTAACCACTATTAGCATGAAATGTATGTAAATATGTCTTTGACACCTTTGAATCTTGATAATGTACTCAAATATGCAGATGTGTGCCTCAAATCCTATGAATAAGAAGTTCCATTGGGCATGCCAAAACTATTAGCAACCCAAATTACACTTTGTTGAAGTAGATTGCTCAGATCTCTTTCAAACTTGGACCAATATTGGATTGGTCTATAGGCTGTGAGATACCTGTACTTAGACCAAACCTCTATATTATGATTCTAGCTCCTCTGATATATCTAATTTGAATTCTTTTCCTAAAATCTATTTGTTTTTTTATGTGAAAAGAGTTAGAAAGATTACCGAAAGGGAAATCATATGTTAGTGATGGTGATGCACCTAAATGATGAATGATCCTCTGTAAAAATTGTTCTTGAGTAAACTTGTGAATCAAAAGGAATAGCTTGTCAAAAACAATTTCTTAAAATAATCCTAAAATGAAGATAAAGGAATGAAGGTCTGTAAAGACACTGCATACTAACACTCTTCAACATAATTTCTATCCTTTAACACTTTAGGGTGACCTGTAGAAGATAAAAACATAGAAGTAGGTGAACGAGAGGACCTATAAAAGGATATACATATCACACTTATCTGTAAATCAACAATCAAGAAACACACTAATAACCATGAAAAGGTCTGCAACAAATTTTCCTCATTAACTCAAGGTGAAAGTTACAATTTTAGCATAGTTTTTGTATACCAACTTGAGGGATCCAAAATAAACCATAAGGCCTTTAATATATAGAAAAGGAGGTGAGAAAGAAAAACTTGGCATAAAGCAGAAGACAAGAACATCAACTTCAACACAACTCAAGTGTCATTTCAGTTATAAATAGCTATAAACAGTCTATAAGAAGTCTCTTCATGATTGATGTTCTTGCATGATATTCTATGTTGAAATGAGGTAGTTGAAGATGTAGCTAAATGATTCAAACTCACCTTGAATAATGATACACCCTTACTTGTGTTAGATAACTCATATACCTTTCCACTTAAGAATGAGTAGTGCATGTGATTGGTTGTTGAAGACCAGTTGTACATGGAATTTCCACTTGAAGACTAGTTATGCATGTGATTGACACTCAAGGTTTAGTTATGTGCCATGAAGATTATTTATGCCTTGATTATCACTTAAGTTAACCCTCTCAATAGTCTTCTACACAATCTTTAACTTAATTTGATTGACCAAGTAGGTCTACTAGGCCTAGCCTAAATATTTGCATTTGATGGTTATGAAAGCTTGCATGAAACCTTAAAAACCTATGAAGAAGTGTGTTTTAGTCTTGGAAAAACCTCCCATATCATGAAATATTTCCTCTTGGGCAAGAAACACCTTCAAATCTATCAAACTATGTGACTATGTCACCTTGTCCTTTACTCCTACTAAATGGTTGTTTTGAATGAACTCACAGGGGAACTTACAAGAATGGTTTTGATCAGCTTATGACTTGAGGAGGTAGAACAAGTGTTAATATTCACTCTCCAATTATTGGCACTTCCTTAAACTACCTTGTACCTCTCTTTCTACACTTTTTCCTTTCAAAATCCTATTTTCTAATAGGTTCGTACACCATTCATAAAACAAAATGCCATGGATGAATATATCAGAGTGTACTAGATGATCTAGGTGCTAGTCTGGTGATTTAAATCTATTTGGGTGCCTTTTCTTTCAAATCTTATGAATCGAGTCTATAGTAGGGTTTTGGGAGGGTTTAAGAGTACTTAGGACTCTTAATGATGATTCATAAATCTTGGGCATTTCATGTCTGAACCAATGCCACAAAACATTAGAATACAAGTCCCACTACCTTTTCCAAAGTCCTTATCCTCCCATGCAAAATATTTGTACCATGGTGAGCATGTGAAGTCACCTCTCAGAGAGTAAAAATAGGCTTTCTAAGCATGTTTTGTGTTCTAAATCCAAAATGATCACTTATAATACTTGTCATATGGCTTAAATTATGCATACATATCTATGACAACCTAATTATGATGTTCATGAATATTGGAACTGCACTTATGACCCCACTTTCTCTCCTGTTGCCCCCTCATGATGGCATTGTTCAATGATGTCAATAGACCAGGATAGGTGTATGAGGGTTATTCATTATTATTACCTCATGATGAATTGAAAAATATCTTACTCATTGATTCCAACATGAATAACACCCCTAAGTTATTTGTAACAATAGAATTGGCTTGATCAAGCCATTCACCCTCAACCCGCATGCACACAACTTCTTGTTTGGAGCTGCAGACCTATCTACTTGTGGAAATGGTCTTAAATACCACTATAGATGAGTGTATCAAGGGTCTTTAGTAAGTTTATGACCCCATATTGCTTCTCTAACTCATTTTAAAAGCAAACATCTTTCATTTTCTTGCCTATAGACTCAAAATAGCCTTCTAAGACATAGTCCGTACAATAAAGTTCATGCATGTGCCAACCAACAAGCTATAGAGATGATTAGAATAGTTGAGAATACCTCCAACATCATTTAATTTCTTAGACACTCCATTAGAGTGCACATTTAGGCCTATTTATTCCATGAGGTATCACTCAAGATTTTGTAAGGGTTTTAGGGGTCTGAAATTCTTACCAATAATTCATAGTGTACGGACCCCTAATGGAAAACTTATTTCCATATATTTGAAGTACTTGACTACTTGAACTACCCTGACTAGCTCAAACTCCCATGTAAAAGATCACTCAAGATATGTATGTGGTGAAGTGGTGCTTTGATGGTTGTCTTATACTGTGCAAGTAGAAAGGAAGGTTTAAGAGTTAAAAATAACAAGTGTATTTCATTTTCTTCACTCCAACACCTCCTTAAAGGTTTTAAATTACATCCACCTCATTATAAATCTCATCAATGTGAAATAAAGCCCATGGATCAGTTGAACATGGTGGTGGGGTTTCTTAAGGGTTTAAAATATGTTTCCCTATGTTTGCCCTCAAGGGCATAATTGCATGAAATTCTGATATGATCACTCAAACCAAGTGTGTGAAAACTAAAAATCACCCTTATATTCTTAAAAAACCCTCATATGAGGTTTAAACCCCCTGTATGATCCTTTAGCCCTCCAAACAGTCTTCCTAGCTCCATTGTTGCTTGTCAACAAATAAGTGTATGAATGTGACAAAACAGTAGATGCTTCCATTGATCACGTGACCCTAATAATACCATGGATAGATATAAACACTCATAACCATAACTTATACCTAGTTTCATATCCAAATCATGCCTCTAAAGGCGTCAAGATGCATTTTCCCCAAAATTAGCTAGTGGGCTTCCTGTGTTTTTCAATGTTTCATAGGTTCATGACTGAGACTGCTTATTTTCACCTTGTCACTATACAATGAGAGTGTCAATAAGGCTTTTGAAATTATATGAGAACCTTATTTAAATAGGATTTATCTTTCATTGGCCACTTTTCAACTCTATGCAACTTATGTCACACCATATCTCTTCATAGACCTCAATGTAATTGCCTCTAACAACATTGTTGTAGGTTTTTATTGGGGAATTATAATTGATTTACATTCATTCCACCATAACTTATCACTTTGAGACCTCCCAAGTAATTTTAAACCTTCTTCTAACCTCTTTATTTAGTACATTTTCTCTTTAAGGGTGTTTTAGGTTCTCACAGTCCTAATTCTGTACACAAGCTTGTGTATTGTACTTTCATGAGTTAAAAGTAGAGGTCATGATATTTTTGAAGGTTTGAATATGTCAAATAACCAATTAAATTAAAAGGTGACTTTAAAATCTTCCTTATTGAATGAATTGTATCTTGAATTGCACCTATATGGGGCATATGGATATGTCAATACAACTGACCCTAGTATGGTTGTAGGTGAACATTTCAAGGTTGATCTTGGAGAGAAACTTGTTTAGGAAATTATTCTTCATACCCTGACCTATTTCACATCTTCATAATTCTCATGAATCCTCCATTTGATCATGTAACTCTTCCATAGACATTTTTCTCCCATCCCTTTACAAATTGGAGATAGGTTTGTCTTGGCAAGGCTATAGGTGATGTTTGATGAGGTGAATGATTATGTTACTTTGAAATTTGAACCTCATGTTTTAATAAAACTATCCACACCATTTCAAGTGAATCTTAAACCTAGGCATCAACCTCATTGAATTAAAGGCATGACAACACCTTCTTCATAATCTTGATTTGATATAGTATGGGCATGTTTTAAGAGGCATTCAACCTCTATTGTAGGTGAAGATCCACATAAAAATAGGTCCTAATCTAAGTTTGATTCACCCCTAGGGTTTTCCTTTGAGCTAATTTTTATGTGCATCACCTTACTACACTGTGTTCTCTGACTCATTGCTCTACCTTTTGAATCATAGAACTCTGTTCACTATAATCTTGGTTGTGTATGAAACTTAGACCCTTGTACAAACAGATCATAGTTTTAGGTCTTTAAACAACACCAACAAACCTCCAAAGTCACTTGGACCCTTTGTCTCTCCTTGAAGTTATTTAATGAGTCCAGCTCTCTCCTCACAGTCTTGATTTGAGCCAAGTTTGCATCCTTGCTCTCACCTCTTCTTAGCATCGTTGTAGGTGGAGGTTCTTGTGTTGCTTGTATGGACTATGGCAGAAAGTGATCTTGATAAGATCAAACACATATTCATGAACTCATCATATATTGATTACAACTTGATGATATGGTTCAAAAAAAGACCTTTAATTAAACATCTTCTAGTCTCTCCTTTCATTGTACTTCCATGAAAAGTTCTTAACTATGTTTGTTTTGGTTGTAGATGGACATTCTTCTCTGTTTAGCACTATGTAGGGAAGCATAATCATTACTTCATGACCATAATGATTTATAACATCTTTGACTCCTCAAAATAATGAATCAATGAGGTTGAAGTGGAAGGATAGGTGGTATGATGACATGGACATGGAAATGAGAATGGAGATAGAGTGAAAAACTTGCAACAATGGAAAAATGGCAGTGTGAAGACTATGTTTGGGGATGAAACATGATGGAGTGAAAATAACATTGAATCCAATCTCTAGGTAGTCTTGAAGACCATGAAGGGAGCATAGGTATATAGACCAATCAGACATATTGCTTTGGAGGTCTTTGACAAGCATATACTTCTAAAAATGGAAGCTTAAGAATCATCAAATACCTTAAGGAATGCTAACTTTCCTTAGCCTTTGTTGAATTCTGACTATGATGAGGTTTGAGGGTGATTGATGGCTTCTTTTCTATGGTAACTTTAATAAACTTTGAGAAAATTAAAATAGGAACATATGAACATGAAAGAGACCTAAAAACCAAGTTTTTAAAGAATCTTGACATTTTTAGATTTCTCATGAACCGTACAATCTCTCCAAACTATCTACAAATTGTAGATTAGTTGTATATGCCTTATTGAGATCCATCTACCCTCACACATGTGGAAAGAAGATGAATAATTTCATATAAAGATGATTTATATTCCTGACAAGCTCTACAAACTTCCATTTTTATGTCATGATGCCTAGAAGAGGAGAAAACTCAAAAAATTGATTGCTTGTTTGAATGAAGAAGGCATAATGAGTACCTTAGCTTGTTAAGGATGGTTCATGAAGGAGAGAGAGATAAACTAAGAACTAATTGCCAAATATGGAATCTCTCTTAAACCCCTTCCTCTACCCAAAATTCTAAATCTTGATTTTCTCTCTCATGGTCATACCATCTGAAAACCTGAAGGGTTCTCTCTCTTTGCAAAGAAACTAGGTGATGATTAGGAATTAGTTTTGATCCTATTTTTAATCATTCTACCTCGAATCTCTTCTAGAACACCTGTCATGTATTCATCTTCAAATTATTGGCCTCCATTATACAAAAAAGTTTGTACAGATCCATACTTTTGCATGAAAAATGGCCTTTCTCTTGCATATTCTCCAAACTAAAGCTTTGAACTGCCAATTTAGGGAAAGATAATGAATATAACAAGTCATAGAACATCTTAAAATAATAATTAAGTCTTTTGAGATCTTTATGGTGCCTAATTTCACATGTGGGAGCTCTTAGAGGCAAAAGTATGCTTTATATTTGCATGAGGAGATACAGTATGAAACTTTTGAATTAGAGTAATGACATGAATATTAAGGTGTTTCAAAGTATTATGAATGATTTAATGGACTTGACTCCAAATTTATCATTAAAAGACTCAAACCCTCTCTTATAGGCAATATACAAAGTTTTACAAGAAGAATTATCGATAGATAGCATGAATAATACCTTATAGCCTTCTTAAAAGGATTGATTGAGTCTTCTATATGCCTTCAACACACCCTCTAAGCTTTTAGTTCATTTCATACTTGAATATACCAAATATACCAAATAAAATCATAATGAATTATCTATTTCCACCATTCAACATCTCCATTAGGGCACTTTAGATCACAACACCACTTGAATTATTTGTCAAAACATCCTAATGACACTTGACACCATTGACATGACATTGAAACATACTCCCTTCACTTGAAAAATAATGAACACTATGATGGCCATGAAAAATTTTCAATTGTATGGGTTGGTATTTGGATTTGACATGACAAATTGCCAACACATACATCATAAATCTAAGAGATATGTATGTAACACTAATTTCATAGATCTAAAAAGCTATCATTGGCTTGATGGTGACATAAGTTTTGTGTCACAAGTTAAATAGATTAATTCCAATTTTTTGACAACCATGTGCTAGGCAAATTTGGAGCATGACACAATATGTAACATGGGAATTTACATTTATGCCATAATATCTATAGTATTGTGGCATGAAAGAACCTAGTGATAGGGATAATTATATTATTTTTACATGGATATATGAAAGCTTTCCCATGTGTATACCCATAAAGACACCATTAGAGGTTATAGTACTCTTTCCTCTATTTAGGCATTTAGCTCAAATATATTTGGTTAGATCTTAGATTGGGTTCCAGTAATTGGATACATTGTATAGGGGGATGTAGTATTGACCCCATACACAGGTGCAATGGATACATGACCTTCTTGGCTATCTACATTGCAAGATTGTAGTCTAACAGAGTTCATAGGGCATTTTGCTTTGTGGGTGGAGCTACATTCATGTACACATATTATAATCCAATTTGGCTTAACATATTTGTCAACGTTGATGGACTGCCCTCAATATAGATCAAGAAATGTGAGAGAGTTATAAGAAAAGGGAGGGACCATGGTTACATGTCCCAATTTTTAGGCCTTATATAACTCCTTGACATCATAGGAGGAAGATGCCATAGAGAGGTAGACTAATGCTCAGTGAGGTAAATGGATTAGAGGTGGTTGCAAAATAACACATGTAGATGTCGATATAAGTAGCATTTCTAGTAGGGAGATCAAGATAGGAGAATCCCATGTCAGTGGAGGTTGCCCTAGCTAAGTAGTAGTGAGTAGATTAGAGACCCAATTGATGTGGGTAGGAGTGGATATTTCAAAGCCCAATTGTATGGTACTTGGGACTATGGGCTCCACACTAGGGATATTTAGGCATGAGATTCAGTGCAACATATGTGACTTATGATATTGATAACCTTTATTTTGTTATTTTATAGGGAGAGTTAGTGGTTATGATTTATGGAATGAAAAATTGGATGAGGATGATGTGGTCCTTAGAGGTAGACAAGAGAGAGAGGTTTTCCTCGATCGATCGGAGGAGTGCCTAGGTAATAAAGTGTTATCACTACATTTCCTAGGCTTAGAGATATACATGTTAAAACACAAAGTGGTGATGTAGATGTATACATGTGTATATGTGTGAAATATAACTAATCATATCATTTTTTTAAATATGATAATAGAGTGGAACTCATTTATTGAGGCCATCTATCATGATATTTTGGATGGAGAATTGCCATAACATGATGCCACAATGATGTAGGATCATGTGGCATTTTTGAGAGGGAAACATGTTCATATTAGAGGCAATAAGAGTATTAAAAATACAAAGGTAAAATCCAATACCCTCCTATTCTAAAATAGTCACCTCCATCAGAGAGGATTCCTTGAGGCAACAAGTGATGAGGGAGAAATAGGTGCATCTAGCCACCATGACAACCATGATAGAGAGAACACATGGTGAGTGTATTTTATAGTTGGAGAGGGTTTTATCCATCACTAAAGTGGAAGCACACTATTGTGTTCTATATATAATCCTTAGCTTTATCTCTTAGGGATGTTGGAGAGATTGCATTCTCACAAAGTGTAGCCCCATGCCTTGATAGAGGTGTTAGCGGTGAGTGATGTATATGGTGTACCATGATGTATAAAGCATTGTATATGTATATGATATATTTGATCCTAATGTGTGTCATCTACACGTGTATTTTTTATTATTTTTATGTTGTATAATGATAATATGTGATGTACTTTTATTCTTCATTGACAAATGTGAGCATAAATGTGTATTGTAATGAAAGAACTTATGGAAAAATATAAAATGATAATATGGTAAAATGTGACATCTAATGCAAATAGATAGAGAATCTAAGGAAAAAAGAGATGTGATAAAAGTGGTTAAGTGGGACATCTAATGTAACTAGATAGGGATTATAATAAAACAAAAATTGTGATAAAATTAAGTGATGAAATGAGTTATAACCAAATCAATTCTTGTGCTAGACTTTATCGGTGGGTAACATGACCACTAATGCCCAAAAAATAATATGAAAAAAAATGGTGAGTATATATGAGTGATAGCATAGCAGGTGGGTGTTTGTGATTAAATCTCAATTGATTCCCCAAGGTCTTACAATCTTAAACTCACAAATATTTAGATAGATCTAATCAAATGAGTCAAATTTAAAGCATGATATATAGAAAAGGGATGAAGATAAGTGGGATGTCATAAAATAAGGATATATTGGGAATATTGTGCAGAAAAAAATCAATAAACCATGAAGGATATATGAAATCCTTTATAGAGATAAGATACCCCAATCAATTTGGCAAGACTAAGAGTTTTCAACATTGAAAGTTTCATAAACCCTCATTTATAAAAATGTGGTTTGGGGTAACTAGTGAAGTATAAGTTATGTCCCATGAAGGCCATGTATGAAAATTTAAAGGTTCTTACCTTCATATGACATGATATCCATTCCTTAGGATCCCACCAGAATCATCAATCAAATACAAGCATTAGGTACTTGCATGAAAAGGAAGATGACACATGATAGATAGTATGCCTCTTATCCTAATCTACTATCCTACCACACTCCAAGGGATATATGATTCTACTATGAGGGAAACTATGGAGTTTGATATTTAAACTAAGATATGGGTGTGCCAATGATTTTGATTGCGTCTTTTGATTTTGATTGACTTTAAAAAAAATCTTTTTGACTTTTGCCTTTTGATTTTGATAGTTGGATTTTAATTTTTGGTATTTAGGATTTTGAATGTTTTTTTATTGCTTTTTATTTTTATATTATCTTCTTATGTATGGATTCAAAAACCAAAAATTATTTTTTAAGATGACAACACATAGAGATCTTACACCTAGTCGCCATAGAAGAAAATCTAGACACCAAAATGCTTAGTTATTCCTATATGTGTACTTTAAAAAATGGTACAGTGTTATATTCAAATTATGTGTGCCTCAAGTGGGAAAATATGAATAGGAAGATGTAGAATGTGTGTGAGTGTGTGTGTGCATGCGATTAGGCAGGTGGGTGGATGGGTGGGTGGGCAAGCAGGTATGTGTGCAAGTGGGCAGACAGGCAGGCAGGCAGCAACATTTTAGTAATTGACCACAAGATGACAAAATTCTACTTCCTAAGAGATTAAAATTATAGAATTTGGAGGCACATGTGATTGTGTATTAATTAGTATGAAAAGTATATGAATTTGACAATAATCCCAAAGGGGGGTATTAATATGGAAGAAATAGGTAGTAATGTCATGAGATGGGAAATGTAAACTGATGATATGTCTTACACAAGGAAATATGTAGGTAAAACCCATAGGGCAGAGGTAGGAAAGTAAGATAAACCCAAGTGTGAAATGATCATAATCATTCAAATAAATCAAAAGATGAAAACCTTTGGGAATAAAATTAGGAAGGGAGATAATAAAATGAAATATCCATGTCACCAAATAAGAACCTCAAGGAATAAACCCATGAAGGGAGGCATAAATGTAAACAACCAAGGCATCAAAGAGGAACCTCATGGAATAAACCCAAGAGGGAAGGCATGAAATTGTAGACACTATTTCTAAATTATATAGCACCTCAGTGTTGTACACTTGGCAAAGGCATATCATGGATATGCCTTCAACTTATATACTTTTCTCGTTACCAAAATGCTACACTATCTCTTTATGCTTATTGCTTATATTTTAGTCTGATCAATGTCATTTTGATGATCTATGCCTTATATCTTACTCAAAATGTTATAAACTTGCTTATCTTCTATCTTTGCAAGTTTTATACATGTACTTATTTTTCTTCTTCTCTAACACTTACGTCCCAATCAAACACCTACGTTAATGCAAGTGTCCTATCCTGACGCAAGTGTCTAGTGTCATAAAATCATCTAATTTACAAATGAAACATATTCTTATGGTTGAACTAAGTTCATTAATATGAGATATTTTCCAAAGGATTGGTATAAATACATGATCAACCGTCATTCATTCCTCACCTAACACAGACCAAAGAACTCAAAAAGAAATAAAAAGTGCTCAATCAATCACTTAAGTGAGAAAAGCTTCCCTATTTTCTCTTATTTCCATATCAGTCATAGGGACAACATATCTACAAGTCTAAAGTACTGAAGGACCACCATGAGCCACATTTTCCAAGTTACAAGCTAGGCCACTCTATGTACTTGTTATCACACATTACATGATACACACACAAACCAATACGTAGAGGAGAACTACATAAGTCTAAGGCCCTCTTCAGAGTATTGGTTATGTAGGTAATGCTCATTGATAAATGGGTCTTTGGGGAAACTTGACACCGTGTGCCCACTAACCCATTTTTTCCATAGCCACTATGAAGATGAAGAACTAGGGTTTTTTTGTTTGAAAAAGAGTGACAATCTAAGACCTAGATATGAATACACTGAAGTGAAGGTAACACAAAACCCAGACCCAGAAGCATCCAGGTGGTTGAAACTAGTTTCAGTAGGTATCCCATGTTAAACACCTATGTCTAAGTTATACATTAGTGTTAACACAACCATCCCAGGTCAACCTAGGTGTCTGCAGCTACATAAGTCAAATTTTTAGAATCAGGTGATTGGTCTAGAATCTATATCCAATCTAATTTATGTCTATTCTAGACCCAAATCTATGTTAAGATTAGAACCAATTAAGTATCTTATTTTCATTATCATTGCAATTTCTAGCATAGCTATACTTTCTATTTTTAGCATATCTCAGCATAATAAATTCAAAATATGTTTATCTAAGTTTTCATAATTAATTGGTCTACTCTAGAGATAATTTATCATCATTATGCCCTATCATCATTATGCCCTAGGCTATTCCTACCCCTTTAAACCTGGATTACCTAATCTAGATTTTAGGGTTAAACATTTGTTAAACCTAATATTTGAACATCATTCTTGCCTAAGCATTCAATATTAGATGTTTCTTACATTCTTTGTCCTAATCTCTGTGTTTTATCTCTCTCATCATGGATGATATTGACTGCTTTGATGACTATGATTATGAAACTCTCTAACTTTCTATAAAATAAGGGGTAAAAATTGATTACTCTTGTATTCTTTCAAATGCTAAAGCATCCAATCTCAAATCTTTTAATGCTGGTAGTTACCATCCCTCTAATTAGGTCCATGCTCCCACCATTTCAAGAGATGAGTTGATCCATCTTAAGGAAGATAAAGAGCCTTTATTGTTACTTCCTACACCACCATCATATGATTTTGGCCGTTGGTATTTGCTAAAATATGGATACAAAGGACAAGGATTGGGAAAAAATGAACAAGGTGTAAGCCACCCTATATCTCTTAAATATAATACAAATTAGCAAGGCTTGGGGTTTTTATAAAAAATTCATGAGTCACCAACAAGGCAAGTCATCTAATCATGCCCTTCATGCACCTTCTACCAACAAAAAATACACATATGAGAAAGACGCTCCTTCATATAAATGTCAAAAAAAATTAGAAGTACTTAAGGAAATTATGATTGATTTACAAATTGCTTATAAGGGGGATATTCCTTCTAATAAATTAATTCAACACCCCATAATTTTAACATTTCCATATCACATTTCCCTTATCAAGGGTGATGATGGTTTTTTCCTTTCATTTGACATGAATTTTTTTTCAAAAGGTTAACCAATACATCATTGCATATTTACCAAGTAGATTTAAGGCATAAAGAAGAGGGAAGCATTGCAAACCTGAAGTGCCAAAGGATCCTAATGTTCCAAATCTTGCAACTAATGTATTTAAACCAAGGGATCTTTATCTCCCAAATTATTCATTCATGTAAATGGTTTATACCATACCAAAAGAGGTACCTTTACCAAATCTCTCTCTAATATCAATCACTATATCTCTACCAAAGGTGAATGAACCAAGCTCTTGAAATGATATACCAAGGGTACCACACTTTAGAGATTTAATACCATTACCAAAGTATCCTAAATTTAGTGATCAAGAACTTGAATTTTTATTCATGAGGATGATGATACTCATATACCTAAATTCAAGATGGGTGGTAATTAGAACCAATGATAACACCTATGCCAAGTGCCACCATTCCCATGGAGTATCTTGTTTATATGATGAACACTATTGGGGATCTTCAAAAACATGTTTCTATACTTCAAATGCAAATGGATTTCCATAATTTTAATGCAAATGTTACCTCATTCAATAATCAATCTCTTGTATAATGTATACTTGAATATCCTTATCCTCAATATTTTGAACTGCCAGATTTACATATTTTTTAGTCATAAAGACCCATTTTCCCACATGATTAACTATGTACATTTTTTTGGTCAATGGGCAAAAGATGACAAATTATTACCAAAGGTAGTCCATATGAACATTTTCAATGAGGCTCTTAATTGGTTGTATATCCTACCAAAGGGTTCCTTAATCATTTTTTCAAAATTTAGAAGATGCATTCTTCATGGCTTTCAATATCTATAGGGTGCCAAAATTTACCTTAGAACATTTACACAATTTTAAATAATGTGATAATGAATCCATTTAATATTATACTATTCTATTCAAAATCACATCATATGGGATAACATTTAGACCTTTATATTTAGAGTTGCAATTCATTTTTAGTAGAGGTCTTCTTTCTCCATTTAAAGAAATAGCATTACATAAACAATATGAGTAATCTGCCCATTTATATGTGGATGTGCATAAATATGCCTCATTCATACTTACTCATCCAAAGTAGCTTAACATATCCCTTTATATATACCACAATTTTATTCCTCACACAAAGGAGGGGGATGAATTACCAAATAAACATTATGAATGAAAATGTGTTATATGGGAGCTTTACAAAATTTAATCAATATGGGATCAATACAAGGTCCACATCCTATTTGAACACCCCAAGGTGAACAATATAAAAAGCATCCATGCCAAAAAGATGTAACAATCACATTATTCATGGGTGATGCTTTTGTCATAACCATATTTATCCTACACAAACAAAAATTAATTGCAATGTAAGACATTTACAATATCTTGGCTTTGATCTAAAAGACTTACAAAACAAATGAGGTTGGAAAGACTCTTTGGGAAACGTAACACTACCAATTTCTTGTGGTCCTAAAGTGATTCAAACATATATTTGGGTTATGCCACAAATATGTCCATATCCATTTACACTGGGAACTCTTTGGTTCTATCAAATGGAAGCAAAAATTGACCAAAAGCAACAAGGTATTTCTTTTTCTCGTGAAGGCAAATTGATCAATATTCTAAATGATAGCGTTTATTCTTCTATTACACATATAAAACATGAAGAGTAACATGATATGCACCATTTCCACTTATCTATCGATGATTTAAACAATGTAAAGGATCCAACTGAAGGTTACAAGGTCTTGCATATTCCAAAAATACCAAAAAAAATTAAAAAAAATTAAAAACTCAAAAATATGTTCCAAATTTCACATATTTTATTAGTTTCTTGGTGTATACACATAATATTTTTAAACTTTATCAATTACTAAATGTTGGGGATCAACCAACAATTTGATTACACTTATGAAAGCAATAAATGCGAAATTAAATCAGAATGATAAGTAACTAGAATGATAAATAGCAAACAATAAGAGATACAAGAAACCACCCTGAAAAATTGTATTAAACTCTTTACAGAAAGAATACAATTGAAGAAACTTCTTTTCTTTCACACTTCTCTCATATGTACAGATCTCTCTCTAGATCTCTTTCTCTCAAGAGCTCTCTCTCTCAAGTACAATCAACTCCAACAACCTGGAATGATTCACATATACAAGTCTGTACTGTTCTTCAACATTCTCATACAATACCTTACAATAAGCTAAGAAGATCTAATCCTACATATAAAATTTAGGAAACTTGAGCATGCATTTACAACCAATAATTATGCCTCTTAAACAAGGGCTCTAAAAAATAGTCTTACTAATAATAGAGACGCAGACTTAAGACTATGACTTAATCCTAACATGCAAACACTCAGTTCTATCCTCGAAAATAGCTCTCTGGACGCACAGGTAACCGACGCCGGTTTCTGCCTGCTTGCCTGTGATCGACGTCGGCCGATCCCTGCCGACGCCGACGTCTCTTAAACTGCACTTGACCGACGTCGATCGCTCCTGACCGATGCCGGTGACTGTGTAAACCTGCAACTATCAAATCTACTCACTTAGTGAAGCTTTTAGGCTCCACAACTTAACAATCTCCCACTTGGAGATAAACAGCTGCACTAGTACCTGTACAGCAACATCTTCTAGCTCCTCAATTTTCAACTCAATCATGAAGACCAATAGAATTTGAATGAAGATTCAACTTCTCCTTTGTAACTGGCTTGGTTAACATATCAGCAATATTTTTATCTGTATGGATCTTCTCCAGCTTCAGCTCACCATCCTCCAATAACTATCTTATGAAGTGGTACCTAAGTTGTATGTGCTTTGTTCTTGAATGAAAGGCCAAATTCTTAGCCAAATGAATTGCACTCTGACTATCACTATATAATCTGCAACTCTCTTGCTCCTTTCCAAGCTCTTCCATGAATCGTGTCATCCATATCATCTCTTTGCTAGCCTCTGTGACTGCAATATACTCTGCTTCTGCAGTTGACAAGGCAATAACCTTCTGCAACTTTGATATCCAACTAACCGCCATTCCACCAACAGTGAAAACATATCCTGTGGTGCTCCTTCTGCCATCCAAATCACCTGCCATATCTGAATCTACATAACCATGTAGAGAAGTATCTGAATCTCCATAGCACAAATGTCTACTGCTGGTTCCTCTCAGATATCTAAGGATCCACTGAACTACTTTTTAGTGTTCCTTCCCTGGATTGGCCATATACTTAATTACAACTCCCACTACTTGGGCAATATCTGGTCTAATACAAACCATTGCATACATTAAACTCCCTACTACAGAAGAATATGAAACTCTACTCATGTACTCTACCTCATCATGTGAATTAGGACATTGTTCTTTACTCAATTTAAAATGTCCAGCCAAAAGTGTGCTTACCGATTTAGCATCCTGCATATTGAACCGTTTCAACACCTTGTTCATATAATCCTCTTGAGACAAAATCAATCTGTGATTTTTCCTATCTCTCTTAATGCTCATGCCAAAGATTTTCTTTGTTGCTTCCAAATCCTTCATGGCAAATGTGTGAGCTAATTTCACCTTAAGCTCAGAGATATCCTACATGTGTGATCCTGCAACTAGCATATCATCTACATACAACAACAAAATAATATATCTACCATTATTTAATCTCTTAAAATACACACAATGGTCAGATTGACACCTACTGTAGCTATGCTCAGTCATAAACCTGTCAAATCTCAAATACCACTGTCTAGGAGCTTGCTTGAATCCATACAAGCTTTTCTTCAATCTGCGCACTAACTTCTCCTTACCTTTGACCTCAAATCCTTCTGGCTGTTCCATATATATTTTCTCATCCAAATCTCCATGAAGAAATGATGTCTTAACATCAAGCTGCTCAAGATGCAAATCCTCAATAGCAACTAAAGACAGTACAGTCTGTATAGAAGTCATTTTAACAACAAGAGAAAAAATCTCACCAAAATCAATACCTAGTTTTTGTGCAAATCCTTTCACTACCAACCTGGCCTTATATCTCATCTGTCCATTCTCACCTTCCTTCAATCTGTAGGTCCATCTGTTCTTTAGTGTCCTCTTACCAGCGGGCAACTCAACCAAATCCCATGTTTGATTCTCTCTCAAGGACTCCATCTCCTCAACCATGCCATGCTCCCACTGACTCTTGGATTCTACCTATATTGCTTCTTCAAAACTCTCTGGTTCTCCACCATCAGTTAGCAATAAATAGAATAATGAAGGAGAATATCGAATTGGAGGTTTACTTACCCTTTTTGACCTCCTGATGGGCATTTGAGACTCATCCACAACACGTTATCCACCTAAATTATCTGACAGTGACCGACCTCGGTCACTTTTAGGCCTGTAATTGGCCGACGTCGGTTCTCCCTAATCGACGTCGGTTCCTGTCTGGCCGACGTCGGTCACTATATGACCGACATCAGTTTCTGTCCTGCCGATGTCAGTTCCTACCTGGCCGACGTCGATCTCTGTGTTTTCCTATTTGTGATTATTTCTTTTTTCTACGAGCTCATTTTGGACCGTCACCTCGTCCAATTCTCTATTGCTCTGCCCAGATTGATTCAGCTTCTTCAACTGATCACTATACATCACTTTTTCATTGAAAACAACATCATGGCTCCTAATTATCTTGTTAGTTCCTAGATTCTAAAACCTGAATCCGAAATCATCAGAGCCATAGCCAATAAATGTGCACCTCATAGACTTAGCATCCAGCTTCTTTCTATTTTCCTTATCAATGTGCACAAAGGCTTCACAACCAAAAACTTTGAGAAATGAGAGATCTACCTTTTTACCTGTCCATGACTCTTCTGGAATTCCACCATCCAGAGCTGTAGAGGGTCCTCTATTAATCAGGTACACTGCAGTATCAACAGTTTTTGCCCAAAACTCTAAGGGCAAACTAGCATGCAATCTCATACATATTGCACGCTCCATAATTGTTCTGTTCATTCTTTCAGCAACTCCATTCTGTTGAGGTGTCCTTGGAACCATCCTTTGCCTATGAATTCCATGCATATAATAATACCAGTTGAATTTATAGCTGTAGAACTCACCACCATTGTCAGATCTCAAGCACTTCAATCTTCTACCTGTTTCATTCTCAACCATAGCTTTCCAAATCTTAAAAGTCTCAAATACATCAGATTTCTTCTTAATACAATAGACCCATACCTTTCTTGTAGCATCATCTATGAACGAAACATAGTACTGTGATCCTCCAATAGAAGCAATCTGAGCCAGTCCCCACACGTCTGTGTGAACAAGCTGCAACTTATGCTTCTTCTTTGACACGTCTGTGTGAACAAGCTGCAACTTATGCTTCTTCTTTGTTGACCCAGTCTTGAGAAAACTCACTCTCTTCTATTTTCCAAAAACACAGTGCTCACAAAAATCCAAATCTATGCTTTTCAAATTTGAAAGCTTACCTTTTGACTTAAGAATTGACATTCCCTTCTCACTCATGTGGCCAAGCCTTGAGTGCCACAATTTTGCATCCACATCTAAAGTAGATAATATAGAAGGAGAATTGTTAGTAACACAATTACATAAATAGAGAGTACCTACTCTCTTACCTCTAGCCATTACAAGTGCACCCTTGGTCACCTTCCAAGATTCAGCTGTGAGAGTTACTATACAACCCTCATCCCCTAACTTTCCTACAGAAATCAAATTTCTCTTCAAGCTAGGAACATGCATGACGTCTCTCAACACCCATGTGTTGATATTCTGCATTTTCAGTTGCACTTTTCCTTTGCCAATAATTTTACAAGGCTCATTATCTCCTAAGTACACTATTCCAAAATCTCCATAGATATAGTCACTAAAATATTCTCTATTAGGGGTAGCATGAAAAGATGCACCAGAATCTAACACCTAAGATTCTATATTATTATGCAAGAAAAATATTAAAGCATCTTGTGCAATACCTGCAACCTTTGCTTCTTCTTTTCCTTCATGTTGATTGTCCTCCTTAGGCTTTGACCAGCAATCTCTACTTATGTGCCCTATCTTTCCACAATTCCAACATTGTGGCTTCCTGCCATTTCTGGATTTGGATCTACCTCTCACCTTAGACTTAGACCTTGATCTCCCTTTCTTGCCCTTCTCTTTTTGCCTTCCCCTACTCTCAAAACTTAAAGTGTTCCTTGATGTTTTCTCTGTGTTTTTTCTGTGAATTTCTTCATTCAAGATTACACTAACAACATCCTCTACTTTTAAAATATTTGAAGCAGATGCAGTATTACTAAGCTATGCCAGCTTTCAGGCAAAGAACATAATATTAAAAGAGCTTTAATTTCATCATCAAACACTATATTGACTGAACTTAATTGATTTACAATTCCATGGAAATCATTCAGATGATTAGATACAGATCCACCTTCCTGCATACACAAATTAAATAACTGCTTCATAAGATATACCTTATTAGAAGCTGAGGGTTTTTCATACAAATTTGCTAAAGTAGTCATTAACTCTACCGTAGACTTTGCCTGTGATAAATTAGATATCACAGTAGATGCTAGACTCAGTCTTATAGACCCCAGAGCCTTTCTATCAAGAACTTCTCATTCTTCATCATCCATGTCTGTGGGCTTCTTTGCAATCCCACCTAATGGTAAGTATAGATCTTTCTGATACAGATAATCCTCTATCTGCATTCTCCAATGTTGATAATTTTTGCCATTGAACTTCTCCATTCTCAGTTTACTTTCTTCTGCCATTGCTTCTCCCACTCAAACAGAAATTCCTGCAAAAACTCCTGTGAGTACCCTGTAATCAATACACACTACACAGATCTGAACCACCTGTTAGTGAACCTGAGCTCTGATACCACTTGTTGGTATCAAGCTCTAAAACCTGCAACCAAGCTCTGATACCACTTGTTTGGGATCAACCAACAATTTGATTACACTTATGAAAGCAATAAATGTGGAATTAAATCAGAATGATAAGTAACTAGAATGATAAATAGCAAATAATAAGAGATACAAGAAACCACCCTAAAAACTTGTATTAAACTCTTTACAGAAGGAATACAATTGAAACAACTTCTTTTCTTCCACACCTCTCTCAGATGTACAGATCTCTCTCTAGATCTCTTTCCCTCAAGAGCTCTCTCTCTCAAGTACAATCAACTCCAACAACCTGGAATGATTCACATATACAATTCTGTACTGTTTTTCAACATTCTCAGACAATACCTTACAATAAGCTAAGAAGATCTAATCCTACATATAGAATTTAGGAAACTTGAGCATGCATTTACAACCAATATTTATGCCTCTTAAACAAGGGCTCTGAAAAATAGTCTTACTAATAATAGAGACTCAGACTTAAGACTATGACTTAATCTTAACATGCAAACACTCAGTTTTGTCCTCAAAAATAGCTCTCTGGATGCACAAGTAACCGACGCCAGTTTCTGCCTGCTTGTCTGTGACCGACGTCGACCGATCCCTACCGACGCCAGCATCTCTTGAACTGCACCTGACCGACGTTGGTTGCTCCTGACCGACGTCGGTGACTGTGTAAACCTGCAACTATCAAATCTACTCACTTGGTGAAGCTTTTAGGCTCCACACCTTAACACTAAATATCTTTATCATGTAAGAACCCATCAAGTCTCAATCTCTCTGAGTGCATGCTTTAAGGGGTGCACCGAGAAAGGAGTGGGTAGACCATTGGTGCTTCGCATGATTGTTGTCCCTTTTACCACTTTTTATCTACACACTTGTCTCCTAAAAACCATTCCCCTAAGCTTTGCCTCCTATTTGACACACTACTCTAATATTTTACCACCTTCATTATCCCTTTCCCTAACCTAAACCCCCTTTTGACAATTTACATGACTATGTTGGTCACATTGACCTTGTATTATTATTGATAAAACTTATTAGGTATTAGGTCGGCCCTTGACAGACCTAGTCCTTGACCTAGTATGTTTTTTGTCAATTTTGATACTAGGTTGATCGTGTCGACCTTGTCAGCCAAAACTTTTGGAAGGGTTTAGGGTTAGATCTACCTACATAAACACAATCATTTTTCCATTTCTAAAAGAAGAGAAGAAGAAGTAAGATATAGTGTGCATCCGCTTATCCACCATTCTACTTGAGGAGCAAGCTTAGGGTTTCATACTTTCTTTGGAGATACAGATCTTGTCTTGTGGAGAAGTCTTTTCAATGATTTGATAGGTTGTGTATCCTAGAGATGATTTATCCTTGTTATCCTTACATACCACAACAACCTCTTGTAAATCACCTTGGCCAAGGGAGAGATTGAGGCTTGGTAGGTTCATCTTCAAAGGTAAGTATTCCTAAATTTGTTCCTCTTTTGTAAGAGTAGATAGATATGTGTTTGTACTTAAATTCTATACATTAGAATTCTATTTACATTGATGTGAGTATATGTCTTCTATGAATGTTTACTTTTATGTTTATTACACCCATTTTATGACACAAGCTTTGGTGAGTACTAGATTATATTTTTTTTTACTTTTTATTAGTTTAGTGAATATAAAAACATAGGACCTAGTTAGGGTTATTAAATAGTTTTTCTTGATTGGAGGCTTTGGAACCCTCCCTAGTGATAATATTGTGGTAAGTGATCCCTTATTTAGGTCTATCAGATCCATATTGGTCATGACCCTAATTATCTAATGTATCCCTAATTGAAAGTGTAAGTAAGATCTATCTTCTCTGATCTAGGATTGATTTTTAGATCTATTACATTTCTCATTGCATGTATTTTGTTGAATATGACATGAAATGAATCCTTGCAAGTTTTCTGTCTCATTCTCTATCATTCTATTATTTTTCTATATTTGTGATACTAGGTTGACCAGGTCAGTATAGTTATAACTTTTGTGCTCAAGTTTAACACATAGTCATATCAAAATGACTATGTTCTTTCTATGTAAGTCTTCATCAGATATAGGTTATGGATCGATCAGGTCAACACAGTATTCTTCTTCATTACCAAATAATAAACTATGTCAAATAGGTTGACTTAGTCTCCTAGTTAGCATCCAAAAAATCAAACTAAGTTGTGTAGGTCAATTTATTCTTATAGTCAGCATCTAGATAACAAACTAAGTCAACTAGGTCAACTTAGTTATCTTAACAGGGTTTAGCAAATAGGGTTTCTTAGAACTAGATTGACCTAGTCAACTTAGTTGGTAAAACTTGCAAGTAGCATTCAAGGAACTTCAATAGAAAATTTACAATCCTTAGCATCTTCCAACCCACCAAGGTTCCTTTCTTTCTCTCTTCCAATTCTGTATTGTATTATAGTTTTATTTTTTGCAAGTTTGTAATCCTCAAAACTACAATCTTACATCAAACTAGGTCGACCTGGTCAACTTTGTTTTGTAGCCTATCTTCTATCTAAAAAACTAAGTCAACCTAATCAACTTAGTTATTAAGGACTCTTACTTCTATAGAATAGTAGCAACCCAGTCGATTCTATTTTTTAATGTTTACATAGAGTGTCATCTAAACTGACTCTTTACCATTCTTAATTTAGGAATTAATAACTATATGCTAGTACTTAATTCACCCTTTTATTTTTATCTATTTTCATGCTTAGATTAGCTCACATAGTCTAATTAGGTGGTTTTTCAAAATACCATTTAGTTGTACTATTTTTCTCTTTTTACACACACTACCAAATTACATAATATTCAAAACACATTTAACATTTGTCTTCCCAAGGCCTACCTTCTTGGATTTAATTACCAAGGGGGAAGCCAATTTAGTTTTTTGAACAAATATAAACACATGGTTAATGGTAAATATTGACAAAGCACCTGACACCCTTATCGCTATAGTATTATGAAGTGAGGCGGTAGGTCCCAATACCACTAGCTAACACAAATCTCTTTCAGCCTAAACATCCTAAAAGCATCCATAGATTGTTTTCTAGTTTCCTATTTTTAGCTAACTTACCTATCACACTTAAAATAACACTTTATAATAATCTAACAATACTCACGATGACCACTTATGTAGCATTTACTATTCAATTGGTTGGTTGCTCTTTGATCATTGTATGTTGTATTGTAAAAACTTACATTAGTCAATATTGGTGTAAGGTTTTGTGTTGTGTGGCCCAATTGGATCATTCTCATTGATCCAATTATTTATGTGTTTCCTTTCATTTCTTACTTCAAATTAAATTTCAAAATCTTTATCTATTTTTAGCACAATATCATTATGTTCGACACAATCTTTTATAGATTGTATTTTTCTCTATCTACAATATTAAGTCAACCTAGTCAACCCAGTACTCCTTTCTGCCAATTAGGTTACATTACTAAGTCAACTTGGTTGACTCTACATCCTTATCAGATTGTTTTTTTCCTTTTTTATAGTATAAAATCAACCTGGTCAATTATATGTTGGATATTTATTAGTGATGTCATGTAGGTGTCTAGGTGAGTGGCTGAAGTGTCTCAATAGTCTAAGTGGCAATGACAAAGTGTGTAGTGTGTTTGTCTTAGTATGCTTGAAGTAGGCTTGGTTGATCTTTAATTTTGCCATGATTAGGGATGGGTCTGAATTATTGAGCATGTGTGAAGGGTCTTATCAAAGGTCAAGTATGATTGGAGATATTGTGGAAGTGCATGGTATTCAATTGATTCTTCATTATGTTCATCTTGGCATAGTTGATTCTATGGTATAAAAATCTGAGTAGGCAGTTTGTTGACATCACCATTTTCACATGGATGAGTCAGGGGGAGTTGGTCATATGGGTGTTATCAAATTAGTCCAAAGTTTTTATGGTCCAAATTTTAGGTCATGCGGGTGAATGGAGCAAAATATATAACTGTGCAAATTTGGCTTCCTAGGCAATTCGGAAGGTTTTCCCATAGCCAAATTTACAAAAGAGATCTAACAGTGCGCATTTAATCACATCATAGATCGATGGCATGGAATGAATCTAAGTTTAATGTATATGTTCAAGAAGATTCAAGTAATTAGTTTAATGTCATTATATTTCACATGTGTGAAGGTTCCAGGACTAGTTTGTTACATGGATGGATTCTCCTATGTGAGTGGATCAAATGGTTCAAATTTTAGGACATACGATTATGCACAACAAAAGTTATTAAGGTTCAAAATTAGCCTTCCAAGTAGATTACAATGGTTCCCACACTTAGCCAAATTTTCACAATGTTAAATATCAAGACCAAATAAGGATCTAATAGCGAGTGTGTGTTTGTATAGATGCAAATTAATGATGCATATTGAGTCAAAGCAGTCAAAGTGTCTAACATTTTAAATAGCTTAAAGTCTAGGTTACTCTCAAAGAGATCATTAAAGTGCATTTTTTCCAATTTTTCAAGAAGTCATGAGATGATGAAAAGTGATCAATGTTTAATAGTGAGTAAAGGTAATGACCAGGCTAACCCATAGAGATCAACAATGCATATTTAGTCAAAATTGTCGGGGAGCATGAAATGAGATTAAAACGATAGATGTTTAGCATAGTTAAATATCAGAAGATATCAATGGTGCATATTTTATATAAGATGTGAAGACATGAGATGTTGACATAATGTTTTAAGTTTAATAGTTGCTCAGTGACCATTGGAATTCAAATATTTGAATTTGCAAGGGAAGATCAGTCTATAGTTTGTGTGCCATAACTTTCAATCTATGTAGAATTTGATGTTATAATAAAAATTAAATTTTTAGAGGACTTCAAGGTATATATATAATTATTCATTTTAAGTTCTAAATTTTTATACATTCAAATTTATTGAGCTCCAAATTTGACTATGTGTTTATTTATGCTCTACAAGTAACCTGAGAAGGGTAATTGAGTTGTTCTTGATGTTATTTTGATGTTTCAAGATGAGCTAGATATTGGAGAGTACTATAGAATCCTTGAGGATGATCTTTATGGATTATGTAGGTTTGACCAATCTATATTTGGTATGAACAAATGATTATAATGTGATTGTGTGTTTGTTCATGGTGGTTATGTAGACAAAATGTTGTTTCAGCAAATTGTGCTTTAGTAGAAGAGTGTTTTGGTGACTATGATCATTTGAGGATGTTAAAAGGGTCATGTGGAGTGGCCCTATGCATTTGGAAGTGGTCTTACATTACTAATTTTCTTAATGGAGTGCTAAATGTGGGAATAGGTCTCCATGAGACCTATAAGGGCTACTAAGGCCTAATTGAAAGGCATAACTACTTAAGTGTGACCCATGAATGTTATGGCTAACCTATGAGAGTGGTATTGAGATATGTTAGTTTCCTTAAGGGTGAAGGCATGTGTTGTGGCTGATAAGGAAGGTTGTGATCACAATAATCATGAAGGCTCTATAAAAGGTGAAATAAAATGTGGTGATTTCTAGACTTGAGAGAATTAATGGATATGAGAGTTTAAGAGTAAAGGAAAGAAGGAAAGGGTGTGTACCCAATGAATGGGTTGTATATTAGAGCAAATTGATGACTTTTTATATGACTTGTAGGTCATATTTTTGATGTTAAAGACAGT
Organism: Torreya grandis; assembly: GCA_037957365.1. NCBI lineage: Eukaryota > Viridiplantae > Streptophyta > Pinopsida > Cupressales > Taxaceae > Torreya > Torreya grandis. The sequence continues at coordinate 1,741,745 of JARHVA010000784.1, read as the reverse complement.
GCTCTTTTAGGTTTGAAGATTAAAGATGAGTGAAGTGGTCTAGTTTGATCCAAAAGGTGGTTTTAGATGTTTATGACTATGTGTAGAGTTAAAGAGAGATGATATACAATGTACCTCCATTAGATTGGTAGGCAATTAGTATTCAGAAGATGTTCTTTTCATAGGTGTTGGGAAGGTGCTTAAAATATAGGTTATAAGGACTTGACCAAAATGTGGTCAGAAGGACTTGATCATCTTAGGGTCAGGTGTTCCTTGTAAAATAGGTGTTTCACTAAAGCTGGTCAGAAGGACTTGACCAAAAGGTGGTCATAAGGACTTGATAATCCTAGGAGTAGGTGCTCCTTGTGAAATAGGTGTTTCACTAAATTTTAATCAAAATGAATTGACCTATCTTATGTTGGTGATCATCTTATAAGATAATTAGTCCATGTGTTTGTAGGCTTAAAAGTGGGTTTTATTCCCCAAAAGGGTTTCCCACATAGATCTTGTGCTTGTATGTAATCTTGCATTATCTTCATTGTTCATTTCTATAAAAATATTGTATGCTTTATGAATGGTTGTATTGAATGCTTAAGTGTTTAAAGGGTTTGGAAATTGAATTTGGGTTATCTGTCACCATTGATTCACCCCTGCTTCTCAGTGGATTGTACCTCTAACAATTGGTATCAGAGCAGGCCTTTGGTAAAGCCTTGATAGCTTGAAGGAGATCCAAAGTATAATATGGATAGCCATCAAATGAAAGGAGGTTTTTCTACTAAGCAAGCACTAATATTCAATGGATCCAATTATGCTTTTTGATGTGCAAGGATGAGGACCTACATCATGTCCCTAGGGTTTCATACTTGGCAATTTATTGTAGATGGTTATTCTGCACCTACTATTCCTCTATCTAATGTTACAAATAAGAAATTGTTTGAGAACAATTCTAAGGTAATGAATTCTATCACTTGTAATCTTTTAAAATTTGAATACACCAAGGTAATCCATTGCATATCTACCAAGGAAATGTGGGATAAATTAAATACTATTTATGAAAGAGATTCAAAGGTTAAGTTGGCAAAGTTGTAGACTCACTGAAGACAATTTGAGTGTCTTAAGATCAAGGATGAAGATTTTGTGGCATCATTTTTGTAGACAGTTGATGAAATTGTGAACATCATCAAAAGTCTTAGATAGAATCTTTAAGAAGATACTATAGTTTAAAAGGTATTAAGGTCTCTCTCTCAAGTTTGATTCTAAATTATCTACTATAGAATAAATTCATGAACTTACTTGATTGAAGATGGATGAATTTCATGGCATTCTTACTACTTATGAGATGAGAGTCGATGATGATAAACCACCAAAGAAGGAAGTATCATTCAAGATAGAAATGAAGCCAAAGAATAAGTTCTAAGGTAAGAATCTCAAGGAGGATGACATATTTAATATTGATGAAGATGAACTAATTGCTTTGTTTACAAAGAAATTGAAAATAGGGTCAGACAAGTATAAGGGTAAACTACCCTTCAAATGCTTCAATTATGGAGAGGTAGAATATTTTTTTAATAAGTGCCCTCATAAGCATAATAATAATGATGATGATGATTATGGTGATGGCCAAAATGAAGATAGGAATACATACAAGTCTGATAAGAGGAAGAAATGATTTAGAAAGTATGACAATAACAAGAAGTCCTTCAAGAGCAAGAAGAGTCACTACACCAATGGAGATTGCATCTCATCAGATGAAAGTGAGGAAAATGACTCTGAATTTGATAATGAAGATGATGGTCATGTTGAAGATAAATCCCTCTTCATGGCTGAGGAAGGAAGTTGCTCATATCAAAAGGAGTCTACTTAGAGTGATTCAGATGATGATGATAAAGATGAGGTGGACTATGAGACTGAATTGATGAATGCTCTTAAAGAATTGAAGATTAAAAATAAGATTAGCAAGAAGATGAAGTCTTAAATCAAAGACTATGAAGATCAATTCAATGTGTTTGAGGCAAGAATGAATGAAGACACCAAGGAGCATGAAGATATAGTCAAGCATCTCAGTTGTCAATTAGAAATCTTGTTTACAAGCTTGAAAGCTAAAGAAGATGAATGTTCAAAGTATGTAATTGAAAATGAGTCATTAAAATCTGAGTTAGAGAAAATATTTAGTAAGATGCAATCATTTATGATATTTAAAAAGAGCTCAAATGATCTAGATAATATTCTGAGTACTCAAAAGCAAGGAAGTGATATAACTGGTCTTGGATACAAAGAAGAACTAGAAAATGCAACTCAAAAAAATATGAAGACTAATGTAAATCATACCTTGAAGGTCAAAAATCAATTAAGGAATGAATATGTTGGTAGTATGAAGACAAATAAAATAAGGTAACCAAATGCCATGAAATATGCAAGTTTCAATGGTTATTGTTACACCTTCTATCAGTTTGGGCATAGAGCTAGAGAATGCAAGAGACCTGTTAGAAATGAATTTGCATGGAACTATTATGGGGGTCATTAGTCAAAAGGTAAGTCTTCTTCAAAATAAGTAGTTTGTTTCAATTATCAAAAGAATGTAAATATTGCAAGATTTTGTTATGATCAGGAAAGGCAGGATAAGCTTCTTACAAAAGGTATAGTGTGTGTCAACTATCAATAGAGAGGTCACATTGCTAGGTTCTGCAAGTAAAGACCTACAAGACAAAATAAGTTTAATCAAGCTCCTAGAGTGCAAGAAAAAAGGCAAGTTAACTCATGAAAACAAAAGGTGGTAAGTGTGAGTCATGATGAGTCTGCAAGTCCAAATAATATGTTTAATCTGGTGGAGAATGCTATAGAAGTTAGATAGTACCATGAGATCTCATTCTCTACTCATATTGTGAATGAAGAGACCAAGCTCAAGGAGAATACCAAGGTTCTAGTTAAGGCTAGTTCAGAGGTGTTTTTGGATGCTAATGAGCAACCTGTTGTGTGTGATCAAGTTTCATGCAAAGAATATTAGTTTTCAATACCTAGTGATGAGGTTCTAAATTACAAGGAAGATTCTTCAACTAAAAAGGTATATCATGAATCTATGTTATCCCCATGTGTTGTCAATATAATCTTAGAAGATAAGGAGAATGTTGTAGTGGATGAGAAATTTGTTTATGTTAAGCCTAAGAAGAAGAAGAAGAACTATCAGTATCACATGACCAAGGAGGGGAAGGAATATGAGGAGTTGTGGGCAACCCCTGGTTTCACATTGTTCTAAGGAACCATGTGAAGTAGGAGGTCTCTATTTATGCTTCTTAAAGAGACTCCTATTAGTGGAGAAGAAAGTGTTGTTGTGGTGTACTTCAGAAGGTCTTAGAAAGCAAGAGATGAGTATTTCCAACTAGAGTTGGTATGTCAATATGGGAAAAGTGTTTTGATGAGGTCAGAACGATGTCATAAGATGTTTGTATTGTGTATGCAATGGTTGCAAGATCAAAATGGGTGTTTTTATGTGGCATAATGAGAGTGATTGAATGTCAAGAAGAGTTTGGTGCTCAAAAAGGTCTATGCACTTCTTTTTTATGTGTTTCAGGTGGTTTTGTGTCTTGATGATCCTGTTTGTGCCTTTTGGAGGTTTTTGTGTGCTCTCAGGTTTATCTTTCTTATTACAGATCAAAGCCATGATATAGGAAGGCAAGGTTCCCAAAGTTTTAAATGCTCAAATTTTGGTCTAGAAGTGTGTGATGGTGATCTCTAGGTGTGAAAGAAGTTTCAAAGGTGGGCATTGACCAGAAGGAGGTTTTTTGACCTTGTTTGTTTTGAGATTCTAGAGTTTTGGGCTATGCTCAAAAAGTGATTTGTCTTGTGAGTTGAGGTCGAGGATTCTTAATAGGTTTAATGGGACAAATGGGTTATCAAATCATGCTTCATAGAGATTTTAACATTTATATTTTTTAAATTATTCAAGTTTTTTGTTAAAATGGAGGCCGAATTGGGTAGTAGATTTGTGAAGGAAGTATGTTTCATAAGAGGATCTAGGTGATATAAATTGGTTTGATTAAGGGGGCATATGCGAGTGCTCTAGATATGAATTTTTAGGTCTTGAAAGTTTTTCTACTAAAATTTGTGGGCTCTACAAGTTCTAGGTAGGGCTACAAGGAGTCTAGACACGCCTAGTGTGAAGATTTGATGTTTTTTCTTAGTTTATCCAAAATATCAAGGAATGAGTGTTTCAAGGTGATTTATCAAGTTGGTTTATATCATGTTTCTTATTTTTTGAATGGCATGACGTTTTTTTGGTGGTCCTTGAGGTGGTATGAGAGAGAAGGCTAGTAAACATATGTGGTGATTCTTCATGGTGTATAGAGATTTGAAGATGTTGAAGAGGTGAAATGGCTCATAGATATTAGGGGTATTCCCTCTCATATGTTTTTTGGTGATTTTCATCATATTTTAGTGCTTTTGTGTGTTCTTTCTTCATTGGTTTCAATGTTTGGTTGAAGAGAGTATTGGCATGTAGCAAGAGGAAGTTGTCAAGGCAAAGAAGAGGTAGGCTCAAGGTAAGGGGGAGTTTGTATTTTTTTTCTAAGGTGGTCATCTCCTGTTGGTGGTATTTTCAAGTCCTTGAGATTAATTTTATCTCACTTTGTCATTGTGTCAAAGGGGGAGAAGATTCTTATTGTGAGAGTGCTTGAAGAGAGAGAAGGAAGGTGAGATGTATGATGGGTGTTGACATAAATTACAAAAGGGGAGATTTTTGGAGATTTTTCAATGATGTCATGGAGGTTTCAAAGTGATTAGATGGAGTGTCTTGATAGTCTAAGTGTTAATGACAAAGTGTGCAGTGTGCTAGTCCTAGTATACTTGAAGTAGGCTTGGTTGATCTTCAATTTTAGCATGATTAGGGATGGGTCTATAGTATTGAGCATGTGTGATGGGTCCTATAAAATTTCAATTATGATTAGATATCTTGTGTAAGTTCATGGTATTCATCTAGTTCTTCATTATGTTCATCTTGGCATAGTTGGTTCTATGGCAGACAAATATGAGTATGAAATTTGTTGACATCACCATTACCATGTATGGATGAGTTAGGGGGAGTTGGTCATATGAGTGTGATCACATTAGTACCAATTTGATATGGTCAAAATTTTAATTCATGCAGGTTAACAAAACAAAATAAATAATTGTTCAAAGTTGGATTCCCAGGGAGTTTGCAATGTTTTCCCATACTTAGCCTAATTTTCAAAGGAGATCTAACAATGAGTATTTAATTAGATCACAGATCAACCACGTGAAATGAATCTAATCCTAGTGTATATGTTCAAGAATATATGATTAATCAGTTTGATGGTGTTATATTTCACATGTGTGAAGGTTTCAGAAGCAGTTTGTTATATGGATGGATTCCCTTATGTGAGGAGATCATATGGTTCAAATTTTAGGACATGCAATTAAGCATAGTAAAAGTCATTAAGGTTAAAATTTGTCCTTCTAAGTAGATTTTAGTGGTTCCCATACTTATCCAAATTTTCACAATGTTAAAGATCAAGACTAGATAAAGATTGAATGGTGAGTGGGTGTTCATGTAGATGCAGATCAACGATGTGTATTGAGTCAAAAGGGTCAAAGTGTCTAATAGTTAAACATGTTAAAGTATAGGATAATATCAAAGAGATCAATGAAGCATGTTTATTCCAATTTGTTAGCAAGTATCAAGATGATGTCAAGTGCTCGATGTTTAACAGTGAGCAAAGGTAAAGACCGGGCTAATCCACGAAGATTGACGATGCATATTTAGTTAATTTGTCAAGGAGCACGAGATGAGGTTAAATTGAAAGATGTTTAGCATAGTTAAAGATCAAAAGAGATCGATGGTGCATATGTGATCTAGTATTCAAGGACATGAGACGTTGACATAGTGTTTTAAGTTTAACAGTTGTTTAGTGACCATTAGAATTTAAATATTCAAATTTGTGAGGGAAGACTAGTCTATAGTTTTTATGCCATAACTTTCGATCTATGCAGAATTTGATGTTACCGTAAAAAGAAAATTTGTATAAGACTTCAAGATGCATCTTAAAATATTTATTTTATTGTCTAAATGTTTATATAGTCAAATTTATTGAGCTCCAAAGTTGACTATGGTTCATTCATGTTTTTCAAGTAACCCGAGAAGGGTAATTGAGTTGTTCTTGATGGTATTTCAATGTTTATAGATGAGATAAATATTATAGATTATTTTAGACTCCTTAAATATTATCTATATGTATTTTGGAGGTTTGACCAATCCATATTCAGTATGAAAAAATGATTAGAAGGTGATTGTGCATTCATTCATGGTGGTTGTGTGGACATAATGTTATTTGAGCAAATTGTGATTTAGCAAAAGAATGTTTTGCTGACTATGATCATTTCAAGATGTCAAAATGGTCATGTGGAGTGGACTTATGCATTTTGAAGTGGTCATGTGTTTCTAATTTTCTCAATGGAGTGATAAATAGGGGAATATGTCTCCATGAGACCTATAAGGGCTACTAAGCCCTAATTGAAAGGTGTAGTTGATTAAGTGTGACCCATGGATGTTATGGATGACCTGTGAGAGTGGTATTGATATATGTTATATGCCTTAAGAGTGAAGTCATGTGTTGTGGATGATAAGGAAGGTTGTGATCACAATAATCATGAAGGATCTATTAAAGGTGGAATCAAATATGGTGATTTCTAGACTTGAGAGAATTAGTGGATGTGAGAGTTGAAGAGAGAAAGAAAGAAGGAAAGGGTGTGTGCCCAGTGAATGGGTTTTAGAATAGATTAGGTTGATGATTATGTGTATGAATTTTAGGTCATATTTCTAATGTCAAGGACAATGCTCTGGTAGGTTTGAAGATTTAGGATGAGCGAAAAGGTCTAGTGTGATCCAAAAGGTGGTTTTGGATGTTTGTGACTATGTGCAGAGTTGAAGAGAGATGATATACATTGTATCTCCACAAGATTCTCATGCAATAAATACTTAGGATATGTTATTTTCATAGGTGTTGGGAGGGTTCTCAACATCTAGGTCATAAAGACTTGATCATCTTAGGGGTAGGTGATCCTTGTTAAATAGGTGTTTCACTAAATCCAGTCAAAAAGAATTGACCAAAAGGTGTTCAAAAGGACTTGATAATCTTAGGGATAGTTGATCCTTGTGAAATAGGTGTTTCACTCAAGTTGGTCAGAAGGACTTGACCAAAAAGTGGTCAGAAGGACTTGATCATCCTTGGAGTAAGTGTTCCTTGTCAAACAGGTGTTTCACTAAATTCTGGTCAGGACTTGACCAGTCTCATGTTTGTGATCATCTTATAAGATAAGTAGTCCATGTGTTTTTAAGTTTGATATTGGGTTTTATTTCCTAAGAGGGTTTCCCACATAGATCTTGTGTTGTGTGTGTGATCTTTTATTATCATCATTGTTCATTATTATAAACATCTTTTATGCTTCATGAATGGTTGTATTAAATGCTTAAGTATTTGAAGGGTTTGGAAATTGAATTCAATTATTTGGCACCATTGATTGACCCCCTCTTAGTGGCTTGTACCTCTTGTTGTTCTCCAAAAATGTCACTCATTTTTAGAACAACATATGAGCTATTTTGGTCCTGCAGGGCTAAAATTATCTCTTCCCTTCTCAAAAAGTTGTTCTGAGCATTCAAATTCTCTATTTTTCAAACTTTTTCACTAAGGGACTCGACAGATACATTTCTACAGACTCAATGGACTTAAAACTATGGACTCTATAGGAAATAAGTGCCAAGTGACTAGTGATGTCCCCGCAGACGTCAAATTCAATTTTCTCCTAAAATTTATCTCAGGATTTAGTGGATGCTGCCAAGTATCGTCTACCGAGCCCCATTATACCTTGTTTCTAAAAATAGCAGAAGTCACCATGTGTCCCTGATGAATCTCGACAGAAGCCACCAAGTGTCGACATCCACAATTTATTCCTTTGGTTTTGATTATTGAGTAAAGACTGTGGTGGGCCCCCAGTGAGCTGCTAAAGTAAGCAGAGCGTGCCAAGTGTCATCATCTGAATGAGTCCCATTGATCTCTATAGTGCTTTTCAAGCTCATCAAAAGCCACCATGTGTCATCTTCTGTGGGACTCTCAAAAGATCTCCAAAGCCTATATAAGTTAAGTGGATGTTGCCACGTGTCCTCACCTATTTCACAATAGATGCTACCATGTGTCACCTGTTGAGATCGACAAAATTTTGACTAAGGCAAAGCCAAAGGAAAAAGTGCCCTTTTGGAGGACATTGAACCAAGCCAAATGCCCTTGTAGATGGCAGCGAGCAAAGGGGACACAAGGAATTCCTTTAAAAAAAATTATGTGGAAAAATGATCAAGGCAAAAATCCTTCAAACTTTTTGTCCGAAGGAATTCACCCAAGAAGAAAGCCCAACCAAAAGTAGAAGCAAAATGGAGGAAGATTTCCTTTGAACAAATTGTCTGAAAAAATTCATTCAAACTTTTTATTTGAAGGAAAAGTCTGCTAAAGTAGAAAACTCACTGAGGAAATAAAAGCCCAAAATGCGCCATGTATCCCTCATAAAGTTGTAGTGGAATGCGCCACATGTCATCTGCTGAGACATAGTTTCTAGTAACTTTTAAAGCACCAAAACATGCCACATGTCATCTACAAAACTCAGTGGAAGCTAACACGTGTCATCCTCTGCAGGATTCTCAAAAGACATCTGGAATATGCCACGTATCCCATTATAACTTTGAAAAGCGTGACAAGTGTTTGCATCCACATCTAGAGTTTCTTACAAGTTTCAAATCCTCTTTCAATAAGCATCTCTTAGAGTCCCATGGATATTGCCAAGTGTTCTGATCTATTTTGCAGTGGAACGTGCCACGTGTCAATTGTTAAGACCAACAGAAAGCGACCAAAGAACAAGGGATCGAATTGAACCAAGGACCCAATTCAATAGCCATGAAAGGAGGAATGATGAAGAAGGACCAAAAATATTCATGCATAAGATATGTTTCTGGAAGCAGACCGCCAGGTGGACATTAGAAAACATAAACATTCAATGGTGTACCATGTTTCTCTACATTGAGAAAAGCAAATGGACAAATATGCCTGATTCCAGCATATCTTTTTGATAGAATTTAAAATGTATTCAAGGCATTGAATGCAACATGATGTGTTACTACTCCCCAAGTCTTTCTTGGAGGGATATATATATATTAGACTCTCTATCTCCCCAATTATCAGAAACTAAACTCTGCCTAAATTGAAAGCCATTACTGAGACTTTGAGCTCAGATTGTTGATCATATTTTTTCATTTGAATAAGAAAACAAGTGACTTTTCAAAATTTGTGTTGGAATAGCTTGGTTATTGAGGAAACTATTCTTATGTCTATTTCATTAATATATTTTTGTCCATTTGATTAAATAAGTAGAATTAGTGAGATGACAAAGAAGGTGTCCTGAAGCTAGTTACTTTCAGACTTTGTGCTGTCATAATTGTCTTTAGTGTGTATTTATTTTCTATTTTTATGTAAAGAACCTTGGGATGATTTTGCGCCCTCATTGTTTTTTTTATTTCACTCTTTGACAGTTAAGGTGGAGACTTTGTACCTCATTTCATCATACCGTGTTACTACACCCTATTATAGTTATTTATCACCACCAGAAAGATTTCTTTTGTCTACTGAACAACACTTCTAAAAGAAGAATAGTGTATTCTATCATTTCATCTGGATTTCTCTTTTGATTTGTGAACATCATCTCTGAAAAAAGAGAGATGGATGGTTTATCCTACCCTTGAGTGTTATTTTCTATTTATATATACAGCATATAGCTCTTGCATATCTACAGAGAACCTCCCCTTGATGAGAGGAGAGATTAGTCCCCTTTTGATGTAGTAAACCTACACATTTAGTCAACCAATCTTTTTGTTGTGGTTGATCAGACCCATTATGTTTATCAGTATGTTGATTGATAAAATATTAACCCAACAATTTTTGGTGAATCCACTGGGAACACCAATAATTTTGTGCAATTTGAAGCCTCAAGCTTCAAATTGAAACATCACCTGTGTCTTATCCTTTATCTGTATACCCTTATCTATTATAGATTTTGGTGACTCCATTCCACTTCTTACCCATTATCATTATAGCCTTACCATCTTTATCCATTTTTGTTATATAATTTGGTCTACAAACTAGATCCACTGGGAAAGAATGCACAGTTTAAAACCTCAAGCTTCAAGCTGAAGCAAGGTCAATTTTTTCCTATTTTTGTTTCACAATCTGGTAGATCCACGATATATGTGAAGCCAAAGGGCTAAAGGTATTATTGACCCTATATTCGAGTTGGTACAACAAAGTAATTTTGATCTATTTCCTTCACCATCTCACCTCCAATGAACTAGGAGCTTTCCTCCTACTAAAGTCAGGGCTCCATTACCAAGCAAAGAATCCACTTCTACTATTGATAAAGCCTTGCTAATAATTACCCCTCTGAGATTTGTTATTCCTCTTTTTCATAGTCATACAATGGTAGTTCAAGGCCCCTGGGGTAATTATTTTGGTCCACTTAATCTTACTTCACCTTTACATGAACTCCCACACAGTTCAAGGAAGAATTTTCCTAAATTCTATTGTGATAGAAAATTTCATCGTAATAAACATATTTCAGCCTTCAGCATAGCCTGTGGCATAATAGGCGTGGAATTTGAGGACGTGGCAGTCAAGCTATTTGTAGAGACATTACAAGGTGCTACTGTAGATTGGTTCAACCACTTACAAGCTCGATCAGTAACTGACTAGAACACCCTCAAAGCCAAGTTTGAAGCTAGATTCAAACCTATAGAAGATGCACATGCCCTTCTGGCTCAGCTCACACAGATGAAGAAAGAGCTTCATAAACCAATGAGGGATTTCATAGCCAAGTTTGACAAATTGAAGAACAAGATCCCTGTAATTACTTGACCTATAGCTGAAAATCTCAAATGTTTCTTCATTAATTCTTAGCTACCTGAAGTGAGTTTTTTATTGAGACGTGCTGGTCAAACAGACCTTGCTGTAGCTCAAGATTTGGCCACTGAGGTAGAAGATGATCTCATCTTGGCAGGGAAGATAAGGAGAGATTCTAATAAAAATAGACCTTCATTATCTTCTAAATATCCATCTACAGGCACCATTGATCTAATAGTGCAGAAGTTGGCAAATGAGTTTCTTGCTCTCAAAATGTAAATGGTGCAAGGAATGTCTTCTGCTCCTTCATATAGAGATATGCCAAGGAAGACATTTCCAAATCAGTTATACCAGGGCAATGCTGCCAAAAATCAAGGGTAGCTAAATCGTCTTCCTCCCCCACAAGGGAAACTTGCCATTAAAGCACCCTTAGCCAATTCAGTAGTGGGATATCTTGAAGTAGAATCAGATTTCTCTTTCCAGCCTGAATTGAGTCAAGAAAATGATGTTGATCTCCTTGCAGAAGACCAAGAAGGGTCAACTGGTGACTCCAACATTGGTTTTTTAAACTACCAAGATGAACCTTGAAGTAAAGGAGAAGCATTTGATGGATCATACACAGTGTTTACTAGGTCACAGAAATAGTCAACTCAACAAGATGATAAAAGAAAAATGGAAGAGCATTCTCAACTTGCAATTTCAATTGCTAAGCAGAGAACCATCCTACCTTTCTAGCTAAAGGACTCGGTGATCACCAAAAAGGTAAGTACATCAAGTTCACCTTTAGCTTTAACTTCACTTTTTCAAATCAATCCTCCCCCCTATAAACCAAAAAGTTGAATTACCTTTCTCTGTTCCTAATTTAATTCAGTCATTTGACATAATTGATCATGTCAAGAAAACCAAAATTTAAATGACTGAGTTTGAATATTTACAATCTAATCCTAAGCATCTGGATAGGTTAGTTGAGTGTGTGAAGAATAAGGTCATCCCTATAGGACAAGATGCTAAGAAGGTACCTCGTGATTTCCCAAAGAACATGCCCATCCCAAACAATCTTGTCATTACTCCTCCTACTGCCCCTGGGAAAATAGAACATTTCTATGTTTCTCTGTTGATAAATGGTCACAAGCTGAGCAATTGCATCATTAATTCTGGAGTTTCAAACAATGTCATGCCTATCAAAGTCACTAAATCCCTTAGCCTCACATTGGCCAAAATATTTGGTAGGTGTTTCTCCATGGAGAATAAGCAAGTACCACTATTGGGGCAAATCAAAGATTCCCAATTTGCATTTGCAGCCTTTTCAGACAAAAGAATCAAGATGACAATTCTGGTGGTCGATGTCCCAACATCCTATGGTATTCTGCTAGGGCAAAAAAATTTCAAGGATGTTGGTGGAGAATTGAACATGGACTTATCTAAAGTAAGGATCCCTATCAAAGGCATCATGCAAAGGCTACTTCTTGAAAAGGAATCAAAATATATTGTCACTCAGACATCAACCCCTAAATCTCAAATTTTGTTTGAGTCTTCAGGCATGGGTAACTACTTTCTATCTACAAATGAAGTTCATGAAGCATCTGATGAAGCTCTTGAAAGTGTCAACCAGAAAATTAGTTTAGCTAAAATAATAGAAGAATTGGTGAAGTGCAATGGAAACTTAGAAGAATCTTCCCCTCCAAATAAAGAAGATTTTAAAAAAAAGTAGTGTCTAATAAGGTATGGATTCTGGAATTTGATGGCAGCTACTCCTCTACCAGTTCAGGAGCCAGGATTGTGTTGATATCTCCTCAAAGAGATATTTTTCCCTACTCATACAAGTTGTAATTCAGCAATACTAATAACACAACTGAATATAAATCTTTGTTGCTTGGATTGAGGGTTTTTCAAGATAAAGGCATCAAAATCATTCATGCCAAAGGAGATTTTGAACTAGTGGTTTTTCAAGTAAGGAACTTGTACCAAACCAAGAATGAAAGATTGTGCCACTATTGTAATCTAGTCTGGGACCAAATTAAAAGCTTTGATGCTTTCAACATCTTTGCCATACCTAGGGAATTCGATGATAGAGCTGATGCACTTGTTGTTTCAGCAACTCTCTTAGTCCCTCACTCAGACTTCAAATAAGATAAGTACACTATTGAGCTGGTCTTTAGACCAAGTGTGCCTGATAATGCTGATCATTGGTAAGTATTCAATGATGATCACCAAATCATTACTTTTCTAGAACAAAAAGATAACTTTGAACAGATACATTTTGAAGGCAGTAAACCTCAGAAGTGTGAACCAGCTCCTGAATCAAATACAGATGAAGGTGAGGAGTTCTTGCAACTGAAATGGAATAAGATTCCCAAAGGCCTAGTTTTTCTTGAGAAGTTGTTTGACAAACATGATAGATTCATCAAACAATAGTAAACGGATTCAAGCTCCTCTCAAGAATTTGATCAAGTAAATCTGGGTACCAAGGAAGGTCTCAAGATGGTTAACATTGGTAAATGTTGCACTCCCAAGGAAAGGTTCAAGTTCACTACTTTGCTTAGCCAATACATGGACATCTTGGCATATTCTTATGATGACCTGAAGTCTCTTAGGCCTGATAAAATTTACCATGACATTACTCTCAAGGCTGACTCGGTGCCTTACAAGCAAATATATAGACAGTATAATCCAAAGATATCAGGTACTATTTTATCTGAGATACAAAAAATGTTAAATGCTAGAATCATTTTCTCAATCTATCATTCCACATGGATTGCAAACATAGTGCCTGTAGAAAACAAAAATGGTGAAATTTACATCTGTGTGGATTTTAGAAATCCAAATCAGTCATCTTTGAAGGATAACTATCCTTTGCCAATCATGGATCAAGTGCTTCAGATAGTGACAGGTTCAGAGATGTTATCAATGTTAGATAGTTTCTTAAGATATAATCAGGTTGAAGTTGGTGAAGTAGACCAACACAAAACTACCTTCACCACACTGTGGGGCACGTTTGCATATAGAAGGATGCCTTTTGGCTTGATAAATGTTGGCACCACCTTTCAGAGAGCAATTGACCTTGCTTTCAAGGATGAGATGGGTAAATTCATTATGGTATACCTTGATTACTTGACCATCTTTTATAAGCATCGCTCTGATCATATACGCCACTTGCAACAAGTGTTGGAGTGCTGCTGCCAGAATGGCATTTCCTTAAATCCCAAGAAGTCTATTTTTGGAGTAATAGAGGGGAAACTTTTTAGACACATTATGTCCAAAGAAGGCATAAAAATTGACTCAGATAGAGTCAAGTCTATCCAAAAACTTACCTTACCTACAAGTAAAAATGTTGTTCACTCTTTCTTTGGAAAAGTGAATTTCTTACAAAGGTTCATCCCTAAGTTTGCTAAGAAAACTAGACACATTATAAACATGATGAAAGGGAAGGCCACCTTCAGCTGGACTGAAGAAGGCAAGTCAGTATTTGAAGATATCAAGACCGCCATTGCCCACACCCCAACTCTGGTTTGTCTAGATTAAAACAAAGAATTCACCATTTACAGTTATGCTTCTAAACACACACTTTTAGTAATTCTGATTCAACAGAATAAAGAAGGTATAAAATCTCTGATTTCTTTCATGAGTTACCCTCTCAAAGCTCATGAGCTAAAGTACTCAAATATGGAGAAGCATGCTTATGCAGTGGTGAAAGCAGTCAAGCATTTCTGCTTCTACATCCTGAATTCACACACTACTGTCTTAGTTTCTGACACCACAGTCAAATCCATATTAACTCAGCAAGCGTTTGGAATAAAAAGAGGCAATTAGATTGCAAAGATCCAAGAATTTGATCTGGACATCAAGCCAATAAAGCTGGTGCGAGGAAAATGTCTATGCTTATGCAGTAGTGCGTGCAGTCAAGCAATTCTACTTCTACATCCTAAATTCACACACTACTGTCTTAGTTCCTGACACCACAATCAAATCCATATTAACTCAGCAAGAGTTTGGAATAAAAAGAGGCAATTAGATTACAAAGATCCAAAAATTTGATCTAGACATCAAGACAACAAAGCTGGTGTGAGGAAAATATCTATGCTAATTAATTGCTAATAAAAAACCAGAAGAAATAGAGCATGAAGAAGCAGAGGTGGAAGACACACCAATAGTCCTCTTTGTCTCCACTACAAATGAGTGGTATTCAGGTATTGCTCATTTCTTTACTTATGGTGAGTGTCCTGCTCACTTATCTTACAAAGAAAGGAGAACTATTAAATTGAAAGCTACCAATTTTGTCCTTTGGGACAATGGCTTGTACAAGAGGAGCCTTGATGGAGTGTTTTTTCACTATGTGGACAAGGAGCAGGAAAGCCAACTTTTGAAATCCTTCCACAATCTAGCCTGTGGAGAATATTTTTTTGCTCCTATGACTGCCCATAAAATTTTGTGAGCCAGGTATTATTGGCTAACTCTTTTCCAAGATGCATATAAGTGGGTGAGAAAATATGAACTCTACCAGCAGTTTGTTGGAAGACCCAAGTTAGCTGCCCTGCCTCTCAAGCCAGTGGTCATAGAGGAACCATTCTAGCAATGGAAAATTGATTTTATTGGAGCTGTAAACCCATCTTCAAGTGTTGGACATGATTATGTCCTTATAGTAACTGACTACTTCACCAAATAGGTGGAAGCAATTCTAACCAAGCATGCTACTTTAGAAGTAGTATGTGATTTCCTCAAGGAGAATATCATTTTTAGGTTTGGAGTCCCAACTAAGATTATTACTGATAATGCAGCTTGTTTCACTTCCCAGTAGATTACATAATTCTATTTCTACTATGGGATTACACTCTCCCACTCTTCTGATTACTTTCCATAAGGGAATGGACAAGCTGAATCAAACAATATGAACTTGGTGACTATCATCAAAAAGCTAGCAGATGACAACTAAAGGACGTGGCATAAAGCATTAGTTGATGTTCTATGAGCAGACAGAATCACACCAAAAAGGGTAATTGGTGTGTCTCATTTCTAACTTCTTTATGGTATCAATACTGAGATACTAATCACCTTGGAATTACCAGCATTAAAATTAGCTAAGGCAATTGAAGATCAGACATACAAAAGCCCCCTTGATAAGAGGATCATGTGCCTAACTGAGCTAGATGAGCAAAGAACTATGATGGTGGATTGAATTGCTGCCCATCAAAGTTTGGTGAAGAAACTCTTCGATTAGAAGGCAAAAAAATGTTATTTTCAAGTTGGAGATCAAGTCTTGTTATGGGACAAAAGAAGAGAACCAAAGGGGATGCATGAAAAGTTTGACTCCCTTTAGAGAGGCCCATTTATTATCCATCATCACAACGGTGAAAATAGTTTTCTATTGAAGTATCAAGATGGCAGACTCTTTTCTCTGCCTCACAATGGGCAGCATCTGAAACACTTTAATTCTTGAAGTATTGAATCATTTCATATGTACATGTGTATATTTGTATAGTTTTTAGTTCCATTTTGTTTTGTTTGTTTTCATTTTTGAAACCTTTCTTTTTGGGTAGCATGACTCCATAGCCCAATGGCACACTTCAAGGCACTAGAGATTTTGGTTTCTACTCCGCTCAGCTATTTCAAGTTCTCAATTGAAATAAGTTCCCCAATTGAAGCCATCTATTGTTCCCCAAAAATGTCACTCATTTTTAGAACAACATATGAGCTATTTTGGTCCTGCAGGGCTAAAATTATCTCTTCCCTTCTCAAAAAGTTGTTCTGAGCATTCAAATTCTCTATTTTTCAAAAATTTTCACTAAGGGACTTCGCAAATACATTTCTATGGACTCCGTGGGCTTAAAACTACAGACTCTACATGAAAGAAGTGCCAAGCAACCAGTGACATCCTCATGGATGTCAAATTCAAGTTTCTCCTAAATCTTCTCTTAGAATTCAATAGACGCTGCCAAGTGTCATCTACCGAGCCCCATTATACCTTGTTTCTAAAAATAGCAAAAGTTGCCACATGTCCCTGATGAATCTCAGCAGAAGCCGCCAAGTGTCAACATCCATAGTTTCTTCCTTTGGTTTCGATTATTGAGTAAAGACTATGGTGGGCCCCCGGTGAGCTGCTAAGGTAAGTGAAGCATGCCAAGTGTCATCATTTGAGAGAATATGAATGAGTCTCGTTGATCTCTATAGTGTTTTTCAAGCTCAGCGAAAGCTGCCATGTGTCATCTTCTGTGGGACTCTCAAAAGACCTCCAAAGCCTCTTAAGTTAAGCCGATGCTGCCACGTGTCCTCACCTGTTTCACAATAGATGTTGCCACATGTCACCTGTTGAGATTGGAAAAAAATTTCCTAAGGCAAATCCAAAGGAAAAAGTGCCCTTGTGGAGGACATTGAACCAAGCCAAATGCCCTTGCGGAGGGTAGCGAGCAAAGGCAGACACAGGGAATTCCTTCAAAAAAGTTCTTGTGGCAAAATGGTTAAGGCAAAAATCCTTCAAACTTTTTGTCTGAAGGAATTCACCCAAGAAGAAAGCCTAACCGAAAGCAGAAGAAAAATAGAGGAAGATTTCCTTCAGACAAATTGTCTGAAAGAATTCCTTCAAACTTTTTATCCAAAGGAAAAGTCTACTAAAATAGAAAACCTACCGAGGAAATAAAAGCCCAAAACATGCCACATGTCCCTCATAAAGTTGCAGTGAAATGTGCCATATGTCATCTATCGAGACACAATTTCTAGTAACTTTCAAAGCACTAAAACATGCCACATTTCATCTACAAAACTCAGCGAAAGCTACCACATGTCATCCTCCACAAGATTCTCAAAAGACATCTAGAATATGCCACATATCCCGTTATAACTCCATGGAGCATGACAAGTGTCTGCATCCACATATCGAGTTTCTTGCAAGTTTCAAAGCCTCTTTCAATAAGTGTCTCTCAGCGTCCTATGGATACTGCCAAGTGTCCTAATCTATTATGTAGCGGAACATGCCATGTGTCAATTGTTAAGACCAGTCGAAAGTGACCAAAGAACAGGGGATCGAATTGAACCAAGGACCTAATTCAATAGCCATGAAAGGAGGAATGATGAATAAGGACCAAAAATATTCACGCATAAGATATGTTTTTAGAAGCAAACTACCAGGTGGACATTAGAGAACACAAACATTCAATGGTGTGACCTATTTCTCTACATTGAGAAAAGCAAATGGGCAAATACGTCTGATTCCAGCATATCTTTTTGACAGAATTTAAAATGTATTCAAGGCATTGAATGCAATATGATGTGTTACTGCTCCCCAAGTCTTTCTTGGAGGGATATATATATTAGATTCTCTATCTCCCTCATTATCAGAAACTAAACTCTGCCTAAATTGAAAGCCATTACTGAGACTTTGAGCTTAGATTGTTGATCATATTTTGTCATTTGAATAAGAAAACAAGTGACTTTTTAGCCTTTGTGCTGGAATAGCTTGGTTATTGAGGAAATTGTTCTTATGTCTGTTTTCTTAATACATTTTTGTCCATTTGATTAAATAAGCAGAATTAGTGAGGTGACAAAGAAGGTGTCCTGAAGCCAGTTACTTTCAGACTTTGTGCTGTCATACTTGTCTTCAATGTGTATTTATTTTCTATTTTTATGTAAAGAACCTTGGGATGACTTTGTGCCCTCATTGTTCTTCGTATTTCACTCTTTGGCAGTTGAGGTGGAGACTTTGTACCTCATTTCATCCAGCTGTGTTACTGCACCCTATTATAGTTATTTATCACCACCAAAAATATTCCTTTTGTCTGCTGAACAACACTTCTGAAAGAAGAGGAGTGTCTTATGTCATTTCATCTAGATTTCTCCTTTGATTTGTAAACATCATCTCTGAAAAAAGAGAGATGGATGGTTTATCCTACCCTTGAGTGTTATTTTTTGTTTATATATACAGCATATAGCTCCTACATATCTACAGAGAACCTCCCCTTGATGAGAGGAGAGATTAGTCCCCTTTTGATGTAGTAAACCTACACATTTGGTCGACCAATCTTCCTATTGTGGTTGATCAGAGCTATTTTGTTTATCAGTACGTTGATTGACAAAATATTCACCCAACACCTCTAACACTTTGTACTCTTCTGCCTTTTTTTATAGTAATTAGTCAACTTGGTCAACTCTATACTCTTATTTGTATTTTGTATCTCTTTTATTTTGCATCAACTTTATCTTCCCTAATATCTCTCCATTATCATTTTCCTATTTGAAAATAACACTGAGTTGAATTCAATAGATATGATGAGTTTTACCAACCCCAATAGGTTATCCCATAAGCAGCTTGTGGATCCTACCCTAGATGAAAGTAATTTGCATGTATCCACTCGCACTAAGAACTATAGGACCCCTCCTCATTCCTCTTTGCTTCGTAATCCTCTCTTCTCATTTGAAGATCAACCTAAATTAGAGTATACGCTAGAAATGCTTTTCTTCATCAATGATTTTCCTCACCATCAAGAAAAATATCCTTCTACTATTTACCATCTCATGATAACTGGTCAAGTCGAGAAGCCCCATTCACCTTCTCCCATATTCTAACATGGATTTAGAGACACTAGTTTCTTTGCTTTTCAGCCTCTTCCCTCTATTTTGTCTCCTTTTCATACCATGACATCTTTATCTATGATTTCTTGCACCTCCATGCACAGTATCTCTACTAACATGGTAGGTTCCACATCTAGTGGGCCTCTTCCAAGACCCGCTCTTCTCAATTCTTCCACTAGTGCATCATTTCCTACCCATGGTAATCATGCCTCTAGTGTCACTTCTTCTCATCCCTCTACTAGTACATATTTTACACACAAGCAAATCATGCCGCTAGTGCCTCACTTGTTAACAATTCTTCTCAAGCTATTACTAACACCCATAATGGTACCCAAGCCACTACTACCAATTCCAATGCTTCACACAATGCCAATAATACCAATAAAACCCATCAACTTCTATTATAAACTCTTAATCAAATGAATGCTTTCCAAGCTAACAATGAAAATCAAATGATGCAAATGAAAAATCATCTTATCCATCTTCAAACCCACCCTCAATAGATTTCATGGGGCACACATAACCAAAATAATCCTCCACCTCCTCTTCAATATTCCCATGGTAATCTTATCCCTCAACCTCCCCTTGTTAACAAAATAATCAAGCACCTTCAAAATGAGCCTTTTACATCTAAAATTTTTAATATCGACATAGGAGGTATCACCCCTACCATTACTTACAATGGGTTAACCGATCCTACTCTTCACTAAAAAACATTTGAAAATCTATATAAAGACTAGGTCAAGTTAATTACCTTTGCCGCTACCAAGATATTAGAAAAGAATCTCATGGGAGATGATTTGGATTGGTACAACCAAATCAGATCTCATTCCATCACTAGTTTGGAATACTTTGTCAATTATCTAATCCAAGAGTTCCAAACTAGTGATCTCCCTGAAAATGCCTAGCCCATTTTATCAATTGTAAGCAACTTGAGACTGAAACTGCACAAGCTTTCATCAAATGATGAAATAACTTGTCTAAAAAATGTGAACATAATATGGAAAATGACAACCTCTTCCATCTATTTACCAATGCTCTTTTTCCCAAGTTGTAATATTAGGTCCAGACTCTCTCTCCATGTACTTTGGAGGAAGTCATTGACCAAGCCAAATGTAAGATTTCTTCATGCATCAACTTGATCCATCCCAACCTACTATGGTTACTCGCATGTTAATCAAAAATAATAATCATCATGCTACGATGATGGTGTCACCAAATCTTATTCAATTTTTTCTTAACCAAACTCTAGAATAAACATCCCCTCCCAACCACATCACCAACCCTCATTTATCTTCTTCAAATAACATCAATGTTCATAAAATTTTATCCTTAGAGGAATTATAAAAATGTGTACCAAGGCCTCTTCTATAAGAACTTGATCCTACCCATCCCATGAAATCTTGGTACGATCTTAATAAATTTTGTGGATTTCACACTAGCTGGGGTCATTCTCATTAGACTTGTAGGCAACTTCTTAATTTGGCTATGGATTTCTTTCTCAATCCAAATTTTGATCATGATTGTATCATTCATAAATGTCAACAAGCCTATGACATTGCCTTCAAATCCCATGAAACACAAAACTAAATCTCAAGCTTTGAACCAGACTAATGCTCATTTGGCCATCTCCAAAGATGTCCTTCCATATCACCAAGATAACCAAGACAAACCTACCCCTTGTACCAATAATGTTGACAATCTGCTTGACCCAACTCCTGAATAAAATGTGGTCAATATGACTAATATGCAATGGATGATTGCTTTCATTAATCCTTATCCCATCCACACCCCTTAATTACCTCACACATTTCATGTTATCCAAGACTCTTCTCTAACTCACCTAATAGAGTTGAGGAAAGAAGACCCTATGTATTTTGATGAACCCATTGCAACACCTCCCTTAGATAACATTGATCATATTATTTATACCAGTCCTCCAACCTCTTTACCCATCACCAATGATACTCAAATTTATATCAACACTTCTTCTCAAACTAAACTTGCATCAACTAACCCATCTTCTCAAGACAGTCAACAAACTTGTCCTCCAATTAAATCTTCCACCTCTTATCAATATAAATTCACATGCACTTTGGCTCCTCCTTCCAAGTACCTCCTTCAAAACTATGCACATCTTTCCAATAGTCTCCTTATGGGTTATGATGAATGGGATCCTATCATAGAGCTTACTAATCTCCCATCTCAAATACCATTTATCTAACTTATGTGAACCTCTTTGTGTCATCATAATTATCTTATGCAGCTTTTATTCAAAATGAACATCCCTTGTCCTCCCCTAGTTGGATGTGAAACCACCTTATCCAGATTAGAAGATAACATTTTACAATAGTGCAAAGAAATGTCCATACATGTTGATGAAACAATGGACACTTCTCTTTCTCTCAAATTCCCCATTGCTTCTTTGATCCTTGATGAGATTCTACTTTATGTAGATGATCCTCTTCTTTTTATCAGTGTCCAAATTGATGATATCCAAGTCAAGCATGCCTTAATTGATGAGGTTTCTATCACTTATGTTGCCTCTCTTTATTTTATCAAAACCCTTGGATATTCTGAATGTAATCTTAAATCCACATGCAGCACATGTCAAGGCTATGATCGAAGGTAAATTACTCCTTTAGGCTATATGTGGCTCCCTCTCACCATCTTACATGTTATTATTCATGTGAAGGTGATGATATTCAACTTTCCTCCATCCTAGAATATTATACCTAGTAAACATGGACTCATCGCATGAGAGAAGTTGCCTCTTCCACTTGCTAATGTGTCAAATTTCTTCACTATGTAGCCATCTATAAGATTCAAGGTGACACTAATCCTTGGAATTTTGAACAATTCCAAGACTATGGTGTATTCAAGATTCCTACCCTTGAACCCTTTCTAATAATTCCATTGCATGAATCTTAATGATTTAACTTTCCTGTCAATTCCACCCAAGGTTACAATGATCACCCTGAACTCATCAAGAATATACCCCCTAACCTCCTACATTCTAATGAAGATGAGCCTGATGAGATCAATCTCAATATTAAAACCTCAGATCTCTCACCTCATCTCATTTCTTGGCTTCCCTCTTCTTTGCAACCTCATTCCCATCAACTACCTTGTGATGATATCCCCATTATCTTAACTAAGACTCGATATTCCATTTATCACACCACATCAAATGACCAAGTCATCCCTACCTATGCCATTGATCTTCATACACCTGATTATGAAGATGGATATACCTTAGATGATCCATTCTTAGGTGGTTTTGTTTAGGCCTGAGATGTTAAAATTATTCATTATCATTCCTCTTTGCTTTAGTCTTTCATAATATCTTCTAGCATTCCATCATATACCATCCCTAATTTTAGCATTTTTCCTCTTGATCATAGGGTAGAGATGGTGCACCTTTAGTTGACTTATCCTTAAGATGCTTAAAACTATCCTTCAGCCTTTTATGCATCCTTCCCCTCCCTCAATAGAGTTTATTTTGGATCTTATTCCCACTCCCTCTATAACTGAGTCTCTTCCTATGTTTTATCCTATCGCTCCTTTAGTCGATCCTTGCCTAGTCTCTCCACCATCTCCACCATCTCTTAGTGATGGCTTGTTTCCTTTAATTTAACTTGCTCCTTTTCCCACCAAATGAGATGATCAACCATATTGTGACATTCATACAATTTCTTGTCACTAGACTAGAGACTGTTCATTATACCAACCTTCATCGCCTTCTACTTCCACTCCTCTTGTGATTACACCTACCAAGTCTACTCACAATTATATTTATTACTTCCATGTCATAGATAATCATTCATCTACACATTGTCATAAGCTGCAATAATATATTGACACATTACATCCCACCACTCTTCAACCCATAAACAAGGCTATACCTCCCCTAAAAGCATTACCTGAATATCTTCCCAAATATAGATAGGTATATTGTCTTTGGCACCAATGTGGTACACATCACACTGATCCATGCCACATCCTTCACAACAGCATCTCAAGGATCACCTCATAACCATTCTTATGACTACTACCCTTCCTCCCACAAGTCATCCTCACAAGAAGGCTCCCTCTTCTTCCCCTGTGGCTCTACCACCTATGGTCCCTTTTTAACCTACTATTTTTCCCCCTGTGAGTCCCTCACCCATGGATATTCCTTCCATAGTGGCACCTTATCCACCATTAACCCCTTCGTCACCCATAGATTCCAATCCCATTCCTTATCTTGAGCATCCCCTACACAATAACCCTCATCAACATGATCCTTAGGCATTTCTACATTTTCTATTGATGCAAAGTATTTTCTTAACTTTCTCTGAAGATCAATGAGACTTTTGCTGCAGTCTGAGTTTAGCTTCATAAAAACTTATTGGATGTTATGGATAATGAGTATGGATAAATATATCAGTATTTATGATCATAAATTATGGTGGTCTTACATTCATTTCTTCATTTGGATTGGACGTGTGCTCTAACTTTACATTTATCTATTTTATATCATTTGATGTTGTGTTAAATTCTTATCTATCTTACATGGTGATTTTTGTTATGCACTATATATTACTTATGATATCATTATTCTTCTTATGTTATCTTATAGATTCATTTTCATAATTACATGCGTGCTCTTCTTGAGTTCTTTTTTATGTTTACCTTGTTATTTTTCATGATTATTTGCTATCTTATCTCTATAAACATGAATAATTATTATTGTGACTTGGTTATACAAACCTTGTTCCCTTTAGTCATTCCTCATTTACCATGTGAACGATTAGCAAACAATTCATCTCATTACAATATCCTTTTACCAATCCACTTTGTATCTCCCATTATTCCCATTTATTACCTTTTGTAAACTAAGCATACACATGGTTGAGACTTGAGATAACATGTTGGTTCATAGTTAAGCCTAAGTATTTTAGTCAGTCATATATTTGAGTACTTAGTTTCATATAGCCTAAGTCTAAAGCTCATTCATGTGTATCACTTTATCTCTCATGATTGGTCATTTCAAGTCTGTATGGAGGAAGAATATTAAAATCCATCAAACATTCAAAATTCAAATCATTTAACAAAAGGTAATGATCTAAAAGGCTACATTAAAAATTTTCACAAGTTAAATCACACTAAAAGACATGATTCTAAGCACATCTCCTTTCTCTAATTGAAGATAAAACTCCATAGTTGGCCTCATGATAGAGCCAAGGTCCATTGGGGTGTGGTAGGCTAGTAGATTAGAAAAGAGAATAAAAAATCTCTTAGTGTTACCTACTTTCTCACGCAAGTACCCAGTCTTCATAGTAGATTGATGGCTCTGTAAGGGGTCCTGAGGAATGGAAAACACATCATGGGAAGGTAGGTCCATTTACTTTTCTTGTTCAAAAATCCAACATGAGTTGATCTTAGTCCCAAACTTATCTACCTACTCAGCTTTGTGCCTCTAGTGAACAGGTATCCCTTGTCTATTGATGGTCATTAGTCACTTAGTGTCTTTTCCATGTCTTTAGTGTTCCTCAGTCTCCAAAGGTCTTCTCAAATATGCCTATGTTATGCTTCTTACATTCCCTTTTTCACTCCATACAACCCTAATTTTTCCCCTTGAGACATATTATTCTATTCACTAATCACTCCCCTTAGGGATTCCATTTGTGAGTTTCAATGTAAGACCTTGGAAAGGACCAGGCCTTCCTCACAAATTACCAAAATTTTCACATTATCATTACAAACATCCCATTTTTCCATATTTTAATATTACTTAAACCTCATTGGTGTTCCCTTTGTGAGTTGTAGTGTAAGCCCATGGATAAGACCTAGCCTTCCTCATAAAAAATTTCAATACCCAAGTCACAACGAAACTACATGTGCAAAATTTGAGATAAGATGTCATTGATTATGAGTTACACATAATTGACATGCTCCCCATCTTGATTTAGTATGTTTTATGCTTAATTAATCTTTCACTTTTATCTTCTTATTCTCTGATTGGATGTAAGAATCTAACCACCACTTTTTTAAATTTTTTTATACTTCCCAACTTGAATTAGTGTGATTAATTTAAGACCATTTTACCAATTTTTTTCTCTTTTTATACTTCCCAACATGATTTAGTATGATTGATTGAATTCATTGATTTATTTTCATACCAATAGTATTTCACATGCTTTTCATTTTATGACATTATTTTCATACTTCCCAACATGATATAGTATGATTTTACTTGTTTTAATTTGGAGCTAATATTTTTCATGGTTTAAAAACATTTTTGCCCTCTTGTTTACCACTTTTTGGTTTATATACTTAGTCATATTGTGTTATTACACATTTACCATTGTGATATAGTGTGTAGTGCATTTGTTTTTTATTATACTTTTCCAAAAAGAATTTGTGTGGTTCTTTTTAACCATGCTTATGTACTACATAATGCTAGAAAAGAAACCACCCCACATATATTTCCTATAACATATATAACAAAATCAAAATACATGTGCTAGAAATAAATATATCCATGCATCCACAACCATAAGCAAAATATAACCCATAAGATCAACATCCAACTATCAAAATAGAATATATATATGTATATGTATATGTATATGTATATGTATATGTATATGTATATGTATATATATGTATGTGTGTGTGTGTGTGTGTGTGTGTGTGTGTGTATATGTATGTATATGTATATGTATATGTATATATGTATACACACACACACACACATATAAATATATTTTTTAATATAAATAGTACAAAAATACATCGCTTTATCTCTATGGTTGGGCTCCATCATGTCTATCTTGTGGCCTCACCATGCTGCCCATAGATGCCTTGGACTATTCCCTCTGCATAATGCACTATAATAATGTTGTCTGAGATCTCATCCCTGCTACATTTCCTTGTAGGTTGGCCACCTGGGCCTGAACCTATCCTAGCTAGATTGTGGTAACCATAAACACGGCTCTTTCTTGTGCCAGGGCCTGCCAAGCCTATACCTCTCCTACTCCCACCCCTATCGGTGGCTGCAATCCATATTTGCATGCCTTTAACTACCTCAAAACCTCCCCCACCAATATAAACCAACCCTCTTAAGCTAGGGCTAATGGTACCACCAAATCATTCAATGTGGTAGGGTCGTATGATGCCAACACTCCATCCAAAATGTCATGATGTGATGCCATAACTAGGAATCCCCATCTGATATTCTTGATCATAGGATCTATAAAATTCAAACTAGATAAACATTATATCACATATACATCTTAAAATATATATATCTACAATCATATACAACTAGTATTCTATCTCAAAAACTAAAAAAATTATAAAAATGTATTATATGTCCCAGTGTCACCTACCACTATCTCTCCATCTGTTCATCCATCGAGCATGGTCTCTCCATTAGCCTATCCCCCAAGTACCTTATCTATGGGATACCTCCCAATAAAATTAAAACCTAGAGTCACCACCTATACACATCTCAAGCCTTTCCTTAGTGGTGCCTTTATCGACCAGCTTTGCCCTAGGCTGATTGATGGGTCATCCTAGATAACCACCCTTTGTGTTTGAACCTACCACTAACATCTTTGTCAATGATTCAACTAAGTTTTTAATTTCTCCTCCTATTATAGTGTTAGTTTTGGTACCTATTATACCCCTACATCCACATACATGCCCTCTCCTCTTCCAATTATCGATTGTTGTGCTTAACCAGTCCATGGTCTCACACATCGTGGTTTGATCTCCAATCTCTCGACTAGCACTCCTCCTCTTCCCCTCAACTATATTGCATGTTATACCTAAAAGGTGGGCATACTATATGAACCATTAGGTGTGGGATTCCAAACTATCTTGATAATCATGTCATCAAATGTGGCTCTACCCACCAAGTATAATGGCCTGTGATCCACACTCATGCTAGCCCTAGTGCCACAGTCACCCAACTTGGTCAAATAGTCACAATATGTTCATATGGATTCCACACAATCTCTCCTTATGTGACTGTCTATAGTGCTAGTATGTGGGGCAAAACCCACATTACCTGGTCCTATCTCCATCTTGTCACTTGAGGTAACCGATCATCAACCACATGGGGGAACTTAGTTGGATGATACATCAGGAACCTCTCATTTATTCAGGCACTCAGTAATACCACTAGTCTCATGGTCTTTTACCCTTTGGATAACATCCCATACATATCATGCGTGAGTTGAACCCAGATGATAGACTCTAAGTCATAGAGTGCCCC
Organism: Torreya grandis; assembly: GCA_037957365.1. Classification (NCBI taxonomy): domain Eukaryota; kingdom Viridiplantae; phylum Streptophyta; class Pinopsida; order Cupressales; family Taxaceae; genus Torreya; species Torreya grandis. The sequence goes on along the minus strand of JARHVA010000784.1, from coordinate 1,713,998 downwards.
TGATCCAATATGGACTGACACAAGGCTATCACATATAAAGATACCTTGCCATCTGACTTGTGACACAAAATTTGTGTTATCACAAGTCCTATCATAGCCTTCTAGATATCTATAATATATGTAATATACATATCAAACAAGCTCACCCTTAGTCCAAAGTAGATCCTATATGAGCATGTCACCCACCAGGCTAATGCTTGTCTCTCCTCTAGATCATCTAGTGTCCCTGTGATCACCAATGTCCCCATATAAGCAATCCAATCAATGCATGGACATCCTCCAACATGATCCCTACCTCTATGGTATCCCCATACACCACCCATATAAAAGTTTTGGTCAACCATTCCCATGCTCTAAAGAACATGACAACAAGATCAGCACTCAGTGGGATGTGTCTCATCTCCATGATGCCTCCCAAGCCCAATGCAACCAATCTAGGTCTATCCACATCCATCAAACACTCTAATAAATCAAGTAGCCATGAAGCATCAACCAATTTCCAAAATCTATGACGTCTCTACAAAATATCAAACAATAAAGGATGTATTAGATCTCCATGTCACTCATAATCAATATACATTCTTTCAAATTTCACAAAAATAAATTGGTTTGTTTTAATTTATTCATTTTATACCAAATTGACCTATTCCATACTACATCAGCCTTTTCAGTACTAATTCAACCACCATGTGGCTTAACAGTACTAATCAACCCCTTTTTTCCTTGTAGTACTATATTAGTTACTTAAGAAAAAACTAAGTTGGCCACATCGTACTAAGCCAGCTACCCTTTGACTTATAATACTAAGTCATCCTTCCTTCTACTCTGTAATACTATATCGAACACTTTAGAAATAATGAAGATGTCCATATATTACTATGTCTTCCCCCTTCCAAAACAAACTAAGTTAGCCATGTACTACCAAGTTGGCCCACTAATTTTTTGTCTTTCATTCGTTGTGATGGATTTTTGACTAATTGTCATAAATGCCTTGGGCATTTATTGCTCTAACTCCATCCTACCCAATAACCTATTTGACCCCTAGTGTCCCTAAAAATTTACTAGGGTTCATTCTAGTATGTATATTTTGCCTAATTATAAAAATTTCTATAAAACATTCAATTTCAAATAAAAATATTCACAATTTTAAATTTTTAGTTATTTATCTGCGTTGCACTCACTACAACTGCTATGTGTCCTTCCCATCTCAGCGATTGTCTCCTCACCATCTTGGCTCTCTAAGCCCTCACTACGTCTCTCAGAGCTCTATTTTTCTCAAAATAGCAAATAATAGCAAATGAATTCTTGTTCACCCTATTTATATTTACTATTCAAAATTATTTACCCTTCAAATATTTACCATCAAATTTCTAATTTTGATCATATATTTATCTCTACTAACTCTTTTTTCAAACCATAAAATGTCTTGAAATCTTGATGTCATAGAGAATCTTCCTAACGATTAAATGCCTATGTTGAAAAAAATCATTTTTTTGCTCTTTTTTTGCTAATATCTACAAGTTCACCTAATGTTTTTCACATTGGACACTTTCACATTTTCCACATCCCCTTCTTTATCTACAACACTAAGGTAAGTAAAGGTATGTGTTTTTCCATCCTATCCTTTCATTTATCTTATTTTTTCCTTACTGCACTTTATTTAGCATCAACATTATGTGTCATCATGTTCTTTTCTGGAAGCACCACCCCTTGTTGCACCTACATGACACGTGATAAACTTTGAGTGGGGCATATATATACACTTGATATTTTTAAACTTTATCAATTACTAATATTTTTTATCTTGCAGGAACCCATCGAGTCTTAATCTCTCTGAGTGCATACCTTAAGGGGTGCACTGAGAAAGAGGTGGTCAGACCATTGGTGCTTCGTAAAATTGTTGTCCCTTTTACCACTTACTATTTACATACTTATCTCTTAAAAACCATTCCCCTAAACTTTTATTTCTATTTTACACACTCTTATAATATTTTACCACATTCATTATCCCTTTCCCTAACCTAAACCCCCTTTTGATAGTTTATATGACTATGTCAACCACATCAACCTCATATTCTTATTAACAAAACTTATCCCTGGCTGACCTAGTCCATGACCTAGTATGTTTTTTATCAATTTCGATACTAGGTTGATCAGGTCAACCTTGTTAGTCAAAACTTTCAAAAGGGTTTAGGGTTAGATCTGCCTATATAAACACAATAATTTCATTATTTTTTAAAGAAAAGAATAATAAGTAAGATATATTTTGCATCTACTTATCCACCATTCTACTTGAGGAGCAAGCTTAGGGTTTCATACTTTCTTTAGAGATACAAATCTTATCTTATGGAGAAGTATTTCTGATGCATTGATAGGTTGTGTAGCCTAGAGCTTATTTATCTTTTTCATCCTTACATACCACAATAACCTCTTGCAAAACACCTTGGCCAAGGGAGAGATTGAGGCTTGGTGGGTTCGTCTTCAAAAGTGATTATTCCTAACTTTGTTCCTCCTTTGTAAGAGTATATAGATATGTATTTGTACTTTTATTCTATGCATTAGGATTCCATATAAATTAAAGTGAGTATATTTTTTTTATACATATTTATTACCCCCACTTTGTGCCACAAAATTTTGTGAACACTAGATTAGGTTTTGCTTTGCTTTTTATTAGTTTAGTAAATATGAAAACATAGGACCTAGTTAGGGTTATTGCATAGTTTTGCTTGATTGGAGGATTTGGAACCCGCCCTAGTGATATTATTATGGTAAGATATCCCTTAATTAGGTTTAGCATATCCATATTGGTCATGACCCTGATTATCTAGTATATCTTCAATTGGAAGTGTAAGTAAGATCTATCCTCTCTAAGTTAGGATTGATTTGTAGATTTTTTGCATTTCTCATTGCATACATTTGGAAACTATGTTATTGGTTCCATGTTGGTAAATGGCATATCAGTATTTTATATATACACATGTGTTTCATACATATTAGGACTGTGATACAAGTATACATAGATACATGTTCTATGCACTTTTAGATGTTGGGTCTTCCATCCACTCATGATATGTGGATATTGAGGTCATCCTCTTTTTTGATCATGATACACCTAGGTTATATCATTATATGGCCATTTTACATTATCATGTTTGAGCTCATATACTTACACATGCTTTTATCCATGCTTATATATTTCATAATGTACTTGATATGCTATGTGATTAACTTTTTTTGCTAACACATATGATCAAGGGACTAGTACGATGTGTTTATGTTAGTTGCTTATAATTTTCCTTTATGCACTTCTTTGAGTGTCTTGCCTTGCTATTATCCTACTTATTTTAGCATTTAAATATAATTTATTTTTTTAGCCCCCATGCCTTTGTTTGCCTCTTTGACATTTAAATATGTCTTAATTTTTTTTATGTTGACATTTGAATATGTCATTTCTTTTTTTAATGGAGATTTTACTAAGTCATGTCCCTTCGATTGTGCGGCATTTGAACATGCCCCTTTTTTTGAGGTTTTATTGGACCTTTATCTTTTGATTTGCTTTTGAGTGCTCTTGTGTGTGTGCTTGATTTCTTGTTGAGCTTGTATTGTTACTATTTAGATGTTGTCATGATTTTTATCATGCATCTTAGGGCTTCGTGTGAACACATTACTTATGCTTCAATGATATATCTACCTAGACATATTCCTTCAATATGCTACATGGTACATTCATAGTTTACATGGTTATCTTATCCTTTTGAGGTAAGGTAACCACCAGTTACTACTTTCCTCACCTCAAAAGGGGGGCATATTAGTGGGGGCATTCCATAAAGGCACGACTTCCACATTGCTTCACATACTTAGATTGCAATGAGGGCATGTTGTGAAAACATGTTTTTCACATGTCATAGTTTTAGATTTAGTGGGGTCATATTTTGGAAACATATTCTTTACACTTATTCAGTGTTTAGTATACCCAAATTAGAGTGGGGGCATGTTTGGAAACATGTCCTCCACATTGGCACTTATATTAGTTTTTAGATTTATTCATATACAGTGGGAGCATGTTTTGAAAACATGTTCTCCACACATATACACCATATTTTAGATTCAGATATATGGTGGGGGCATTTTTTGGAAACATGTTCTCCACACTTATACAATCAAATTGGCCAAATTTCATAATTATATGATTCAAACACACATTTGTCATAGAATTCTATATATTAGTACCATTGTTATACACAGTTTTAGTATTAGACATATCTAAGGTGCATATACTATGTAAAGGGCACCTAAATTATAAAATCATAGTAGTTTCAGATTTTAAATATTTTTAAAGATTGTCATCACCCACCAAGTTTTACTTTTATGGACTGTATTGAGCCAATCTATTGTAGTAGTTGGTTCACTTTTGGTATGGTTGAGATGATTAAATCACTCAATTTTACCAAGGTTATAGGTTTTACTTGATTACATCATCTAACTTCACTAGTTTTATAGTGTGAGTTAACTTATTTCACTCACACTCACTAGGTTATAAGTATGATTGGGTTGTACGATTGAGTTAACCTCAATTATCAAGTGGTAACTCGCTCTTTTCTCCAAGGTTAGGGCATGTTTCCTCTAACCTCTATTTATCTATCTAGATATATTCACTTTCCATATTTTATATTTGTATTAATCACATTTTTAATGATTCAAAATGATACATATTTTAAAATCAAATTGCCAAAAGGTAAGGATATTACATTGATACACAGGTGTACTCTAAAATATTTCTCTCTTTTGAATTCAATCATTTCAATGCATTCAATTTTAGTTATAAGAAATAATTATATATTATAACATGCTCTTGGTTGTAGGTTAGTCACCAGCAAATCACTCAAATTAGACTCAAGCAAAGGCAAGGTGTGTTATACACACCTAGGTATGCATTTCTTTTTCTTTAAATTAGCAATTTCATTACTAGATTAAAGTGGGGGGTGTAGACACTATTTATAAAATATATATCACCATGGTCTTGTATAATTTAAAAATACATATCATGGATATAACTTTACATTCTAGACTTTTCTCATTGTCAAAAGGCTCGAACACATTATCTCTTTATGCTTATTGCTTATCTCTTAGTTTGACTAATGTCATTTTGATGATCCAGGCCTTCTATCTTGTTATAAACCTACTTATCTTTCATCTCTATAATTTTTGGACATGTACCTGTGTTTATAATTGTTATATAATTATGTCATAGTCATATTCCTACATTGACGCAAGTGTCATATCCTGACACAAATGTCTAGTACCCTAAAATCATCTAATTTGTAAATGAAACATATGCTTATGGTCAACCTAAGTGATTTAATATGATATATTATCCAAAATAATTGGTATAAATATAGGATAAACCCTCATTCATTTATCACCAAGCACATACCAAATAACTCACAAGGCAACAAACTAAAAAGCACTCAATCAAGCACTCAAGTGAGCAAAGCTTCCATATTTTCTCATATTTCCATATCAGTCATAGGGACAACATATCTATAGGTCTGAAGCACTAAAGGATCACTCCATGAGAAATATTTTTCAAGTTACAAGCTAGGTCAATCTATATACTTGTTTATCACACATTGCATAATATACACACAAACCAACACATAGGGGAGAACTACATAAGTTTGAGGTGCTCTTCAAAGTATAGGTTATATAGGCAGTGCTCATTGATAGAAGGTTTTTTGGGGTATATCGACACCATGTTCCCATTAACCTATTTTTCCCACAACCACTATGAATATGAAGAACTAAGGTTTTGATATTTGACAAGGAGCAAGAGTCCATGACCCAGAACTGAATGCACCAAAGTAAAGGTGACACATAACCCAGAAGCATCTAGGTGCTTGCATTCAATTTCAGTATCTATCCCATATTAGACACATGTGTACGAGTTATATAATAATGTCGATGTAACTATCCCAAGTTGACACAAGTGTTTGTGGCTATAAAAGTTAAAATTATAAAATCAAGTGATTGATCTAAAATCTAGATCTAATCTAATTTCTACCTATTTAAAATTTAGATCTATATTAGCATGAGAACCAGCTAAGTATCTTGTTTTCATTATCATTTTAATATCTAGCATAGATTTACTTTATATCCTTAGCATATCTCAACATAATAAATTCAATATATATTTATCTAATTTTTGTAATTAATTGATATGCTTTAGAGATAGTCTACCATCCTTGTGCCCTAGGCTATCTCTACCCCTTTAACCCTAGATTCCCCAATCTATATTTTAAGTTTAAACATAAATTAAACAACCAATGAACCATAAATAAGCATCAGGGAATAAATATAAAGGGAAAATATGAAATTAAACAACTAGGTCACCAAAGAGGAGCCTTGGGGAATCAACCTAAGAGATAAGGCATAAAAGTAAAAAACCAAGGCACTAAAGAGGAGGCTTAAGGAATAAAATAAAGAGTTAAGACATAAAATTAAACAACCAAGGCACCAAAGAAGAGCATGAGGTTGAACCCAAGAGGGAAGACATGAAACTAAACAATGAAGGCATCAAAAGAACCTCAAGGAATAAACCCATGAGGGGAGATATAAAAGTAAACAACCATGAAATAAAAGAGGAACATCAATAAATTGACCTAAGAGGGAAAGCATAAATGTAAACAACCATGGCAGCAAAAAGGATCCTTGTATAACAAAACCCAAGAGGGAAGTCATGAAAATAAATGAGGAACCAAAGAGAAGTGTTAGGGAATAAGTCTAAAAGTGAAAATATGAAATTAACTAACTAGGGCACCAAAGGAGCCTTGGGGAATCAACCTAAGAGGGAAAGCATAAAATTAAATAACCAAGGCATTTAAGAGGATCCTTAGGGAATCAAATACAGATGGAAGACATCAAAGTAAACAACCAAGGAACTAAAGAGGAACATGAGGGAATAAACCCAAGAGGGAAGACATGAAACTAAACAACCAAGGCATCAAAGAAGATCCTCGAGGAATAAACCCAATAGGGAAAACATGAAAATTAACAACCAAAGTTACAAAGAGGAGCCTTGGGGAATAAACCACAATGGAAAGAATAATCAGGTAAAATGTAAATGCTAGATATATGAAAATGATAATAATATGATTCTAATGACAAAACATATAATAGCTTACAAATGTCTCATAATTTCATCAAATACCTTATTTATAACTTCATGGATTTTTTTTCATAATTTGTATCATGATTCTACCTTAGTCTCCTTAAGTATCTCAAATATCCTCACAAGCACTTCCTTGCAAATGGCCTTGATCAAGAAAGTAGCTAAAGTGATATCAGAAGGTCGATCATTTGATTATGACTGGGGTGCATGGGGAGGTTTTTCCTCCATATGTGAAAATTATTTTTGGGGAGGTTATTCTTCCATTTTCATAGATTGTGTAATATTTTTTTAGTAAGTTCAACGTGCATTTTTGGAGTGTGAATAACAAATGTGCCAAAAATATCACTCTCCTTTATTGAGGAAGTGCAAAGAAACTATCTTAGGTGAGTAATGTGAAGGAGAGGGTGAATGAATCTATGGATTTTAGATGGAATATTGATGTTATTGGTATGCTTAAAATTGATTTTAAAATGGGCAATACTATTGTGAAACTAGAAAACACCTAAGTGGAGAAGATGGGTGTGCTTTTCTGCAGTCTACCATAGTAGTGTTTTATTGTGAAGCTAATTACTCTAAATGTTTCTTAGATTCTCTAAAATTTTTCATGAAATGTCGAGGGGAATTGTCTAGTTTCATTAGAATGATAAAATGTAAAAATATAAATTGTGTCTTTCCTTAGAACTTAGATTTGATTGGCGGGATGCCAAAGTCAAGGCAGAGAATAATGGACTCCATAGATGGGCACCTAACGTAAGAAATGAAATTGGTGTTAGGTTCATTAGGTATGGCACTAAGGGTGCCACATTTAGATTAAAAAATCATATTTATTCTCATAAAAAAAATATAGTCATATGAATGCTTGTATTGAAAGTCATTTGTTGTTGACTTATTTCAATTGAATTTTTATAATGTATAATCTTGGCATGCTTTGCTTGGGCATATCCAAATAAATATAGATCATCTAGTCTCTAATCATCATCTAATCAGGTGTAGTGAGATCAAAATCAAGTGATTCATCCATAATGTCGCTAGGAGAAGAGGTATCCTTAGGTGATTTCTTCTCAAGGGACCCTTTCACATAAATTTCATCTATTAGCTTCTTGTGAGTTCTAAGACACAAGTTAGGTGGTAATTGATCAATAATGATTTCAAGTAAATTGAAGGTTTTAATATTAAAATTGATCTCATTAAGTTCATCATTTTTAGAATCAAGGAGGTTTATTGGAACTCTCCCAATGAGTTAAAAATGATCACTATAACATTGAATGGGATCGATGGGATAATAAAACCATTGATATTCTTGGAAAGGTACTCATGGAAACTCTTTGAGGGTGGGAAGTTTTTTAATTCATTTTTTTTAATTTTTCAAATTTTTTATGGTTAGTGTGACCTCAGACCTTGTAAATATCTCATAAGTACATGAATTTAATGCATTGGAATGTGGATGAAGCTATCACCATAATTCAGTGAGTCTAAGGGTACCCAAATAAGACATTATAAAAAAGAGAAAAGTTAAAAATCATAACTTTCACTCTATCATTTTGAGGAGGTATGGTCATATGGATCCAAATGCATCCCATGGGAGACATTTGTACTCATTCATAACCTTGACATGTGTTTCAAATATAGCTTAGGTTATTAGTTTAGTATCTAAAGGATTTGATGGATTTTAAGGATAAAATACATATTCTAAAGCCTTCATCAATGAGGGCTCACTTGACATGGATGTCATTGATTTTGATATTGATAAGGAGAGGAGGGTCATCAACAAAAATAAGAGTTCTTATGGGATAATTGTTTGAATTGAAATCTTTAGGGAGAGAGCTTGATCAACACGAAATAAGATTTTGTAAGGGATATTTATTTGAATTGGAAACTTGAGGGAGAAAGTTTGATTAGTTTTTTTATCAATTTGAATTAAGAGTTCTTTGCATTGTTGTAATATGTGCTTGTCTGAACCATGAAATTGCGCATCTTGCCCCATTGAGGGAGGTCAATGAATTTTCATGTCAAAGATAGTTTGCATAGGTTAATTATGATGTTTAGGAGATTTTGTCATGATATTGATAAAGGGGATTTCACTTGGAGTATTATATAGATCTATAACAGGATCCCAATTGTCGAAGCTAGACAATTCTATTTCAGATTTTACCTTAGAAGGATAAGTCAAAATAATCTCAGATTTGGCCTTCACATGGGTTCAATTTAATTTTTTATTTTTTCTCATTTATTTAACATCATCGACTTGACTAATGAAGTAGATTGATTCAGGTAACGTCATCGACTCAATCGATGACATCAGATTTTGACATATTTTTAGGTTTTTACAGTTTTAATGATATTTAATAAATTATTTAATTTATTGGATATACTTGGAAGCCTCTATAGGTTTTTCTATTTTTTAAGTGGAAACATTGGGTTTGATAACTCAAATCAATGCATTCAATGACGTGTTTCATGCTTTGTATTTTGCTTATGTTTTATTCATTGGTAGAAACATTAGTTTTAACTATAATTCCAATAGCATTAGCCTCTTAGCTAGGATTTTGAGTATTTTGATTATTTTGAGGCATTTTATTTGAACTTTTAGATTGATTAGTGTAAATGCCTAAGTGGGCATTAGGTTGGTGAAATATTTCACACATGATTTTTGTTTCGGATATTTTGGAAGCATTGAGAAATTCTTGATATCATTCTCTAACTATAAAAACATTGTCAGAGTTGTTACCAAGAAGAAAAGAGTATGTTAGGTTTCGAAGGGAGCAAAAAATTTCATGGGAGTGGCCCCAATTGGCACGAAACCAAATTTTTATTTTAGTGCCATACCATTAATGAGTTAGCTTAGTGGGATCCAATTCTTGAGGATGAGGCTTAAGTAACTTTTGTCTATTTTATTCCTTGGATATTGATGCTTACATTCTCCTACTAGAGGATACAGTGAAAATGGATTTCCTACAAGAGTGAATTTTGATAGGCATTAGGCTTGATTACATGAATTTTTATTTGAATAAAATTTATCACCATGAATATTGGATACACTATCATTGGTTTCATGCCAATTTTTAGGTCATAAAAATTTCAGTAGCTTGTTTTTGCGGTTGAGAAATCTCAAATTTTCTTGTGAGATGATCCTATTTTTAAGTTTGATCAAAGGATTCTTCCAATGTCTTAGGAAATAATGGCCTAAACTTGTATTTTAAGGGAGGATCTATGGTGGATGTAAATAGTGTAAAGTGTCATTCTTCACTCACATTGTGATCGACTTTGTGGGCCAATGATTTCCATGGCTTGATGAAGTCATGAGGCATTTTGTGATCTAGTTAGTTGGCATTGACAAAGTTACCCATGTTATCTTTGAGTAAGTCATATCATTATAATTCTTGGACCAAATTATTTATTAAGCATTATAATTTGACTATTGAACTAGGCTTGAATTGATTGCACCATTTTAAAACATCCCCCATTAAGGTTTTTCTTAGTAGTTTGGTAGCCACATAACTGTTGGTCTTGAGCCAACATTTTTAGAGGTTTCCAAAGGGCTTAAGATGCAATGTGATGTTAGTGGACCCATCATAATAGATAGTTGAATTTATTCCTCCAATGTACATATAGAAATGAACTTGGTTTTTTTTGTAAAAACTCTAAGAATGCATTTCATAAGTATGGTGAAAGTAAGTAGAAGTTGTTAAGGCAAACAGGTGAATCAATAGACACAACAAGGAAAGGCATAGAAGGTATGCTGACACATGTCTATAAAAATGTGATGGTGGTAGATATATTTATAAATTATGGCACTAATTTATACGAACATTCACTAGGGCCTGAGAAACATCATAACTTATTGATGAACGTAAGTTTTCACTAGTGAACACCAGATCTTACTGATGAACATCAACACTTATTAAAGGATGATAAATATCATTGGTGGGTGTCATTTTTTTGGCATTGGACACTAGCACGGTATTGGTGGATGCTAGTACGATGCTGGAAGATGCCATTAGTTATGGGAAAATGATAGTTGAAACTAACAAATGATGGTTGACATTGATATATTCTAATTATTTATGGTAGGTGTCAGTTGTTGTTTATGGGTGCCAATTACCACTAGAAAGCATTAGCCATTACTGGCAGGCACTAGTTACTACTAGAAGATGCCAATTATTGTTGGTGGGTTTTTTTTTTTTTTGGGGTACCAATAAATATTGGTGGGCACCAGTGATTCTGTGGGTTTATAATTGGTGTTACCATCATGTTGTCTAGTTCTGGCATCCACTAGTAAATTATACTACCACCACTCGGCATCGATGTTGACATCGATTGATTGATGCTAGCATGGCACATTTGGATATAAATAGTGTTGGGACCCTTTATTTCACACTTTTGAAAACTTTATACCTCCTACAAACCTAATTCCTTATAACACCTAACACAACCTCATCACTTCTATCACATAATGGCTACCCCAAGCTCATTATCATTCAAAATAATGTATAAAAACCTCATGTGTCTATAGGTACTTAGGATACTAGAATATCAAGGTGCATTCGTGAACTAGGTTAAGAAGTGTTGTTTTGAGGGGCTTGTAAAGATGCTCCAATGTGACACAGACCCTAGTTTACTCAATTTTTTTATTAGAATCTATGACCATGCAAAAACCATGTTCATCGTGAACCTACAATCATGATTTTTTCAATTTGGAATCATCCCCAAGGACATCCATCGCTTAACAGGGCTCCCACACAAAAATGTTAACCCTGTGATCAACCATGCCTTGCTAACAGAACAGAACAAGAAGTATTCAGAGTCCCATTACGGCCTATAAATGGATGGTTCATACTTTTTTTTAATTTATTATTATTTTCATTTATATTTTATTTAAAAATTGGTATCTCTATTAAACATCCTTAACATATATTTCAATTTGTTACATCTTCCCACACTCACAACAAAAGGGGCCTCTTTGTATAATTTATAAACCATCCTATTCTTTTGGACATGATTGAATTATTTCAGGCCAAAATTGTATTGTAAGGAATAGCATAAAAAATTATAATCTGGGCTATTGTTTACATCTTGCATACTCTAAGTGGCCAACAATTTGATTTATGTTTGTATTTGTCAAGAAAGATTATCAGTGATTTATCTTATGCTCTTACCATTGATAATTCCACTTTTACATGTATCAATTATGTTCTTGTTTTGTACATTAAGGCATTTCACCAATTGAATAGAATGAATATTCCAACTGCTCTTCATGACAAAATGAAGATCAACTCTCTTTCTGTTGTAGATCAAGAGGTGAAATAAAGTTTACAATTGCATTTCAAATTATTAAAAAATATTTCTATGTACTTTATTTTATTGAACTAATATTCTTATCCTTGCATTAAAAAACTCTACAACTATTTTCAAGAAGACAGGTTGTGGTAAAAGGTCACCAACCCCTTGAGGCCTCTATAGAATCAGATATGGATGCAGAATCATCCCCTCATCCATTGATTAGACAAAAAAGGATGTGGACTATATTATGCCTCCTCTAATTCATGTTCAACCATCATAAATTTAAACCTGCTCTCATGTTGTTGGTAATATTATAGTCTTGTCCATAGTATTGATATTTTCATTATACGTTGTAGTGTTTTATTTTAATCATGTTATTTTTATAGCATCCTCAGAATCTTCCCCCAATCTTCCCAACATCAACAACCTCCAAGAATTTAGTTGAAATAAAAATCTCTAGGGGCTCTTCAATAGTGAGGTATGCACTTATCAATTTTTGTTTCAATATATTTATTAAATCTTAAATTTATTCTCATTTACTAGTTATCTGATCTCTTTTTTAATTTGTAGGGACCCCTTCTCAAAGGAAACATTTTTTGCCACCACCAAAAGTCAGCCAAGTTTTAACTAGGGGCAAATGATTATCGTTTTAGGCCCCAAATAGTGGCATAATGCATTTAACAATGTTGGAGTTTCCAAACCTTTCTCTTGGTGGTCTCCCTAGTTTAGGGGAACCACTTTATTAGAACAAATAGATCTTGATAATCAGTTTTTGGGGATTGAGAGTGGGATCAATATTTTTTTTTAAATCCCCATGATATGATTTAAGAATCATAACCAAAGATGCTAGAGGCTAGATATTAATAGCCACAGACACCCAGCTCTCCATCTAACATAGGCACTATCCCTCCTAATCTTGAGATTCTGAAGACAGATGATGAGATTAATACATTTTTTTACATAATTTATTGGTAGATAGTATTGTTGCATATGTAAAATATATTGTTTTGAGTGAAATTGAGTGTTTGAGATTATGGGAGTTTAGGGATAAAGTGTTAATTCAGAAAATAAATGCTTGTTTTCACAAATCACTCCTAATGTAACTAGTTGTTCAAATTGGTTGAAAATCAACCATCAAAAATTAAAGTTTTGGTGAATCAGGCTATTTTGGAGGTAATAATTTTTATTAATAATTACAATGATAATGTTTTAGATATTATTTTGAATAGGCTTGAGAATTTAAATGCAAAATCCCAAACGTACTCTGAAAAATGGGCAAAAGACAAAAGCCTTGTGTTTATTATTGATGCAAAAAGAGAGAAAGTTGTGGTAAATTCTATTTAGTTTGGCATTTACATTTTAATTCTTGTAATATTTAGCTAAATAATATTCTAATTTCAATCAAAATATGAGAATTTGATTAATCGAGGGTACTCTAAGTACACCTCCAAAATATGTAAAAAAGTTTAAATGCGGTGATTTTTTTGGAAGAAAAACATGTTTTGTTGAATAAAAAATAATACATTGAATAAAATCATCAAGGAGCATGGATTGGATTCATATATTTTGTTCAAGTAGAAAGATGATGTGGATCCCTCATTATTTTCATTAGGAGATGCGGTAAAGGAATAACGAGTAAATCTTGATAATATTAATGATGCAACCAAGGATCTTATGCAATTAGGAATCTTAAAAGATGATATAAGGCATGGAGAGAGAATGTCTTCTATAATATAAAGGTACACAGACACTCTGCATATTGAAAAAGAATGAATCAAAATAATGTATATTATAATATTAAAAGAATGCAGTTTTAAACTGAAATATTATATTTATAATTTCAATGTATCTCCAAAGATAAGTATATATTTTATATTTATGGCTTCCCTCCTGATTATAGAGTTCAAATTTCACATATATATTTCCAATTAATTTAATCATTTATTAATGTGAAATGTGGTCTGATGAATTTATATACAATCTTTTATATAATTTCATGTATGTTTAAATTTTAAAATAATTTGAAACTAGTAGACTAATAAAGAATTTATAACATTTGATTGACATACAATCTCATTGTAATGCAACACTTGATACATGTCTTTTTTTCAAATATACATTGTGATTCTAATATTGTAATGTGATCAATTTTACAATCCCTGAATTATCTCACAAAATAAATTCTAATAAATACCAAAAATATCACAATTGCTAATAAATTATATTGCAATGTTTTTATTTAGAATACATACCAAACTAAAACTCAGATAACTAAAACAATCCTTTTACAATTCGTATTTTGTAGCTGGTTTTTGTATTTACTTTTTTAGAGGCATTTTGACTATCAGAATTAAGATCCTCTCTATTGATCACTATATTACTGACTCCTCTTCTTTCAGTGAGTGAACTCCAAATTGTAAGCGCTCTTTCATAAGGAAACCCTTCCACAGGATAACAGAAAACATACAGCCTCAAACAAATCTCTATATTTTTATTCAATCTATTCTGATATTTGGATTTAATAAAATATAATGCACTAAAGACCCTTTCATCTTCCATAAATCTAAAAATCATTGTTTGAAAGAGTTCATGTAATCAAAAATATTTGTTGATAATTTATTGAAGGACACTCCTAAGGTAAAGTTTTTTCCATAGCCTCGTAATAGCACCACTTTCTGTCAATTCATTTAAACATCGATATTGATCAATCATTGTAAGTTTGAAATGTATTGGCTAAGATTTTAGTAACTCCTTTTGAAAAATAACATTCATTTTTACTCCATGATCTCCACAGCTTTGTTGAAATGATTAATGAGAGTACCCATGTATTTGAGAAATAAATTACTTCTTGGTTCTTCACCATCTGTAGTGTTCCAAAATATAGGATTCATCAATCCCATGGCTTTAATCAAGTCATCCCTTTTAAAATGATATTGAATTTTAATAGATGGGCTTTTAAAAAAAAATCCTAAATATCATCCATGTCTCATAAATAACAATATCATATAGTACACGTATTATAGGAATTCCTTCAATTTCTACTCCTATTAAATCAACATGTTTTTGGAATGTGTGCAGTGGTATCTCCTTCCCATTGACCATGATACAAAGATGATTGTTAATATTAAACTTCAAATAGATTTTAGGGTCCTTAATATTTATTAAAATTTTCTAGCTGTCAAATATTGGTCCCTTAAAACATTTTTGTGATAAGTATAACATATCTAAATATTGACTAATCCATTTTCTCAATCGTATGAAGTCAATAGTATATATGGATTTCTCTTGTGCATATTTCATCAAATATTGCATTGCTTTCAACATAATTAAATGCCACATAATTCTAGCAAAGTTTTTAAATCTATTAAATGGTACAATAAATATTTTACCTTGTCAACTTTCATCTGATATTTAAATATAAAACCTGCTAATGATGGATATTCTTCAAAAAAATTGCATGTTGGCTCGTATATAGAGATCCATCTTGTATCAACATTTTTAAAAATATTTTTACCATCAATCACTCTAATCACAAATTTTTGAAACTCTAAAAATATTTTTTGACTGCTTGACATGTATGCATGCAAGTCATGGATAAGCTCCTCCACTTTTGTGACATTTTCAAATATGTTAATAATCTTGTAAGAAAAATTCATTCTATGAGCCATGCAATGAATTGAAATAATATATGGATAAATTATTGTTTACAGTTGAACATAGAGACTAGTTTTGTGCCATTGCATCACTGATGCACCATCAACACTAACACAAACTAACTTGGTAGCTATAGCATAATCATCCATCTCAACAATATCCTTCAAATTATGAATAATCAATTTGTAAAGCTTTTCAGCATTGTAATTTTTTGTCATTTTATGTATAGCTAGCAGATGAGGTTACCTTGAATGGTTATGAAAAGTATAAACATGAATGTAAACCCATGATGTGTTGTCAATTATTGTGACCTCATTAATTGACAATGAGATAAACTGTGCATTGTTTACTTTTTATTTCAAATCCTCCTTCTCAATCATGGAAAGACATTTTTTCATTTCCCAAGCATTGTTATTTAACCAATGGGATTATGAAATGTTATGAAATCCATTATGTTGGAATAAAATGTTATAATCTAAAAAATCTGATATAGGTCTACATTTTTTTAGAATATGATATATGGTAGAGAACTGTATATTTTTGGCATGAAATTTACTTCAGTAACTTTTCCTAATTGAGTTGTTATTGTTCTTCATTTTTAAATGGGATGTCGTAGACGTTTATAATGAGCTTCATAGTATGCTACGTACCTTACATACATTCATTATTTTGCATCTTTTCATTTTTATTTTTGGGTTTGTCTATCTTTTTATTTTACTGACACATATATTTTTCCATAATATTTCTTAATTGTATCCAACTTAAGTTGCATTTTGTGGTCCTTTCCTAGTTTCTAGCTACATATTGTATATCTACATTTTTTTGGAGTATCAAAACCATTTTTTGGATCTATTAGTTTAATGAATAGATACTTAGCTACCTAGTCAAACATAAAAGACCTACCAATTGTCCATGTACTTCTCTTCTTTTGCACATATTTATTAGTGTTATCTTCAACTAAAATTTATGTTTGATGAGTACAAATCGCATCCAATTTTTGGATCTCATTATCAGAAATGTCCTCAAATTTCCTCTTCCTTCACATAGAATTCTAAGTTGAATTTTTAACCAAAGTTGGTTTTTCATGAGATTTAGAATTTTTTTTTTGTATTGACATCCATTTGGTTTGTAATTGTCCTCCATTTGAGGTATTTCATAGTCATAGATAGGAATGTCTTCGAGTGTTAGCATGTCATCATCAATAATATCTTCAAATGGTAACATATTGTCATTATTTCCTTCATTTGGAATACCATTATATGTGGGTTTTGCTTTAAAGAGGGTTTACCTTTGAATTGCTATTGAACCTAAATATGAAATTGAAAATTAAAAAAAATTACATTTCATCATTTAGTATAGTACTTGTATTTGGTGTGGATGTCGGCTATTTAGGAGATTTTTATGGTTAGATAAAATTAATTAATAGGTTTTTTGTTGATTATCCCACCCCCTTAAAATTTCTAGTAGATGCCATTTAATTGAAGTCAATTAAAATGTAGATGATTGACAGATGTTGATGAACAACCTAGGGGTCGAATGCCATTAAATGAATACTAGTGAGCGACATGGGCACTATCAGGCAACACAAATGATGATAGACCACATGGATGTTGATGAACAACACCAATGTTGAAAGGCACATGAATATTGTCAAATGATGTCAACGTTGTCGATCAATGTAAATGCTAGCAGCTACCATGGATGCTAACAGTTGACACCATCATAGACTGGTGATAGTGAAGTTGGTGGATGACACTGGTACAGATAGACTACACCAATGTAGATATGCTTTGGAAGTTCAGTCATCGAAGGATTATATAGTTCATATAGTGGTGAATGTGCTCAAATTCCTTTTGACTTAATAGCAAAATATATTTATAAGTGTGAAATTTATTTTAAATAATAGGCAAGTCGACCCAAAAAACTAACTTACATACAAATTATTTAGGCAAATACATGCTATTCACTACCACCTAAAATTGCCAAACATCAATTTATAAAACAAAAAATATTTGTGAATTAATGAAAATTCACCACTAAAATTTACCCTAGATAAAATATAAGGAGCTAAAGGCTGATTTTGTAGATTTTGAAGGACTTTATTATGAATAAAAAGTTACACGATTGGGTTCCCATGATTATCCATTAGGAGAGATAGGGCACATTGATTAGGCAATGTCCTTTGAATTTGTTGAGGTTTATTAGGCATTTGCATTTCATGAATTGGTTGGCACTTATTGTTTGCATCACTAGTATATTAAGTCAATATTACATTAGCATTTGCATCAAAATCTAGCTAATTTATAACCAGAAAATGATTTGTTTGTCAATGCAAGATTTGATGTGACATAATTTGCATCACCACCAGTGACATTAATCACCACCTTTTTAGAGATGTTTTTAGTATAAATTTTAGCAAAAAAATTTCCTTGCATCATCATGTTTTGTGTATCTCATTTTTTTTTTCAATTAACCTTTTAAATTTTGATTTTTTATGTGGCAGGTAATATTATGTCAAGTTGAGCATCATGAATGTTGTATCAACACCCAAATTTACACTAGAATTTATTATTTGTGTCTGTGTTTGCACTTAGATTTAAACATTTCCTCTATAAAAATGTTATAAATATAAATCAGATAATAATTATCAAATATATATAAAATGCATTTAAATTTACTGATATTTTCTAAACACTACAATTATTTTTTTAATTATATAATGAGGGGAAGGGCACTCTCCTTTTTACATAGGTTGAAAATAAAATACCAAAGATTGGGAAAACCTAGAAATAAATAGCTTAAAGCCTAAAACAAATCTAAGAAACCAAAACATTAACAGTTGAAATTTAGATATATAATAAGATTTTTTTACCACACTTAATAGAAAAAAATATCAACAATTAACATTTTACAAAATATTTTAAAAATATATTTATTTATATCATTTAAAAATATTTGAAACACACATCCAACATGAAAATTAAAAAATATTACATTAAATATATAAAATATCCATAACTATCCTATAAAATTGAGTTAAAATCATTAAACAATAGTTTATAAAATAGTTAAGGGTGTAAATCCTAACACAAACAATAATATATTTATCTAATATTCCTCCTCCTCATCCTCATCATGATATGAACATGCACCACCACCACAACCACCAACATCATCATTGGTATTATCATCCTCATTGTCATTGTTATCATCATCCTCATTTAAACATCTCATTCCCTACAAATATTTAGTAATGTAGGTTTTAAATAAAAATGTTAGTTACAAAGAGAAATACCATGACCACCATTTACATGTGCAGATCATGTACAAAATATCCACATCTTTTATTAAATAAAAATATGCATGAAGCATGAGTTTGGGCTCACAATAATCATTCGGTTACACATTTTGGTAGCATAATAGTGGATCCAAACATAAAATGGGATAAAATTACTCTATAAAGTGATACAATGCAAAATGAAATAGATTGGTCCCCTATATAGTGCAAATGCCAAAATGAACTAGCCCCCTCCATGCCTTCATCATGGCCACATATAGAAATCTCCATTCCAATGGGAAAGCTATTTTCCCTCTAAAAAGAGGTTAAAGCCATTAATGCCTATCCACCAACTCCTTGACCTCATTTTTTCCACACCATACTCTTTTTTTGCTTTCAAACACCTAAACAAGAAAAATGAGACATGTTAATATTTTCATTAAAAGCCCTTTTTAGGAAATTAATAAAGAGATGTTATGAAAATGCTCACATGTTTCAATTCTTACACTTTTTTCCAAAAAATTATTATACCATGATGACTGTGATGTATTCAGCTTCCTGATGCCACAAATGATACACAAAATAGATAATTGGAGGGAAAGTTATGGTCAAAAAACCAACAAGTTGTCCAAAACTACCTAATAGACCTATTTGGGCTTTTGGCATGAACAGGAAATTAATTTTTTTATTTTGAAATCCCTTTGTTAATTGGGCTTCAAAATCTTGATTAGCATTATAGTTATGTGTTGAGGGTGTTTCATACCTAATCAAAACTTTAAATACCAATTAGCATTGTATTTAGGATTTGAGGGGTCCATAGACCTAATTAGGTCTAGAACCCTTGGTGAACATTATGGAGTTTAATGTGAGGGACTCTCATTTTAATTTGGGATTTTATCATGCAATGCATTATGAGTGGAGCCATTGAACTCCACAGACCCAATCAATCTTGCAACCTTGACTACCACTGTTTGATGTTGGGGATGACAAGCCCCAACCTAATCAAGGAACAATCCCCATCTACAACTATGGGGAAAGTATTACACTCCTCGTGACCTATTCACTGATATTACCCTAAATAACACTATGAGTCTTAGTTACAAACCTGATAATATGGTTGAGTTTTAAATCCCTACCACCAAATACTTAACTCACTCAAATACCTCAAGACCAAATTAGATTGAAATGTCTGATTAGCACAGGAATGACAAAATGGTGCAAGCACAATGTAAATTAGACTCTTAAGTCTGATTAGCACTATGGTGCACAAAAATGGCCCTAAGAGACCAAATCAAACTTTAAATTCTTATTAACTAATGAAAATGCTAGATTTGAATTTTACAGGCCTAATTGGTTTTGTGAAGCCTAATTAGAAATAAATTCCTCTAAATGCCTATAGCAAACCTATTTGGGTCTTTTAGCAAGATTTTTCCAAATGCAATAAAATAAACCCATGTCCATTTTTTTGCTAAGTGTTTTATATGAAACTTTACCTCATTGACCTGGTCTCTGCAACAAAGAGGTTTCCAAGACCTAGTTTAATAAGTAAACTAAGATGAGTCATAATAACAAATTGAGAGAGTAGGAGAATAACCAAACTACAATTGTAATTGATACCAAAACAAGAAGCAAAAATAGGGGTACCATGATTCTAGAAGAACTAGGGTATATTGTTCAAGAAACAATAGTATTAATTATGGTCGATATACATGTTAACCACTATATGGATTGCACATTCTATCCATCTAATCCTTTTTAAGTCTTTTGATATAATAGCATCATCAAACATAACAATTTATTATTATCTAAATGCAAAGTGTGTTAATTAGTTAATTATTTTATTAGAATTTAGAATTAATTGGTATATTAACTATAATTAAGATAAAATGAATAGAAAAGTAGAAAATGTTGTAAATAATTTTTAACTAGCAAAATGAAAGTAAAAGTACTGAAATTGACAAAGCTCAAATGAATGATAATAGCTAACTATTGAAAACACAAAGAGAACAAATAAGACTTTATTGATTTCTACTTGTAATTTGACTATGTGCGACTAAAAGATGGTTAGAATGACCCACACATATTTGATCATGTGCATGTAACTAAAACAAAGATTATCACTATTCTAGGATAGGATCTATTGGAATGGGACAGTATCAACTTCCACTCTTATCCTATATGGGTTGACCTTGACCTCTAAAAAAATGAAATTAAGAGCATAATTACCTATGCCTATTTGAAATACATGTGTGCCAAAATTTAGCCTTTAGTTGTGCATGGATGACTTACAAATGACTTATTCAAAGTTAAATTACTAATAGGTCATATGATAGCTAAAAATATACAAAATAAGAGGGGTGTAATGGTATGAACTGACCTCAATCACCCCTGCGATGATTGAATGTTACCTATGTATCCAATACTCCAAGGAAGAAATTCCAGACCACATAGCTCTCCCACCTAGAGTGTTTAATGTTATTGTGCTCTTTTTTTACATGGATGCATTTAAAAATGACTTGATTACTTGATAATTATTTACTTGAATTTGATATAATAGGCTATTGATTTGGCTAAGAGTTTCTTCATGTGATTAGAATCATATTAAGAAATAATAGGGAAGCTTTGATCAATGTGCAATAGCATAAGTGTGCCTCAATAGTGAATTTTTCAAATGACTGCCAAGTAGTAGAATAAGTGGTTTAGATGGGATAGAGTTTAAAAAACACTTCAACCAAGATTTATCTAAGAAATTATTACAACAACTGAATCTATGAAAGCTTTTTACACAAAACACAAACTATATATTTCTTACAAAACTTATACAATGTTGAAGTTGTTCTCCATGTCTTAGCCTTAGGTACAAAAGCACATTTATAGGAGGAAGCTAGACAAATCCCAATACCCTCATGCATTTGGGATTAACTTCTTCAATGTACATAAAAGACATCTAATCAAGCTAACAATTAATGTGTAGGAAAAATCATGAAAGTAAAAAGCCTACACTAACACCCCCTTAAGTGTAGCTTAGGTGTGTAGATGAAATGGGTCCTAGAAATAAGACTTGATGAGGTACTCATGCACATAAAAAAAGGATGTAGTGTGAATCCAAGTGTCCCTATGGATGTTGATCCATCTTGTCAAAATAAACGGATGTCAATTTGTTATAACCACCAAGTTAAAGTAGGAATGGTGTTGAATATGAGGATCACTAAACATGAATACTACACTCTAGAATATTGGGTACAATGATGAAATTAAGGAAGCATTATTTGAACACCCTCCCTCAATGTTCAACTGGGAGAATATGGTAATGAAATTCTAAAGAAGTGGACTAAAAATGCTGATAAGTGAGCATAAATAATGGTGGGGATGCCACACTGATGTCATTACATAAAAAGTCAGCAAAGATACCACTTAGACATAAAAATACTCATATGGGTTTTGTAAAATAAAATGCCTGAATAAGACACCCATGTATAAAAGATGAATCTATAGAAAACTAAAAAAAAAGTTCAAAAATGTATAAGTGCATAAAAACACACAAATGCTAAACAAGGAGCTCAAAACAACAAAGAAGCAAAAAGCAAAAGGAATGTGCAATCAAAGATTGTATTGGATGTGTTTAAAAACCATCACTAAAGTAGGTGCAAGAAATGTTCAACACCCAAATATGCTTCTAACTATCTGTAGAATATGCAAGGGGTGTTCAACACTTGAAAAAGCAATAAAAAGTACAAAAGAGTATTGTCTAGTGCAAGGGACAATCAACACCCAAAGAAGTAATATCTACACACACACACACACACCCCACATAATGTTGAATGGGTGGAGTGGATAAAAAAATATGTATGAGTGGGTTGCGTCCACTACTTGAACACTGATATGTTGATACTTTATACACTAGAATAGCTCTACAACAAGTTGAAGAAGACTGTCAAACTATCAAAGAAGATAAGATGACATCATGATTCCCTAAAATAGCTCTACAACAAGCTTTAAGGGACTATCAGCTATTAAAAAATGAATGTTAAAGATACAGATAAAATATCTCAATAATATGGCCCTAGTGGCGATGGGAGAGATTGGAAACTGAAATAGTAAAGTGTGCGCAAAATAAGGTAGACTAGACTGTAAAAGCAAACCCCCCATGGCACTTTATAATTTAATACGAGTATAATATATATCAAAAAACATCAAATGAAAATAAGGAAGATAATGTATACACCAGAATAGCTCCAAATAAGAATATTGTTGACCTGTCGAATAAGTCATCATAAATCATGAGAGTTACTCCAAAAAGCAAGGGAGCAATGAGCATATAAGGATTTTCAACAATGGAGGAACCATGTTGGTAAATTCCTCTCAAATAATTTTGATGTCACCATAAGTGATCTAAAATCCATCCCAAATTAATAGGAATGGTGGATGAAGATGCTTGTATAAGAGTGGGTGAAAAAATCCATAATAGTAAAATGCAAGATAACATATAAATCTATGTCAGGTTGATCATGTATGATAGCTAGAATCATAGGTTTTTTAGGCCTGAGTGAAGGTACAAGTATCTCCATAAAGAAACAAAGGTACTAAGAAAGTGGCCTTGAAGGATATATGACACAAACTTCAAGTGTGTCAAAGTAGACAATGCATAAACGATAAATACATAAAAAATAATTTTAGGGTACAGTCTACAAGAGTGTTAGGAACAATTTTAATACTCAAAATAGAGCATGTCATTGGCTAAATAAAGAGTATGTAAAATGATGAAAAAAACCATGATGAATGCAAAAACACACCCAAAATAATCATCTCATAAAAAAAAAGAGTAATGTGTAGCCAAAACACATGTAACAAAAAAATAATATGTACTCAAACAATGTATAACATTGGGCTCTAACGAAAATGCATTTGTAAGTGTACAAATAAATGAGTACAAGTGCAATAAAGTGTTTTTGTGAGGATATTTGAACACCTATCAGATCAAACCTCACCCTATGATCTTCAACACTTAGAAGAATTGAACAAGGGGTTAGGTGCGAGGGTCTAAGGGTGGCAACCCCTAATGATGTCAAGGGGTAGCTCCCCTTTTAGGGTTTGAGGAAAAATCCCAAGGTGCACTTCTTGTCATTGGACAAGGCGAGGTTGAGGGGAAATACCTCCAATGCCAAACATAATTTGAAGCTTGTGTGTCCTTTGAAATGGCCAAAAAAGACCCAATTTTACCTTTAAAAATCCTCCAAAATGGACGTTGATTAACACCTAAAATACATCTATGAATAAAATAAAAAAGTAAAAATAAGTACAAAACACATGCAAAAGGGATGTCACACTCAACGAAAAATGTGTTCGTGATAGAGTGCAATCAAGAGGTCTAAAGCAATGAAGAAAGATGTTTGTTTGTGAAGTGAAGTGAAGTGATTTGGCCACCTACTAAATTAGATCTCACCCTTTGATATTCAACAAATAGAATCAGAATGGTAATAAGGTCACCACATAAAGGTGACAAAACAAAAAAAAAAATCCCTCACTCTAAAGTGATAAAATAATAAACAACTCTCTCCTTAGATCTCTCTATATTATTTTTATTAAAAAAATAATAAAAGACTATCTTCGTGTCATAATGATTTCCATATTTTTAAATCACCTCACCATGTCGAAATCACCCATGAAAAGAGTCTTTAAAATAGTCATCCACTGGTATAATGATATCCACCAATAATATTCACCTCCCTTTTTAATAAAGCATACCTCACTAAACTATCATCCCCACCATATTATACTTTTTAGCACAAATCAATGAGTGAACTTAAAAAAGTAAAGTAAATGAAACTTTTGAAAAGTTCAAACCTTGACCAAAAAATCATCTATTTCCTGCATGGATGGTTTTTCAATGCAATGGTTTTAGAAACCACATATTTCCACTTAATATGGTTTATATTGGTGAGAAAGAGGACTAAAATCACAGGAAGATGAGAGGAAGAACAGTCTAGCCATGTGCAGCTTGGTCATGTGGTAGGATGACAATGAAAAGGACCACGACCTATGTATTGTTCATCAGGATAGTTGATGGAGGAGCTGCAAACTAGGACATCGATGTAGAGACAACTGAGGGTAAGCTTAGAGCAAAAGTAGAGAGACACTACATAACCTACAAATGGTTGTGCTTGGCTACCAATGGTTTGGAGAGATCAATATATGTAGTATGCTTAGTTTGGTGATGGAGGTGGATAGGTTTCCATTATATTTGGCAACATCAAGAGTGATTTCCATGATTCTTAAAATACTACTAGTCCATCTGAAACTTCAAGTAAAATGCTGACCAAATGTATTATTGTAGGGATCCACCAAAAAATCCCATGAGTTTAGACACCATGTGAATTGAACATGGATTCACTTATTCCTTTAGCTCTTTTATCACTTCCACATTAGAACCCACCGTTACTACCAAAACATCAGTGAATGTAGAGATAAGTGTGTCACTGAAGCAAACCTTATAAATGGTGAGATTGGCAAGAATTAGAGCCTAGAAAAAATGCCATATCCATGAGTAGGTGGTGAGACTAATAGGAATCAAGGCATCTGAGAGCCAAAAAAAAAACACAATATTTAAAGGCCAATATAATAAAGATCCAATAATGTCGTATGGATTTTCAAATTCAAGATGCACATGATATGGGGAAAAAATAAAACTATGCACAACCTTGATCTGATGTAACTCGGATCCAATGGCAACATGTAGGTATACAACGTGCAACAAGGCCAATAAAGTGTATGGCTTATAAATAATTCTTCAAACCCTTTCACAAATGTAATTAAAGGGTTGTATGACCAGACCAATAGGAGCTTAAAGAAGGTATACGGTAAGGACAAAATAATGCAATGAAGTAAGTTGACTAAAGGCTACTTGAAGACTGCTTTGATGTCATGATAAAGTTTGGAAAACTCTTCAATCAATATCTCACCAAGAATGTATTTCCATAACTGAATCCATGAAAGTATTGTATACAAAACACAAACTATGTATTTCTTACAAAATTTCTACATTGTTGAAATTATTTTCCATGTCTTAGCCTTAGGTACAAATATACATTTATAGGAGGAAGGTAGATAAATCCCAACATCCTCATGTATTGGGACTAACTTCCCCAATGTACACAAAATGCACCTAAGCAAGCTAACAACTAATGTGTAGGAAAAACCATGAAAGGAAAAGCCTACACTAACAATATGTGTCTTTATAGCAATCCAAATTGGGAAACCTCATGCTACCTATCCTAAAAATATAAACCAACCTATAAGGGAGGGTTTAATTTTGAAAAAGAGCCACTTCTAAGGGAAAAGATAGATGTTTTAACATAATTTTAAATTAATGTGGAGACTATTAGTGTAGGTTTTTATTTTTCCCTATTTATTAATTAGAGAAATTGTATTTCTTATGCATACATGGAGTTTTCCTAAATTTGTGGGATAGGGTAGCTTATGTGGAGGTGTGTGTCATAGATGTGTCATAGGTGTCATAAGAATGTCATAAGTAACTCCCTTGATGGGAGTTACCTCTCTATTCTTAGCACCCTGTCACCACCTTTCATGGAGGAGTTACAGTGTATTTTTGGGGTGCCTTGTCCACCTTTTGTGGAGGAGTTACTTACGTACTCTCCTATATGTATTCCTCACTTTGGCCATCTCATGTTAATCAGATTTTGGTTTTCTCCATTTTGTCTTGTGCAATTTATCTTGTGTTATTTTCAAATTGCTTTAGCATCTATGTGGTGTGCACTTGCTTCATCTCGTGTGATCACATCTCCATTGCACTCGCGTTATCCGGATTCTAGAAACAACTCCGATATGGTATCAGAGCAAGAACGGTAATCGTGTGTATGGTTATGCTTTTAGTTTATTTTGAAATCAAGAGTGGAGTTCTCATTTTTTTTTAATTTCTAGATCTGATCTAAAATAAAATATATATATCATTTTTGGTATCATTTTCTTGGGAATCCTTGGCCTTTGGGTGTCTTGGTTGTCTTCACTTCAGGAGCTAGTTCAGCAGTTAGCTTGGGCACCATTATTGAGTACAAGGAGCAGAGAGAGGTGCAGCACTTAGCAACAGAGGGAGGCACAACACTCAGCAACAGAGGCAGGTGCAGCACTCAGCAAGTTTCTGCGCTCCACGTGCTCAGCGTGCACACACCCTCCAATAGCAGTCATATTTTTTTTTCCAAGCTTTTGTCCTTCTAGCACACCAAGCAGCAGCAAGATGCCTTCAGTTTTGCCACGCCACAGCTGTATGGCGTCCAAAAGAGGTCTGTCTTTTTCTGAATATGGCGCATTTTTCTTGTCTTATTCTGCCCATACCTGCTGTGCGTTGAAGTCAACATATTTCATCATATTTTCTTGCCCAGCAAGGCGCCAAGCAGGCCGTACGGCATCCAACACAGGTCTACAATTATTATTTTGTCTTTTCTACTAGTTAAACTCTGGACTGTGCCTTTTTGGCGCTCCTTCCTTACTTGGCATCCCATGTGGCGCCTCTTGGACACTTGACAATCCTTCATTCTGTCTATGCTTTATTTGTTTTCAGTTTAAAATTGACTTGTAAAACAAAAATCAGTCAATTTGACTAAATATTTAGTTTTTTAGACAGTTTTGTAATTTGGGGGTTTTTCATTTAAAACTTGTATTTTCACCTACGAAGACGAAGGGTGAGGCCTGGGTTGGCGGGAGGCCAATTCCCCCTCACACAAACCTCCTTTGAATTCCTCGTTCTGTGCCAAATCCAACGAGTGGTTGGAAGACCACTTTTTCTCTCAAAACAAATATTTTTTTAATGTTTTAGTGTTTTTTTTGCAAAAACACTAGTTTACGGGAAAATTGAACATTTAATATCTTGCAAACGGTAGCTTGGATTTGGGTGCCATTTTTTGCAAAAGTGTTTTTAATTAAATTATCTATAGCGTAGGCTTGTTATTTGTTAAAAATTCACTAGTTTATAAAGTGCCTAAATTTTGGGTCTCTCAGGATGCATTTTCGGCTGAGTCCGACGTCCTGTTTGCTTTAGTCTTGCACTGATTGCTCTAAGATGCATTCTTGGCTGAGCCCGACGTCTTTTGAGCGTGGACTTGTATATTTGGGGGGGCTCAATATTTTGGGGGGGTGTGATTGTTTTTCAGAACTTGCACATCTTTGTTTTCATTCTCCTTTATGCAAAATTTTACAACTTGCAATCAACACAACTTCACCTAAATTCAGCTAAAAATAGATTCTTTTCAACTTAAACCCCTAACACCCTTCAACTATCATGAAAGGAAGGTTAAAATGTCAATCATTCTTAGAATCAAAAGGTTGTATAGGATCACCATGGGTACTGAAGTAGAACCCAACACTGATGTTGAAAAGGTCAAGTGATACAACTGTAATGATGAAGCCTATGGATTACTGAGCTTGTCTGTGTCTCCAAAACTTCTCTTCCATCTAGAATCCTCCCAGACTCCCAATGATATATGGGACACCTTAGAAAACTTATTTGGAAAACTTGATGAGATGAGAGGTCATGAGCTCGAAAACGAAGTCATAAGTCTAAGTCCTAGCAACTTTGACACCCTACAGGACTTCTTCACTAAGTTTAAGGCCCTTAGATTGCAATTGAAAGAATGCGGGATAGAGAAGAAAGATGATCAACTCATCCTTTCCATTCTCGCAAAGTTAGGTCCAAGCTATTCAGTCTTTGTCTCCACTTTCCATGCCACAAAAAGTGCTCTTGGCACTACATGGAAAATGCCTTCTTTGGACTCATTCATTGTCGACTTGACTAGGGAGAAAGATAAGCTAATTCAAATGGACACAATGAAGTCTACTCAACCCCAAGCTTTGATAGCTAGAAATGGTAAAGATAAGACTTCAACAAAGGAGAAGAAGAAAAAGAACAAGGACCATGAGAAGAAGAAAGAAAACAACAATCCTGCCAAAAACAACACTGAGTCTTCATCCTCCAATGCTAAGCCTAAGAAGGAGAAGGTTAAGTGTGCCTATTTTAAAAAGACAAGGCATGATGAACATAAATGCATGAATAAACAAATAGATCACCTAACTCATCTTCTAAAGGAGAACAACATAGGTGTTCCTGAGTCCATCAAGCAGAATTCATCTACCTAAGATTCTACCAAGGCAAAAGGCAAGGGTAAGGAGAAAGAAAAGGGCAAGGCCCTTGTAGCTACAACAACTTCTACATCTTCATGGGTCATTGATTCAAGTGCTTCTCACCATATGGGCTCTTCATTAGTTGATTTTTCATCTTTAGAGCCTTGTAGCATGACTTCAATTAGTTTGGGTGATGACACATTAGTTTTTGTTGCAAGGAGAGGGTCAGTTGAAATGGAAGGAGGAACATTCAATAATGTTCTAATTGTTCCTTCTCTTTCAACCAATCTCCTATCAGTGTACCAAATCACTCACATTGGTCGGGGCATGAGAGTTGAGTTTTCACCAGATTCATTGGCTATCAGGGAGTTGCATAGTGATACTACAGTGGCAGTGGGTAGGGCAGATCACCAAGTAAGGTTATACACCTCACATTTTGCATCAAATTCTTCTCCAACAACATTGTTCACTCATTCAGATGGATTTAGCAAATTATGGCATGAGCGGTTTGGCCACCTTAACTACTGCTACCTTGAGCAACTTTGCAAACATGACATGGTCATTGGCTTGCCTCGTGTCCAATTCTCAAAAGGACTTTGCGAGGGGTGTTCCCTTGGGAAGCATCCCGAAGCAAAATTTGACAAAGGCAAAGCTTGGAGGGCTTCACAACCTTTGGAGTTAGTCCATAGTGATGTATTGGGACCCTTTCCCAAACCATCTTTCATAAGGGCCAAGTACATCCTCACTTTCATTGATGATATCTATAGGTACACTTGGGTATGTTTTCTCAAACAAAAGTCTGAAGTGTTTGAAAATTTTCTAGACTTTAAGCCTCTTGTTGAGAAATAGAGTGAGAAATCCATCAAAGTTATTCGAACTGATAATGGAGGAGAGTATGTCAGCATTAGGTTTGAGCAATTTTGCACCACAGAGGGGATTGATTTGCAGCGCACAGTCACTTATAGTCCTTCACAGAATAGGGTTGTAGAATGCAAAAATAGGTTCTTGAAAGAGATGGGTAGCTGTATGATTCACTCCAAATCCTTAGCACCACAGTACTGGGCTGAAGCCATCAATTGTGCTTGTTACATTCAAAACAGGGTTCCTCACAAAGCTTTGAAAGGGATAACACCCTTTGAAGCTTGGCATAAAAGGAAACCTGATGTTGAGCACCTTAGAGTTTTCGGATCCCTAGCCATGGCCCGCATTCTAAAGAAGAAATGCAAAGTTATGGAATGTCAGTCCAAGCCTTGCATCTTTGTAGGATATCCGGATGGTATTAAGGGATATCGCCTTCTAGATCTAGTCACTCATGATTTGTTCATCGAGAGAAGTGTCTATTTTTAGGAGAGTCTTAGAGACTCAACACTTGACACTTCTCCCTCATCGAATCTACTTCTTTATAATGATTTCTCATCAGATTCAGATTAGCCACAGTAGGTTCTTGAGCCAGAGACATCTTCTTCTTCTTTGAGTTCAGATAGCAAGGGCAATGATGCAGAGTCATCCACCTCTAGTCAGTCAGAGGATGAGGAGTTAGCACCTGACTCACCCACTTTCAGGCCACTTTGGGCCAGACAGACACTTGAGAGTGTTGGCACTTGGGTAGGAGATCTCACAGATGACAGACATACTAGGGGAATTTTCAAAGAGATCCACATGCCTTCTTTGCTTTAGTTTCAGATCCACAGGGTTTTTGAGAGGCATCGGGGGTACCTGAGTGGGATAATGCTATGAAGGAAGAATATTCTTCCTTAATCAAAAATCACACTTGGGATTTGACTTCACTTCCTAAGGGAAGAAAAATGGTTCGATGTAGGTGGATATATCAGACCAAGTTTGTAGCATATGGGTCAGTTGATAAGTACAAGGCATGATTGGTCACCAAGGGTTTCTCATAGGTGGCAAGAATTGACTACTCAGAGACCTTTTCACCAGTTGCAAAGATGACTTCTATCCGACTCACCTTGGCTATTGCTGCAACACATGGTTGGGATGTGCATCATATGGATGTGAAGAGTGTCTTTCTTCATGGAGATCTGCATGAAGCAGCCACCAAGATTTGTTCAATATTCTTCCTTAATATGCAGACTTAGGAAATCTATCTATGGCCTCAAACAGGGCCATCGGGCTTGGTATGCCAAGATGGATTCCTTCCTTCTCACAACGGGTTTCACTAGGTGCCATTTTGATCTCAATGTTTACTTCTTATGATAGGATGATTCGCTCTTGATTTTGGTTCTATATGCTAATGACTTTTTGATCACCGCGAGTTCTTCATCAGCTATTGCAGCAATGAAGGCATCTCTTTAGGATAGATTTGACATGACAGACTTGGGTTTATTGCACTGCTTCCTTGGCATCGAGATCTCACAGTTAGATTCATAGATTTCTCTTGCACAGCCTAAGTATGCTCTTGATTTATTGGCTCAGTTTCACATGGATGATTACAAGCCATCTCCGACTCCCTTTATATTAGGAGTCAAGCTTGAGGCTGATTGTTCTTCACCATTGATTGATGCCACTCGGTATCGACAACTTATTGGTAGTCTCATCTACTTGACTCACACTAGGCCCGACATATCATATACAGTGGGACTTGTATCCATATTCATGCAGGAACCTCATGAGCTGCATTGGAAAGTAGCTAAGAGGATCTTGCATTACATACAAGGTTCACATAGATACGAGATTCATTACAGATTTGGCATAGAGGTTGACTTGGTTGGATATACAGATTCAGACTGGGCTGGTGATTCACAGACTCATAAGTCCACTTTTGGTTACAATTTCTCTCTAGGTTTTGGTCCTATCAGCTGGTCTAGCAAGAAGCAGAATGTTATTGCTATATCATCCATAGAGACAGAGTATAGGGGAGTTATTAATGCAGCTACTGAGGCTATTTGGATTCAGGAGATACTTTCTGAGTTTGGCATTCCTATCAGGCAGCCGACCATCATTTATTGTGACAACCAGAGTACCATTCAGATTTGCAGGAATCCAATTTAGCACCAGTGGACCAAGCACATAGAGATTCACATACATTTCATTCAGGGACTTATTCATAGTCAGGTCATTGATTTGATATTTTGCCAGTCTTCGAAGCAGGTTGCAGACATCTTCACCAAACCTTTCATTGAGAGCAAGTTCATTCATCTACGAGCCTTTCTTGGGGTGTGGTCTACATCTGCAGCAGCATCATCTTTAGGGGGGCCTTCTAGCCTCTTCTTTTCTTTTATGTCTCTCTTTTGAGAGGGAGTTTTTTCTTACAGGTTTTCTCATTTTCTCTATCTTATGGGAGATTGCATTTGTACATGGGTACCTCATCAGGCCTAGTTGCCGGGACCCATTTTATATTTCCACACTACCCACCTAAGCTACGCTTATGGGGGGTATCAGTGTAGGTTTTTTTTTCCCTATTTATTAATTAGGAAAATTGTATTTCTTATGCATACATGGAGTTTTCTTACATTTGTGGGATAGGCTAGCTTATGTGGAGGTGTGTGTCATAGATGTGTCATAGGTGTCATAAGAATGTCATAAGTAACTCCCTTGATGGGAGTTACTTTTCTATTCTTAGCACCTTGTCACCACCTTTCATGGAGGAGTTACAGTCTATTCTTGGGGTACCTTGTCCACCTTTTATGGAGGAGTTACGTACTCTCTTATATGTATTCTTCACTTTAGCCATCTCATGTTAATCAGATTTTGGTTTTCTCTATTTTGTCTTATGTAATTTATCTTCTTGTGTTATTTTCAAATTGCTTTAGCATCTATGTGGTGTGCACTTGCTTCATCTCGTGTGATCACATCTCCATTGCACTCATGTTATCCAGATTCTGGTAACAACTCTGATAAGACTAACCCTAATTGAAACAAATTGAATATAATAAAGTAAAATGTTTTAAAGTAACTTGTGAAAAGTAAAATGAAAGCAAAACACTAAAATTTATATAAAGTACAATCAAATGAAAAATGACTAACTATGAATAAAAATAAATACTTAGTTATTTATTGTCTGATATTTGACTATGTGAATTTTAAAAGTGATTGAAACTAACAAACAAGAACCAACTTTGCAAGTGCCAAGAGACTAAGACTAAAAATGATGAAGGATAAAATCATCCAACTTGTGATAAGATTGACTACCACTATATTACTTAGTTGGTTGCTCTTGTACTCTAGTTAAAAATAGAAAACTTAGGTCATGATCATTTGTGATAACTTAAATTAGATTTGCGTATGGATATTTGACCTTTGGAGGTGTGTGAAAGACAAGTAAGTAGCTTCTTCAAATTTGAAACCATAATAAGGCTTTCAATGATTGGAAACCTACAAATAGAAAATATGGGAGTGTAATGGGTTGAGTTGACCCCAATCACTCCATGATGACTAAATGCTACCTGCATATCCAATAATTTGAAGAGGGACTTCAATCCCATGTAATTCTCCCACTTAGAGTGATTTTGTGTAATTGTGCTCCTTTGACTATATGAATGCATCTAGAGATGACTTGAATACTTTATCATGCTTTATTTTGGCTTAGATAAAATAGTGTTTAGACTTGGATAAGCATTACTTCAAGTGATTAGAATCATAATTAAGAGGAATAAAGAATCTTTGCTCAATCTAAATTAGTGTAAATGTGCTTTTATATTGAAATTGTCTAGTGGTAGAATATGTGACTTGAGTGTGCCTTTATAGTAATCCAAAAGGGGAAAACCTCACACTACCTATTGTAAAAATATGAACTATAAGAGGGTGGATGCATAAAGTTGAGGGACAAAAAAAACGGCAATATGGGAAAGATAAATTTTCATTTGCAAAGGGTGTACACCCATTTTTTTTTTTTTAAATTGAACTTACCCTACCTTGGCATGGTGCCAAGGCAAAAGGGTGTACAACCTTTATGGGGTAAAGGGTGTATGACCTTTGTGGATTATAAAGTGCATATGCCCTTTGTTAAAAGGGAATACACCATTTATAAAACTTCCTTTTAAACTAAAACATGTGTTTCATTCTTCTACATTTTATTCTTGGAGGTAAACCATTGTGCATTTTGGAAGGCAAAGAAAGGGCATGCATGTTATATCATGGCAATAAATCAATTATGCATTTTGACCACAATCTTAGGTAAGTTTTTTATTAAATTTTTATTTAAGGGTTTGCATTTATATATTTTAAATTTTTAGGGTATTAAAATTAAATTTGCATTTCTCTTATATTTCTTAAAGAAAACATTTATTTTTATAAATATAAATATAAAATTTGATGGATTTGTTGCCTACATAGAACGTCAAATAAAATTATGATCAAAACCCCCAATATTTTGATTTCATAAAATAAGAATCTCAATTATATGAAAAATATAGTTCAAAGTGACAACAATTATAAATTATTATCAATAGTTTTCATGACTCTTAAAGTCATAATGCACATAATTCACTTACAACTACATTGGAGGTCATTTTCAATAAAGTGGGAAATGTCACTTTCCAACTTGATGCAATGTTGCATCAAACAAAGATGTTGAAAGAATATTATTATGATGAATTTTAGTATGAGGACATTTAAAAAAAAAGATAACAAAAGAATAAGTGTGTGCTTTGTTATTTAAGCTTGGAACCAATGAACCACCACCAAAGAGTTGAAAACACATTACCATTGATTGGTGTGTTCATGAAAAGATTAAAAACAACTTTTGGGATAGGTGGTGGATGGTGTTTGGTGAGCCTCCTTGCAATAATAATTAGATTCCATTTTTTTTTTTGAGAAAATTTTATTGTGAGTTTGTTTGACAAGAAATATTAAAATATTTAGACATGAAGGCCTCCTAAGGTAGGGGAGGTGGGTCATCATTTGATAAACCTAGTGTCAGGTGGGACCAAAACCAAGTTTGTAGAAATAGAAAGCTAATAACACATACTTTTATACCAAAAATTATGCATTGTAGTACAAAAGTGGACATCCTTGAAGCAGTTATTAGTCTCACACATGTTATGATTGGTCATGGGATGCATTCACTAAGGAGTTCTACACAAGGTAAAGGTGGTGAAACATCAAGTAGTGTCCCTCCTACTATTGGTTCTAGTGTCCCTCTTACAAATAGTGGCATTGCTAACATTCATCCTATAGTTGTTATACATCATTGCACATCATTTGGAAGGAAGTGTATTGGACCTCTTGTTCAAATTAGACATACACAGGTTACATCTACAAATCCAATAATTACATATGTGGAGACTAGACATACAATTATACAACACACTAGTACATAACATTATATGCCATTTATAGTTCCTTCAACATCTTTGCATACTAGTACAAAATAGTATATTACATCTACAAGTTCTTTAGCAACTTAGGACACTAGCACGTCAAAGTATATGCCATTTTTAATTGCTTTAGGAGCTTAGGACACTAGCATTTTATAGTATATGCCATATATAGTTTATTCATCACCCTAGGACACTTTCATGCCAGAGTATATGCCTTGTATAGTTGCTTCACCACCTACCATTAACACACATCCAATTATGCAAGGCTTATCTGCTTCACCATCTAGATTTGACACATAGGTTTAATTAATTATACTTTGTTTATGTATATAAAGGAATATTAAGTTTATATTTTAACTTATATGTTTACTTAATCAAATAATATTTGACTAATTTCATTTATTTCTCATATATATGATCACCAATATCTTAGGTATCCCTACTAGCTTAGATTATGTTGTTGAGGTTGCAATTAAAAATGCAATACCCTACACTCAAGTTAGGAAATAAAATTACATGAAGTTTCCATATTGTCTAAATATTTTGTATACACCATAGTTTTAGTACTAAAGGAATATTTTTTATTTTTTTAAATCCCTCTCTCACTCTCTCTTTATGTACAGAAGGAACAAAATCAATTTAAATATCTTAAAATAATATAGTTTTATTTGATTCATAATTGGCCTCTTTCATTTGTTGGTTTTATAGATGATGAGAGAGTTATGGGTACTCTGCATGGATCAGAACAACATTTTATTGATGTTGTAGTTTCATCCCAAGATCTAGTATCTCACCAGCAGCACCTGATTCAAAGATAGAGACTAGTGAGAACACAGTAAAATTGCTTTTTTAACTTCAAGTATTGATACTCTATACATTATATTTATATTTGTATGCACATCTAGATATAACCTTATATGTATGCTCCATAGGATTCTCCATCATGGATATATTCATGATCACATAGCCCAAGATAGTCATTTAGGTGGCATGTGGTGAGTCCAAAATCACCTTGTTGAAAAAAATTATTCTTGATAACTCTATCATTTTTCATATATCATTTTAATATATTAAAGTTTCTATTTCATACGTTTTACAGGTACCAAAAGTTTTAGAGGTTGTGGAAGATATATTTGGTCCTTCACATGTTGAGATGAGAGTTTCTCCCCATAATGAGTCGTGCAACACCCCTGGTTCTACATCTACAGTGATGAGGCATAATTTATTTAGAAACAATGAGGAGAAGAGTTATAGGCACAATCTATTTTTATGTCGATATGGCCCACATTGTATGCCTATATGGCACATTTTATAGATGTATATTATGGTCTAGATTGTATCCTGATATGACCTATTGTGTATGTCATTATGACATAATTTAGATACACATACATACTATTTTCATATGATATGGTCATTTATTTGACACAAATATTGATTCAAGTCATATAAATATCTTGTATACTTTACCATGAGTGCATACCAAGTTTACAACCACTGTGGATGGTAAAATATCATTTTGATACATATTTTGAATCTAATCACTACTATGAGTTTTATTTATGTCGTGCTTTGGAATATTTGAGTTAGTATTGAGTCACTTGTTAATTTATGGGTTAATAATCTAGATATCTAGAGGATATCACATTATTAATTCTTATTCATTTGACTTTATTAAGATTTTTAATCCTGATACCATTTATTTTTACTCTTTGGTTTCTCTATGCATAGTCACATTGGAATATAATATATCGAGCAAACTTGCATAGCTAAGCTTAAAACACATGTAATTATGGTGCAAATTATGGGACCAACTATACTAGGATAATTTTTTTGCAAGTAGGTTGAAGTCATAACAAGTAACAATATCATTCAAAGTGAAAGGAAACCACCTTATAGGAATTCACCTTGCAATAAATAATTTTATGTTATGCCTAAATAATAATGTAAATTGTTAACATTCAATTATTAGTGTTTATCACCTTGCAGGCATTGGACATATAATATAGGTTTGATTATATAATTAACATACTTTTGACTTGCTTAGTTTATGAAAAACAACACTCTATTATATAGGTTGTGGCAAATATTGGTAATGTCTTGATTAAAATATTATAAAACCCTTTCAAGCTTGGATTTAACCAAGGAAGGCTTCATTTAAACTCTCAATGGTTTCAAACCACATTGTGAACCATGAAAACCTAGGGGTAAGAGGTAATTTTGAACACCTCAATCAATGGCATTTGAATAAGGCTTTTATGATAAATGCAAACTTCGAAGAATAAAATAGGAAGTGATAAAGGATAAGATTGCATCATAAATTAGGAAGCTTTCATGATACACTTATAAACTCCATGTGAACCAATTTAGAACCATGGTAAGAGATTGGGTTAGGTTTCTTGAAAGAAATGAAATAGGGGTTAATTTTACTTAATATTCCTTATAGACAATATGCCATGGACTAAACCCTAGTAAATGTAAGCGTGGAAGAATATTGAATGATTTTGGGCTATCATGGAATCAATCTAAACTTAATTTGTTGAAGGTAATTAACATAGTATTTTTATCTTTGAATGAAGATATTAGAGTGATTTTATTAGATGAAGAATAAGTTGCAGGAAGAATTTATATTCTAGAGACATTATTCTTGGAAGTATTAAACATGAGTTGCAGGTATTTTTTTTAAGTATTGAAGTAATGTTTGTTGTAGCAATGATTGTTTCCACTTTGAATGCAATTCAAGGAGTATTATATAATCTATAAGATCAACCATGGAAAAAATATATGGTTGTTGGTTTCCATGGCATATATAAAGAAGGAGGTGAAATAAGGTTAAGAATGACATGAATGTGTATTGGATCGATGGTTTAAGCAAATCGTTTGATACTCATTGCAAGATTATCTATGTAATAGAAACTATTCCTAATATTTTTAATCTTTGTATTTCACTATGTACTTAGAAATGAAAGGAAATAAAGTTAGACTCGGGTCAGTGAATGAAATTTTAGTTGGAAATATTGCATTACATTTTGGCATGAACATTTAATTACAATCAATACATTAAAGTCATGTCTAATTACACATTCAAGTTATGTTTTTGAATGGGTATTTGAATTCATACAAATTCATAGAATTCAAAACATATCTAGATGCGAACCATACATTATTATAATTTGTGTATACATATTTACTTCTTATATGTCATTATTGTTTGTTTTTGTTATTTTTGTTACATACATGCTATCCTTCTCGAAAGTATTCACAAAAATTTCAATGGGACTAAAAGAAATAACCATTAGTAATATAAATTTATAGGAAGAGAGAACCAAATAAATAAATTACAAAGACATTTTGTTTTTTTATATCATTTAAATAACTTTCAATTATTCAATTCATTATTTATACAATAAATAGATCATGTACTAACCATAACAAGTTCAACAAATAGAATACTCATGCCAACATATCACTTAATGAAGCTTAAGCATTCACCCAAGGCAAAAGAGATATCACATTGTCCCTTATTATAAGAAAGAGAAATGAAGATCATTCTTAAGGTTTATATAAATATTTATCCAATTCCCTTGCCTTATAACATGTTTCTAGTTGGATAGCTTTTGTAATCATACTTTTCGTGACCCTACTTCTCCCTATGATTACACATTGGCTCACATGCAAAATAATGACCCTAGTCATCTTATTTTGAGACATATAATACCTGCTTGGACCTATCCCACATCATATTCCTACCCCCCATACATCCTTAGTCCATATTGACCCTTTTGCACACAAGACAAGCCTTCTAGAGACCCCCCGAGGCTCTCAAGAGCCTATTGACCAGCATAGGACCCTATTTAACCCAAGTTGTGGCTTGTGTGAAGGAAAACCATAGCCTAGGCCACACATTTCCTTCACCAAAATTATTCCTTAAGCCACAATGCAGGAAAAATGTGTCTGAAAGGGTTAATATGAATCCAAAAGGTAAAAAATGACTAGTTTTAAGTCATTTGGCAGATTTGGGTGGGGATATATGCCTCTTTATCATTCATTTGATCCCTTCACTCTTCTCATTCCATCTCTATATTGATTCTTATTCCCTCTCTTAACTCTCATGCCTTCTTTAATATCTCTTGATTCATTCTTGGTACTCTTGAGCTTGATTGGGGATAGAGGATCTCATATGTTGCTACACACTTGCTTAGAGACTCCATTGTTTCCCTCAATTATTCATGATTCCTTATGGATTAATCCTAAGCATCTAAATTTGGAATTTCACCTGATTTTTGCATTTGGTTGGAGCTCTTACACTATTGCAAGTTCTCACTTCACCTCCTCCTTTGCTCTTGGCTTTTAGTTTGGACTGCAGTTTGCACATAGCTTGGATTCCTAGTTGGTAGAACATCTACACTTCATCTTTGAGCTTGATTCCAGAGAAATTTGCTACTAAAAAGTGAAAATCCATTATTTTGTGTAATGTATATGCTAGGGTTTGAAGTGTTTTAGTGAAATAGTTTTTTTTTATGTATTGCTTAGAGTATTTTTCAAAGTTTCTTGCATTTGTATATGGTTAAAGAATACTTTCATTGCTTGAAATATTACTTTGTTTCATACCATTTCTCTCTTTGGATCCCTTCCTCATTAGATAATATAGATATATATGCTCAAAACAAACTAGAAAACTTGCTCAAACACTCTCTTTCTCTTGCTAAATTAGAGCATTGCATTGTTAGAAAATAATAGTATTGAATTGGAAGGATAGCTCAAATCTAGAATAGGTATGCTCTTGAACCATTTTTTTGGAAACATCTTTATTGCTTAAAATGTATTTCATTTGGACTCAAAGTGCCTTAGCTTCTAGATTTACATTTTGGTTGTTATCTCTCTTCATTTGGTATTATTGTTCTCACTTGGTTTATGCAATCCATAGTCTAGTCTTAGCTACTTGTCTTACTTTGGTTGGACTCATTAGAGTAATTTGCATGCTTTAGGTTTGCAAGTATATCTATAGCTTGGTGTAAATTGACAAACTAGATAGCCATTATAGATATCTTGTATCCTATAGAACCCCTAAGCCTTCAATTTTCTTTAGCACCCTACCAAAAATTGGTGGTTCCATTCAGATTATTGGACATACACCTTATAAAATATTCTATAATATTTCCTTGTTATATCAATGTGCACCTAAAATAGGATCTCTCATAATAATTGATTATATCTTATGAATCTCCACTTTATAATATTTTATGGAGCTCCTCTTTATCGGTGGCTTATCCATGACTCAAGATGAGTGACCTTATCATGAACACAAACTTATTTAGTGTAAGTACATGTTATGTTATGTTTGTGTTATTTTTGTCTAGTACCATACTTAGTAAAAAACCAAGGATTATATCTTAGTGTGCACAGACTTGGCATCAACACTCCACCATAGTATATTTTTATTTTTCATCAAATAGGGTTAAGCTATATACATTCTCAATTATTTTTCCTTCATGTGTAGTCAAAACATATATGACATTGTTGAAGCTCTTACTAAAAAATTAGCCCATTGCTCAAATGTTATGATTATATTGGTATTCATTTCCAAATAAATCTCAATGAAAACATGAAGTATCCCTAATTCCTTTAGATTATATTCATATTTATCGGAAATGTGATATAAATAAACTAATCCAAACAAGAATGAGGGGGAAACAAAATCCCCAAGAGCACATGTGCCAATGAAAACTAAAGGTAAATCTCATTGAATGTCTCTGTCTGTGCCTGAAATGGAGGAATCATTTCTTTTGATTATCTTTGTTTGTGTATATGTTTTGATTTAGTCTCTTTCCCTCTTGTTATAATCTAAATTAAAATTGGTTTTAGCATGTTTTCCTATAGTTGGAAATCTCTCCAATATCAACTTGTTTATTTCTCTAACTAACTTGAGTGAACATTATAGGAGAGTCATGAGGGGTAGAGATGCTCTGTTAGTTCTTATAATTTTTGAATGCATCTGGATGGTCATATAAATGTTATAATATACCCCATTCACTCTTTTTTTGGCCCCAAGGTTGAGATTTGTAGGAAATCAAATGCACCCTTGAAGAGCAGCTTCTCATCTTTGAGTGTAGAAATGGAGTGAACTTATAGAGAGTATTTTAGGAGAACCATTATGGGTATATATAGGTTGTTATATCCTATAGATCAATGTGCAAGTCCTCTAAGCACCTCTTGGAGGATTTGGCACCACTCAAGATGAGAGAGACACGATGGTACATTTTCTCTCATAACCAAATTTCTCTTAAAGGACCAAAAGTTGGTTATTAGGTAGTGTATATTTTGAATCATTATCCCAATCAATGAACCATATGTGTGGACATGTTTGAATGGGTGTATAAACATTGTATTAACTCAAATTTTCTATTCAATCCCTAAGGTAGAGAGTTGTAGGTAGTTGGACGCATCGTTAAAGAGAAGCATCTTGTCTTTAAGTGTAAAAATAGAGTGAACTTTAGGTGAGCATTTTAGGATAATTATGAGGGGTAGAGATAGGTCATCATGTCCTAACATTACAATGTTGAGTCATTTGAGCACCCCCCCCAAGTATTATATGCCACTAGGGATGAGAGAGACATGGTGACGTATTTTCTCTCACAACCAAATGTCTCTTAAGGGACCAAAAGTTAGTCAATACATCATGTATCTTTTGATTCACTATCCCAATCAAAAAAATAGCTATGTAGATGTGTCTAGATGGGTGTATAAACACTAGAATTTCCCCTATCCATTTTTCATTGAGCCTTAAGGTTGAGAGTTTCAGTCAGTCAGAGACATCCTTGAAGAGAAGTTTCTCATCCTTGAGTGTATAAATAGATCAAACTTCAGGTAGGTGTTGCAAGAGAACCATGATGGGTAGATACAGGTCATCAACTCTAACATTTGCATGGGTGGGTCCTATAATCAGCCCATGGAGGATTCGATGCCATTCAAGATGAGAGAGACAAAATAACACATTTTATCTCATAGTGAAATGTCTCTTAAGGGACCCAAAGTTGGTTAATGGGTCACATATATTTTGACACACTATCCTAATCAATAAACCATTTACACAGATGCAACTAGGTGGGTATATAAATGTTAAATATCCCTCGTCTACTCTCCATCAAAACTTAGGCTCAAGAGTTATAGGTGACTGAATGAATCCCTAAAAATAATCTTCACATTCTTGAGTATATAAATGGATCAAACTTTGAGAAAATATTATAGGATAATTGTGAGGGTTAGAGCTAAATAGTCATCTCCCATAGTTGCATGGGTGAGCCCTATGAGCACCCTTCAGATAATTATCTCCCACTCAAGATGAGAGAGATGTGGTAATGTGTTTTATATCACATATAAATGTCTCTTAAGGAACTAAAATTTGTTTAGTGGGTCAAATATCTTTTGAATCACTATCAAAATTGATGAACCATCTAAGTCGATACATTTGTATGGGCATATAAATGTTAGAATTTCATCCCTTTACTCTCCTTCAAGCCTTAGATTTGAGAGTTACAAGGATTCAGATGCATCCCTAAAGAGAATCTTCTCATCCCTAAGTGACAAATGGATCAAACTTCATACGACCATTACATGAGAACCATGAGGGGTAGAGATGAACCATCAACTCTTACATTTGTATAGGAGAGTCCTTTAAGCACTTCCTAGAGGATTATGTCTCATGGTAGAAGAGGTAGATATAGTAATGAGTTTTATCTCATAGTTAAATATTTATATAGATGTACCTATAAATTCTATAATGTCCTCCCTCCACTCTTTGTCAAATCCTGGGATTGAAAGTTATAGGTGGTTGAATGCATCCCTTAAGAGAATCTTCTTGTCCCTGAGTGTAGAAATAGAGAAAACTTTGAGCAAGTGTTGAAAGAGAACTATGAGGGGTAGAGATAAATAATTATCTCATACACTTTCACAATAATATCCTCTAAATACCCCTTAGAAGATTCTCTCCCATGATAGATGAGGGAGATATGAAAATAAGTTTTCTCTCATAGCTAAATCTCTCTTAAGGAACCAAAAGTTGGTTAGTGGGAGCCTTATCTTTTGACTCACTAGACTAATTGATAAACCATCTTTATGAACACATCTAAATGGTCATATAAATGTTGGAATGGACTCCCTCTACTCTCCAACAAGACTCGAGGTCAAAAAATTTAGGTGGTCAATGCATCCCTGAAGAGAATCTTCTCATCCTTGAGTGTAAAAATGAAATGAACATTAGGCAAGCATTGTAAGAGAACCATGAGGGTTAGAGATAAACTATTAACTCCTATAGTCACATGGGAGATTCCTCTAATTATTCATCATAAGATTCAATGCCATTCAAGATGAGAAAGACATAGCAACACATTTTCTCTCATGATTAAATGTCTCTTAATGAACCAAAAGTTGATCAATGGGTTATGTATATTTTGACTCTCTATCCCAATATAGTAATGGCCTAGGCAAATACATTCATATGGGTGTGTAAACACTAAAATAACTCTAATATAGTCTTTATCAAGCCCTAGATTCAAGAGTTTTAGGTAGGCAGATGCATCCCAAAAGATAAGCTTCTCGTCCTTAGTGTAAAAATAGATGAAACTTTAGGTGAGAATTACAAAAGAACCATGAGGGGTAGAGATGGGCCATCAGCTCCTAAATTTGCATGGGTGAGTCCTCTGATC
The DNA here is from genome assembly GCA_037957365.1 of Torreya grandis. Lineage (NCBI taxonomy): Eukaryota > Viridiplantae > Streptophyta > Pinopsida > Cupressales > Taxaceae > Torreya > Torreya grandis. The sequence goes on along the minus strand of JARHVA010000784.1, from coordinate 1,669,505 downwards.
ACCCCTCATAAGATTTTATGTTAATTTTGTTGATTTTTAAAGCTAAAAGCTTCACTAATGAGCTAATGTGGAGGTTGCTAGGCTTACACAGTAACCGACATCAGTTAGAACCAACCAACATCTGTTAGGGGTTGACCAACATCGATTAGGGGTCGGCCATCATCGGTCATCTTCAGATCGACACCGACTTCTGTGCATTTCCAAAATTATTCTATTTTTAGGAGGTTCTATTTTTAGGAGAACAAATTTGAGCATTTGATTTAAGAGGTGGATCTAAGGGTGGTGAATGCATGGCTCATGAACCCTAGTGTTGTAGTATACTATATAGTAAGGGTTAGATCCTCATAGCATGTACAACAATTCAGTAATTGAGTTGATTGTAATTGATTGAGAGAGAGAGAGAGAACTCTTAAGGGAGAATTACTATACATCTGAGAGGTGTGAAGAGAGAGAGATTTCTTCATTATATTTCCTTCTGGAAGAGTTTAATACAGATTGGATGTTTCTTGTATCTCCTATTATTTGTTGTTTCTAATTTCTAGTTACTTATTACTTCTGGTTTCAATTCCATGTTTAGTTACTTATACAAAAGTAATCAATTATACTCTAAGATCTTGACAACTGGTATCAGAGCGTGTTAGTGTTTGTTGATTATAGAATTCACTCACAGGTGTTTCTGATTGAGTGGGAGCAAAGCAATGGCAAAAGAAAGTAAACTAAGAATAGAGAAATTCAATGGCAATAATTATCAATTATGGAGGATGTAGATTGAATATTATCTGTATCAGAAAGATCTGTATTTACCATTGGGTGGGGTTTCAAGGAAGCCCACAGATATGAAAGATGAATAATGGAATGTTCTTGATAGAAAGGCTCTTGGATCTATAAGGTTGAGCCTGGCAGCTTCTTTGTTTTTTAACTTATCACAGGCAAAGACAATGGTAGAGTTAATAGATACTTTGGCAAATTTATATGAAAAACCCTCAGCTTCAAATAAGGTATATCTTATGAAGCAATTATTTAATTTTCAAATGTAGGAAGGTGGATCTGTATCTAGTCATCTTAATGATTTCCATACAATAGTAAATCAGTTAAATTCAGTCAAAATAGTTTTTGATGATGAAATTAAGGCTCTCTTAATCTTATACTCTTTACCTGAAAGTTGGCATAGTTTGGTAATGGTAGTTAGTAATGCTGCATCTGCTTCAAATATCTTGAAAGTTGATGATGTTGTTAGTGTAATCTTGAATGAAGAAATTCGCAAGAAAAGCACAGGGAAAACATCAGATAATGTTTTAAGTGTTGATAGCAGAGGAAGGCAAAGAGAGAAGGGCAAGCAAGGGAAATCAAGGTCAAAAATGGGAAGTAGATCCAAATCCAGAAATGGAAGAATAACCTACTGGAATTGTGGAAAGAAAGGGCATGTAAATAAATATTGTTGGTTGAAGGATAATAAAGAAAATCAGCATAAAGGTAATAAAGAAGCAAAATTTGCAGGTATTGTTGCACAGGATGCTCTTATATTTTCTTTGGATAATAAAGTAGAATCATGGGTTTTATATTCTGGTGCCTCTTTCCATGCAACCCCAAATAGAGAATTTTTCAATGATTATGTCCATGGAGATTTTGGAAAAGTTTATTTAGGGGATGATGAGCCTTGTAAAATTGTTGGCAAAGGAAAAGTGCAGCTGAAATTGCAGAATGGCAACACATGGATTTTGAAGGATGTCATGCATGTACCCATCTTGAAGAGGAATCTGATTTTTGTAGGAAAGTTGGGTGATGAGGGTTGCACAGTAACTCTCACAGCTGAATCTTGGAAAGTTTCCAAGGGTGCACTTGTATTAGCAAAAGGTAAGAGAGTAGGTACACTTTATCTATCTACTTGTATTATTGATTATTATCCTTTTATTTTATCTACTTCAGATGTAGATGCAAAGTTGTGGCACTGTAGGCTTGGTCACATGAGTGAGAAGGGAATGAATGTTCTTAAGTCAAAAGGTAAGCTTTCAAATTTGAAAAACATATATCTAGATTTATGTGAGCATTGTATGTTTGGAAAATAAAAGAAAGTGAGATTTCTCATAACTGGGTCAACAAAGAAGAAGCACAAGTTGGAGCTTGTTCACACAGACGTGTGGGGACCAGCTCAGGTAGCTTCTATTGGAGGATCATAGTATTATGTTTATTTCATTGATGATGCTATAAGAAAGGTATGAGTTTATTGCATAAAGAGAAAATCTAATGTTTTTGACACATTTAAGAAATGAAAAGCTTTGGTTGAGAATGAAACAGGTTTGAGATTGAATTTCCTTAGATCTAACAATGGTGGTGAGTACTACATCAATAAATTCAATAATTACTATTCTATGAGTGGAATACGTAGGGAAATGATGGTTCCAAGGACACCTCAACAAAATGGAGTTGATGAAAGGATGAATAGAACAATAATGGAGTGTGCACGGAGTATGAGGTTGCATGTTGGTTTGCCCTTACAGTTTTAGACAAAAGCTGTAGATACTGTAGTTTACCTGATTAACAAAGGACCTTCTACTGCACTAGATGGTGGAATTCTAGAAGAGGCTTGGATAGGTAAAAAGGTATATCTTTCATTTCTCAGAGTTTTTAGTTCTAAAGCTTTTGTGCACATTGATAAAGAAAATAGAAAGAAGTTGGATGCTAAATCTATGCGGTGCACTTTCATTGGTTATGGTTTTGGAGATTTCGGATTCCAATTGTGGAATTTAGAAACTAACAAAATTATTAGAAGTCGTGATGTAGTTTTTAATGAGAAGGTGATGTATAGTGATCAACTCAAGAGGCTAAATAATTCTGAGTAGGGAAATCTTGATTTGGAAGAGGTAATGATCCAAAATGAGCTCGCAGGTAAAAATCATCACTCATAGAAAAACACAAAGACCGACATCAATTAGGTGGAGACCGACGTCGGTCAAGTGGAAATCAGTGTCAATTAGGTGGAACCAACATCGGTTGGGTGCAGACTGACATCGATCAGAGATGATTGGGATTGGTCACTATCAGAAGAAAATTTGGGCAGATAGCAAGCTGTAAATGAGTTTTAAACACCCATAAGGAGGTCTAAAAGGGTAAGTAAACCTCCAATTCATTATTCCCCTTTTTTATACTACTTTTTGCTCACTGATGGTGGAGAACCAGAAAGTTTTGATGAGGCAATGCAGGTAAAATTCAGGAAACAGTGGGAGCATGGCATGAATGAGGAAATTGATTCCTTGGAAGAGAACCATACGTGGGATTTGGTTGAGTTACTAGCCAGAAAGAAAGCACTAAAAAACAAATGGGTATATAGGTTAAAGGAAGGAGAGAATGGACAAATAAGACATAAGGCCAGGTTGGTAGTAAAGGGATTTGCACATAAACCAGGTATTGATTTTAGTGAAATTTTTTCTCCTGTAGTAAAGATGACTTCTATTCAGACTGTATTGTCTTTAGTTGCTATTGAGGATTTGCATCTTGAGCAGCTTGATGTTAAGGTAGCATTTCTTCATGGAGATTTGGATGAAGAGATATATATGGATTAGCTAGAAGGTTTTGAGGTCAAAGGTAAGGAGAAACTTGTTTGCAGGTTGAAAAAAAGCTTATATGGTCTTAAGCAAGCTCCAAGACAATGGTATTTGAGGTTTGACAGGTTTATGACAGAGCATGGCTTTAGTAAATGTCAATCTGACCATTATGTTTATTTTAATAGATTGGATAATGGTAGTTATATTATCTTATTACTGTATGTAGATGATATGCTTGTTGCAGGTTCACACATGCAAGAAATTACTGAGATTAAGGTAAAATTAGCTCACACATTTGCCATGAAGGATTTAGGAGCAGCAAAGAAAATCCTTGGCATGAGTATTAAGAGAGACAAGAAAAATCACAATTTGATTTTTTCTCAAGAGGATTATGTGAATAAGGTGTTGGTGAGGTTCAATATGCAAGATGTAAAACCGGTAAGCACACCTATGGCTGGACACTTCAAGTTGAGCAAAGAATAGTGTCTTAAATCACATGATGAGGTTGAGTACATGAGTAGAGTTCCATATACTTCAGCAGTTGGGAGCTTGATGTATGCAATGGTATGTACTAGACCAGATATTGCCCAAGTAGTGGGAGTTTTTAGCAAGTTTATGGCCAGTCCAGGAAAGGAACACTGAAAAGTAGTTCAGTGGATTCTCAGATATGTGAGAGGGACCAGAAGTAGGCATTTATGCTATGGAGGATCAAACACTTCTCTATATGGGTATGTAGATTCAGATGTGGTAGGTGACTTGGATGGTAAGAAAAGAACCACGGGATATGTGTTCACTGTTGGTGGAACGGCGGTTAGCTAGATTTCAAAGTTGTAGAAGGTTGTTGCCTTGTCTACTACAAAGGTAGAATACATTACAGTCACAGAGGCTAGCAAGGAAATGATTTGGATGACTTGGTTCATGGAAGATTTGGGAAAGGAGAAAGAGAGTTTCAAATTGTACAATGATAGTCAAAGTGTGATTCATTTGGCAAAGAATTCAGCCTTTCATTTAAGAACCAAACATATACAGCTTAGGTACCACTTCATTAGACAGGTATTGGAGGATGGACAGTTGAAGCTGGAAAAGATCCATATGGATAAGAACCCTGCTGATATGTTAACAAAGCCAGTAACAAAGGAGAAGTTGAATCTTCATTCAAATTTTGTTGGTCTTCAAGATTGAACTTGAAGAGGGAGAAACAAGCCAGAGATGTTTAGAGGATGTTGTTGTACAGGTACAGGTGTAGCTGTTTATCTCCAAGTGGGAGATTGTTGAGTTGTGGAGCTAAAAGCTTCACTAATGAGCTAATGTGGAGGTTTCTAGGCTTACACAGTAACCGACATCAGTCAAAACCAACTAACATCGATTAGGGGTCGATTGACATCGGTTAGGGGTCAGCCAACATCGGTCATCTTCAGACTGACACCGACTTCTGTGCGTTTCCAAAATTGTTCTATTTTTAGGAGGTTCTATTTTTAGGAGAACAGATTTGAGCCTTTGATTTAAGAGGTGGATCTAAGGGTGGTGAATGCATGGCTCATGAACCCTAGTGTTGTAGTATACTATATACTGAGGGTTAGATCCTCATAGCATGTACAACAATTCAGTAATTGAGTTGATTGTAATTGATTGAGAGAGAGAGAGAGAGAGAACTCTTGAGGGAGAATTATTATACATCTAAGAGGTGTGAGGAGAGAGAGATTTCTTCATTGTATTTCGTTCTGGAAGAGTTTAATACATATTGGTTGTTTCTTGTATCTCCTATTATTTGTTGTTTCTGATTTCTAGTTACTTATTACTTCTGGTTTCAATTTCGTGTTTAGTTGCTTATACAACAGTAATCAATTTTAATCAGAGAGACATGATGGATCATTTTATCATGTAGATAAATGCCTCTTAAGGGACCAAAATTTGGTTAATGGGTCATGTATATTTTGACTCACTAGCCTAATCAATGAGTCATCTATGCAGAGGCATTTTGAATGGGCATATAAACATTAAAATATCCCATATCCACTCTTTGTGGAGCCACAGGGTTGAGAGTCATAAGTGGGTTGATGCATCCCTTAAGAGAAGCTTCTCATCCCTGACTATAAAAATAAACTTTAGACATGCATTTTAAGAGAACCATGAAGGGTAGATATGGGTTATCAACTTATAAAATTACATAGGTGAGTCTTATTAACACCCCATAGAATATTGTATGCCACTTAGGATGAGAGAGACATGATAGTGCATTTTATCTCGTAGGCAAATATCTCTTAAGGGACCAAACATTGCTCAATGGGTCACATATATTTTGTCTCGCTAGCCCAATCAATAAACCATCTATGTAGACACATCTAAATAGGCATATAAACATTAGAATATTCCTTGTTTACTCTCCATCATTCCCTAGAGTTGAGATTTATAGGTGGATAGACACATCTCATATAAGAGAAGTTTCTCATCCCTGAGTGTAGAAATAAAGCAAACCTTGGGAGAGCATTACAGGAGAACTATGAAGGGTAGATATGAATTGTCAGCTCTTATAGTTATATAGGTGAGCCCTATAATCACCCCCTAGAGAATTATCTCTCATTTAGGATGAGAGAGACACGATGATGCATTTTCTCTTGCAGTCAAATGTTTCTTAAGGGACCAAAATTTTTTTAGTGGGTCATGTATATTTTGACTTGCTCTCCCAATCAATGAATCATCTATGTGAATTCATTTATATGGTCATATAAATTCTAGAATTTCCTCCCTATAATTTATATCAGGCCTTAGGGTTGAGAGTTGTAGTTGGATGTATCCCTAAAGAGAATCTTCTCATCCTAGAGTGTAGAAATAAAGAAAACTTTAGGTGAGCATTACAGGAGAACCATGAGGAGTAGACAAGAACTATCAGTTATTAAATTTATATAGATAATCCTTTGAGAAAAACCTATAGGATTATCTCCAATTATATATGGGGGAGATATGAAAATGAGTTTTCTCTCATAGCCAAATCTCTCATAAGGGACCAAAAGTTGGTCAGTAAGAGTTGTATCTTTTGATTTGTTATCCCAATCGATGAACCATTTTTGTGAACACATTTAGATGGGCCTATAAACATTGGCAAGGTACCCCTCTACTCTTCGTTAGGCCCCATGATCAAAATTTTTAGGTGGACAAATACATCCCTTAAGATAATATTCTCATCCCTAAGTGTAGAACCAAATCAAACTTTGGGTGAGCATTATAGGATAATTGTAAGGGGAAGAGACAAACTAATAACTCTTATAATTACATGGGAAAGTCCTTTGGGTAACTATAGAGGATTATCTCCTACTTATTATAAGGGAAACATAGAAATGTATTTTCTCTCGTAATCAAGTATCTCTTAATGGACCAAGAGTTGGTTAGTGAGAGCCATATCTTTTAACTTGCTATCCCAGTAGACAATCTATCTTGGAAAACACATCAATATGGGCCTATAAACATTAGAATGGCCTCCCCCTACTCTCCTTGAGGCCATGGGTATAAATTTTTAGGTATCCAAATGCATCCCTTAAAATAATATTCTCATTCATAAGTGTAAAAATAGAGAAAACTTCAGGTGTTCATTACAAAATAATTATGAGGGGTAGAGAGGAATCGTCAACTCTTATAGTTAAATGAGAGAGTCCTCTGAGCACACCCTAGAGAATTATCTCTCATTATAGATGATGGAGACATAGAATTGGGTTTTCTCTCATAGACAAATTTCTCTTTAAGGACCAAGATTTGATCAGTAGAAGTTGTATATTTTGACTCGCTATCCCAATTGATGAATTGTCTTCATGGACAAGTTTGAATGGGTAGAGATGAATTTTCAACTCTTATTGTTATATTAATGATTCGTTTGAACCTCCATAGAGGATTATCTACTACTCAGGATGAGGAAGAAAAGTGTGTACTCAACATCTATTATTATTTAGGGTTCTCCTTATTTCAAGAAGATAATATTCTCTACTCATGGAATCAACCACGCGAAGGTGAAAGTTTATCTGATACCATTATCCTACATTAAAATCATCAGTAAAAAATTCAAATAAAAATAAACACATAATGGCAAAATAATTCAAAACTAAAATATACTAAATCAAATAAGTTAACTTTAGTAATTTGAAATTTTAGATGCATTGAATACTACTCTTACCAAGTGAATCCAATGTACCTTTAGGATCATCTATGCTTTTAAGTGTTTCAATGATTACTTTATGATCTGATTCACACAAAAAAATTGTAAGGGTGTCCACAAAATTTGATCATTTGAATATTTGTAATGATAACCAAATTTGAATAATGAAACACCACCCTATGTGTTTCAAAGGCCTCAAATAACCATTGCTTTAGTTTTTTATAAAAGTATCTAAGAAGCCAAGTTCCTATAACCACCACATATCCATTAGGATAAACTAGATCTTCTCCATCTATGATAGTTATGGTAAATTGTTTTACCTCTACACAACAAGACTAGTAATAGTTTCTTCCCTCATAATTGTTCTTGGGTGCAATTACTACAAAAACTTGCCCTGCATTTAAAGTTTAATCAATTTTTAAGGACATGTAAGAAAAAATTATGATACCACTAATAGTTAAAGTTACATTTAAATTATTGATAAATTATACCTAGTTGCACAAGATATGAGATGTGGTCAAAGTCAACTGATGATGTTATTTATTCATCCCCTAGTGGTTGAAATGAATTGCTAGTCTCCACAGCTATTACAGGTCTATAATACCATTTTCCAACCCATTATTTTGAATTCATTCTAATTAAATTCCATACATCTCAAATAAAAACATGCCATATCCCTAGTATAAATAGTTTATAAACTACAATTTTAGCTTCGAATGGAGTGGAAAACACTCGATCCACGTATTATGTGAAATATTCATATATTGCCTTATCTTCTTCCTCTATTAACCAAAAGAATCTTCAAACATGAGAACAGTTATCTGATCCATGAGAAAAAAATCATTACACCAAGTCACAATAATTACAACATCGATTAAATTAGCACCATCCTTGTACTTTCATTGCTTTTATTTAAAGGTTCTTTTTATACATTCACCTACACCATCATGTTCCTCTTTGCCATACCTAGTCTGAAAAAAACTCCAAAAATGTTGTGCATCATGCTTTACCAGTAAAACATGTGAGAATTCTTAAATTATCCTGCACAATTATTTGACCAAATGTAGTGTTTATTGAACATGATTTATATTGTATTCATATTTATATAAAATATCTCAAAATAACCTTGGACAAACTCTAGAGAATAGGATCTGTCATCGCTCATATAAAATTAATACTCCCTCAAAATATTTTTATTATTCTCTGTGATATTAGGTGTATGTCTAAATGTAATATGCACAAAAGTTTCAACATTAATTTAATTATAGTACTAAGATGGAACCTCATTATGTGGTTGTAGTGTGTATTTTCTAGTAAAGTCCACAATCGAAACATTTCTCCCAACTGAGAAGTTGTCCTTGTAAAACTTGAATTGATTATCTAACCATTTTTCTTTGTGTGTGTGTCTTTTATATTGATAGATAATATTCATCTTAAATTCACATGAAATCATACACATATACATGGGTCATATAAAAATCACATCTTGATGATTATTTTCCATATTTTATTAATATATGCTTCACAGATTTATACTTCTTAAAATCAACTAGTTGTTTTCCAAATTCACGTAAAATTTCTTCATGTATACAACTAGTCATATGTGACAAACCACCTCAAGTGTTACATATTCCATCTAAACATTCTTTATCAAAAACAATGTCCTTTGGTAGATTTTAATATAGAAAGACTTACACATCTCAAATGACCTTTGGCTAATTATCAATTACTCATTAATTTTTTCAATAAATGTTTTATAAAATTTTGTTTTCACCATGTCTAAAAAATGTTTTGGATGTGGCTCACAATTTTTTGAACCTTTTATTATTTAAAAAACATATTTTATATTAGATGAGACCCTCATGTTTTCATGTCAAAAAAATCAATCAAATGTCTTGTTCTTTCAACTAATACCTTATCTTTTCATGGGAGTCTACCACTAAATGCCCAATAATCTGTGAGTAAAGGGTCATCAAACCTTGCTCTTCTTTTTATGTAATTTATTAGAGTTTTTTATATTCAATTTCAAGGATGTACTTGTTTGAATAAGAAATAAATCTCTAGATGTTGACTTACTCACTATGGATTATGTTATTACTTATCTTTCCACATTACAATCTTTTTTTTGAGTTTTATTACCTATTGCATTAAATATATTTCTTAATTTGCATTATTTTTCCCCTCTATATTGCTTGTTCTTAACTCTAAATTATTCATCATGTGGTGCATTTTTTTACATTTTCATTAATTGAACAAACAGTTGACATTATTTTGTATGGATTTTCTTCTCAAATACATAGTCACATACACATTGAGCATGATGTATAATTGATCTTTTTGACATTTTACCTTCCATAGATTTTGTTATTTTCTCATTTATTTCAATCAAATATCTTGATGTTTTTCACATTATCCTCAAAGGTGTGGGTCTAAGAGTTACATGTTTTATTAAATTGGATGGTGTTAGCATTTCAACAATAGAAGGGATATTAGAGTGTTGGGTAACATTAGACCCTACAGGTGAAGTGAATTCCTCTTCATTAAGAGAGATGAATTGGGGTCATTAAATGATGTTGATTATCATCATGTTTAAAAACTTCATTATGGATATATGTTTCATTATATTGTGTTTTTCACGTATTTCATCACTCAATACAAATTTATTACTTACATGTTATACATTTTGAATTTCATCATTCAATAAGGATTGATTAAGTTCTATTTTCTCATTTGAGAAAAAATATAAATTAAATTCTGTAGAATTGGGCATGTTGTTTTCATTTGAAAATATTACTTGGTGTGGAGGAAGTACACTCATCTTGCCTAGAAGCTTTTATGGATGCTCTTATATTTATGTCTTTTTCTTTCTCTCTCTCTCTCTTGACTTCAATTTCCTCATATGTTAGCTCCTTAATTCATATTTTGTGGTGACTTTTCAACCTCATTATTTACAGAGTGTCAATAGTAAAAACCAATTCCAAATTTACAAAATGCAAATTAATATTGAATTTCATGGGCAAACGAGCAAAATTCATCAATTATAAAGGGTGTGCACCCTTTTAAAAATCATGCAAGACCTATTTAGAAGAGTTCCAAATGGGCATTAACATTTAATGAGGTTTGTTGACTTCAAAAGAGCATACACCCTTTTAAATTTTTTATATTTTGACCTTTTTGTTTTCCCTCCAAAACTAGTTTAGGTTAAGGTTTAGGGGGTTTGAACCTAGCCTAAAACCTATCATGGAGCAGCCCACAAAATGTTTAGGAAATTTATGAGTCTTTTTCATATTTTCTAACACATCTGATCAAGAAAATTTTATAATTTGAAATATATATATATGTGTGTGTGTGTGTGTGTGTGTGTGTGTGTGTGTGTGTGTGTGTATGTATTTTTAAAGCGAGAAATGTAGTTTTAGAATATAGATATTTTTTAATCTTAAACTATTGTTTTTAATTATTACTTACTTTATACACAACATACCTCATTATGGACTATATACATATTATTATTTATACCTTTGTAACTTTTTCATGGTTAATCAAAAGTTTATAAAACTTATATCTCAATAATATACACATCATTAGTTATGCTTTCAAAAAAAAATCATGAATTTAAGGTCAAAACATTGTGTTCATACACATACAATTCCAATTTTTTAGTTATCTTGACTTGTAAAATGATTTAAAATATATATATATATATATATATATATATATATATATATATATATATATATATTAAAAAATTAATAAAAAAAATTCTCAACTATATTTGACATTTCATCTTTCCATATATGAAATTTCATACAATAATTCATTCATTTACTAAAAAAAAGTGTCTTCATACACATGCAATCTCTTTATCTTTTCACAAAAAATGCCAAGCCATTATCATAAATGTATCAATTTCGCACACTTTTATCATCTAGGTATTGAAAAAAATTATATATTTAGAAACTACATTCAAAGTTCCACAATTCATATTCTAATATTATTTTTTCAAGTGTTTTTAAAATTCTCCAAGTTTAACTATTATTATTTTTAGGAAAAAAAAAGTGGTAGTTTAAGCCCCCTTTTGTCCCCCATTATCCTGCATCTACCCAAATGAGGGTTCAAATTTTTAAAATGATCATTTTAATGGTTAAATAAAAGAAAGTCCCATATGGGATTAAAATGTTTGCCACTATTGTCCTCTACTAAACATTTTAGTCCTTAAGGGAAACATGTGACTTTTTGGTCAAGAGATGTACGTACAGATGCTTAGAAGGGGGTTTAGTAGTTATAAAATTTATGTAGGTGTAAGGTATAAATTTATAAAATAAATAGGTCAACATAGGTTCTTAGGATAATGAGGTGATGAAATTGGTCCAGATTCAATACTTAAGTCAATTAAAGTGAAATAGGACCAAAACTAGAATAATCAAATATTTGTGACTAAATTTGCATCACTATGTTTACACCCCTAGTCTAGAAATGAAATTATGAAAGAAAAAAATTACCTGGGTGTGTAAAACACAATTTGTCTTTGGAAAAAGCTCTGACTAATGTAAGGGGTTCCATGGAAAACCCTGTAATGATGTATAAATAGTTAATGTTCACATGTGAAATTGAAAAATGGAATGTAACTTGAATTTGAAAATATTGAAAAGAATAATGGAAGGAGTATGTAAGGAGTACATTTTTATGTTTGGAACCATTTTTGTTCTTGTGACTTTTCTTGGAGATGACGCTTCCTTGAAATATTGGAGAATTGGTGTTTCCCATCAAGCACTTAGAGAGGTTGGTTCCTTGGCTGAACTAATAGTGGATATTAGGGTGATCAAACCCAAAATTTAATTTAACTTATATATAAAATAAAACCCATTGAAAGATGTATAAACCTCAATTTTTATTGTTGGTATTTGTAACCCAAAGACGTGAAATGAGATGGAATCTGCAATGGATTCTCAGGCAATAATTTTAGAGGGCATAACCTCTAAGTTTATGTTATGCACTTTAACTGAATCAAACATTGAAGATGGCTTGTAGATTCAACTATCACTTTATTCCTTTATTACTTTATTCCTAAATGCATGATTAAAATAGAATGGATAACATCCATGCTCCTACCATATCCACAAATAGCAATTAATATAAAAAATCATGGCATGAAATTGTATCATGTCCCTTGAATTTTGAAAAATAACATACTATGCATGAATCTATATCATGCCCCCATTAATAAATGCAAAATTTATAATTGTATGTAAATTTTATTTGAAACTTGTGCATGAACCTATATCATGCACTCAAAATTATTTAAAATTATACTTTTCTCTTATAATGTGAGTGCATATACATGGCATATACCTCCATAATCTATACCAATGATTGAATTTTAACTATTATAAACCTTTGAAACTATATTTTGACGTCAAAACTTATTTTTAATCTTAAATAGGCTTATCTCATGCATAAAAATCTCACTAAAATGCCCCTTATTTGAGTGTGTAGTGAGATGTAATTATTGAATAATTTAAAATATGAAAAAATTATGTCAATATAGTAAAATAGTTACCATTTGAATCATGTATGTTACATATAAGTCAATTCCTATATAAATGTATCAATGAATATCATAGTATTAAAATCTAGAATTAGTATCCTATGCATTAGTTAGTGCATGATATGGATCATGGCACTCATCAAAATTAACAAACTCAACAAGCACACAAATATAACAATCACAATGTCATATAATAAGTCCAATGGCCACATACAAATGACATGTTCAAATGTTGTATAACTAAAGGTTGCACATACATGGCCAAGGCCCACATGCAAAGGACATGATACTATCACAAATAAGAGACATTTTAAATATTGCACAAAAAAGGGCCAAGGGTAGCAAATAATAGACATGTTAAAACATCACAAAAACCAAATAATATCTCATAGATATGTTCAAGAAATTTGAACACAAGGGTTAAGGTCATGCATAATATATAAATAAGACTTTAATCTACTATGTAAAATTAATAACATCAATGGAGCATGGAACTAGAAAGATATTCAAGATCATGTATACATGTTGTGATCATATCCTAATAAATAATATATCCATGTACATAATTGTAAGATAGAGAAGTTAGAAAAATATTTATAAGAATTATATAGCTCATCGGTATAGGAGTCATAAAATTATAGCACTTGTAAATATTGTAACCTGTGAAAAAGATGACCCCAATTTAGCAAGGCTACTAAGTAGAGACAATTCCAAAATCTTAGTCCATGTGATATTTGTATGTCTTGCATAGCAATCATGAATACCAGTAAAATTTGTATGACTTGCATAGCAATCATGAATACCAGTAAAATTTATTTGGGATAGAAAAAGAGCATGTTATCTACTACTCATGAGATAAATAACATATGACAGTGATGTGAATTAGATATCTAACCATGTTCAGGTTATGATGTTAGATTTTTATAATATTTTGAATGTTTTTATGTATTTTTAAAATATTTAAGTTTTTTGTATTCTTAGAATTTTATAACAAAAACTGAGAAGCTAGTAGGTAAACCATGGGGTCAAAATTAGAAGAGAGGGGATGGATTTAAGCATTTCACATCATGTGTCAGTGTGAAGTATGCACTAAAAATGATGACATTGCCATGTATGAGCAAGAGGTCCCTACTATATATGTAAATTGTGGCTATAAAGCATATGGGACATAGAATTCATGTGGTTATAAATAATTTTCTTTTGACCATGAAATTTAAGGGAATTTACTCATCTCTATACATAAAATAAAAACCCCTTTTGTAAAATCTACATTTTAATTTTATGTTATTATCATTTATAAAAAATATATGGATATAATAGATAAATATTACATATCAACCCATAAGGACAAAATCAATTACCACTCCCATCCCGTACATGTTGATGTTGTACTGGGAAGGGTTTGCTTGATTCTATAAATTTGAATGTTTGTATAAATGCTTAAAGAGGTTTTTAGCAGTTAATAACATTTTTGTAGGTGTAAAATAAAAACTTTATTAGGTATGGGTCTGTATAAGTACTTAGGATAGCATTAGGTGGTGAATAGGACCAATTTAAGTGCTTAAGTAAATTAAAGTAAAAGTGGACCAAAATTGACATTATCAAGTATTTGTGAAAAATTTTGAGTATCTATATTTACCCCCTTAGTCTAGAAATGAAAGTACTAGAGTAACATGAAAGATATACTCGAGTGTGTATAACACTGCCTTTGAGTAGATACTTCATTTGTGTAGGGCACTTTAACTTAACAAACCCTAAACAATTCATGAAGTAGTCATTTTGTTCATTTAAATTTTGAAAAATCTTGAACTTTGAAAATTAAGTAATTGAAAATAGAGTAAGGGAGTACACTTGTTTCTATGAAACCAATGTTGTTTTTATAAATTTTCTTCAATATGGTGCTTCCTTGAAGAATTATAGAATTAGTGCTTTCAATGAAGCACTTGGATAAAATTGGTTCCCTTGTTGAAGCAATGATGAATTGAGGGTGATCAAGCCCCAATTTAGATTGAACGTGAATAGAAAATATAACCCATCGAGGAACATAAAAACCTTAATTTGCATTGTTGGTCATTGTAAAACCAAGATGGAAATGGGTTGGAATCCATAATGGATTCATAATTAATAACGTTGGATGGTGTTGAATGTACAAGTTATGCATTATGCACTTTAACTGAATCAACCACTATATATGGCATGTAGATTAAATTATCACTTTATTCCTTACTTCTTGAATGCAAGATCAAAAAATAATGGATAACATATATGCTCCTTTCATGGATGATGATGAAAGTATGTATTGAAAATATGACATGAATCATGCTCCCTTAATTTAAAAAATAGTATTGTGTGCATGAATTTATATCATGCACCTATGTGATAAATGTAAAATCTATAACTGGATGTAGATGCAAATTTTGTAATCTTTGTTTGGAGCTTGTGTGTATATTTCCATGAATATACACCCAAAATATATGAGTCTATAATCTATTTTTACAATGTGAATGCATATGCATGGCATATAGCCCTATAATTTGTACCAATAACTGAATTATGAACCATTTTAAAAAATTTAAGATTGCATTTTGTATCCAAAATTGATTTATGCTCAAAGAGGCTTATTTATGTATGAAAAGCCAATTGAAATACCTCCCTTTTGAGGTGAGGGATGTGTCTTGAAAGTCACTCATCTTAAAATAAAATTTAATTGTATCATGTGTATCAAAATGTAATCATTTAATATCATCACATATTATTTTATCTAAAATGGATTCTTATACAATAACCCTATAGAAATAAAACTTTGAATGCACCAATGTAATATTTAGATTTAAAAAATAAAATGTAATATTAGAAATAAATTCATTCAAGCATGTGCAATAAAAAAATTTGATAAACTATGTCTAAGGATTAAGAGAGAACATTTATTGTTCTATTATGGATCATAAATGTTTCCCAACTTAATATCAATCATTCAATATAGCCTTATGTTTCCTACATTTTGGGTTTTTACCTCTTTTCTTGGACTAAACTCTAGCATCAAATTTAAGACATTAGCATAGATGCTAGTGTCATTATTTAAATGATATTTTCCTTTTATTTTATCCAACTCAAAATTATCTTGGATTTGTGATTATACCTATGTTTCATGTTATTTCCTCAAATTATGATTAGATTTTACATGATCAGTCTGTGATATTAAAAACCTAGCCTTTTATATCTTGCATACATGTGGATCAATAAAAATGGGTTAACACATGATTCAAGCTAACCCTAGCAACCTCATTATTGCTAAGTGTTGCCTACATAATCATATACTCTAAAGAGGGCCTCAGACTTGTATATAGTTATTCACCTTAGGTGTATGTGTGTGATGGTGATTATGTGACTATATGCTCTTTCTCCTATTGCAACCCTTGGTAAAAGAAATACAAGTGTGAATTGATATTTTGTAATACCTTAGATTTTAGTTCTAAAAATTTAGTGCATGGTGTGATTCAATGGCTTTGAAATAAAATAATGTATGTGTTAATTGAGAATCTTGTTTGATGCTCAAATATTATTCCCTAGCCTTGTATATTAATGGAACCTTTTAATTTAAATTAATACCTAGTGACATGAAAAAACCCAACCATAGAATAAACATTTGAATCCTTAAAAGTTATCACAAATTGAAGGGTACAGAAAAAGGGAAGAGAATTAGGTAGGATACTATTGTTTTATTCAAGACACTAATGTGGATGATGGTATCCTGATCTAAATAATAGTGTCTAGAGACTCAAAATATGAAAAATCCACAAGCACTTATAGATACCTACAACATGACATATAGAATGTAAATTAATGAACTGAAATAAACAATAGCTCAAACGTTACAACAAAAAGAGACATTAATCCAAGAGGCCGATATAGGATCATGCCACTAAATACTCAAATATATGTTAAAATATATATACATTTGAGGCTATATAAAAAGACATTATAAACTGCATCTTGTACCAAATATGGGTATATACATTTGCCCCCATTTTAATCTAGTAAGAGCACAAAATCAAATTAATTGAATAAAAGGAAGTTCATAACCAGGTGTGTAAACACACTTTGGCCTCATGGTAGTTTCAACTTGAATTTGTAGCTCATGTCCTACAACTAAAAGCACATTATAGTACAATCAATTTATCTAATTTTAAAATGATCAATAAACAAAAGTATCTAGAAAGAAATAACATGGAAATAATACCTTTGTATATATGTTGAATGTTGATGTCTCTAGAATATCATCCTTGTTGTGTAGGATGGAGAGATAAAAATGGAATTGAAGCCCTATCCTTTTTTCTCTAGGAAAATGAATGAATTCATAAGCATTCATGTGTAATTCATCCTAGAGATGCTTCTGAAAAGGAGATTTGGGGGGTGATCATGCCCTCAACATGGTATAATAGGAATAGTGTCAAGACCATCAAGGGCATTGAATCTCGACTACACAACTTGAGTTTAAATACATAATCTTAATCAATACAATAAATCTCACCCATGCCAAATGGTTTAACCATATCAACCTATAAAAAAGTAGTGTCAAGACCATCAAATGTATCGAATCTAAATCACACTATAGGGAGCAAACTATTATAGACAAATAAAGTCTCAATCGGGGCATCTTGTTAAGGTTGATAAATCAATGTGTAAATGAGAGAAGGAATGAACTCTATCATTTCCCCCCATCATGCCTACTATAATTGATGTATAATATATATATATATATATATATATATATATATATATATATATATATGTATCTATTATTTTGTTCATTTTCATGGCATATGCACCTCTATTGTTTCTCAAGCTGAAGTATCTGTCAAAATGTAACCTCGGCTATATAAAAATTGTATATTATAATTGTGTCAACTGAAGTATATGTACATAGCATATTCCCATAGCTTCTATCACTATGAATATTATATGCCACAAATTTGAAAACTCTATCCCAAACCTATGAAATTTATGTATGATGTTCTGACCCAACTGTGTCTCTAAATCATATGAATTGTATCAAATTTTGCCAATTTGGTCAACTATGTACGTGTAGACTCGTGTCCTTAAGGAATGATTTATTTTTGGGATGAGGGTAATGTAACTTAATAGGCACCTTATAAAAAAATTATAATATATTCATACCATATATGTATCAACCATGTATACACACTCTATTTTCACCAATTTCC
The DNA here is from genome assembly GCA_037957365.1 of Torreya grandis. Taxonomy (NCBI): domain Eukaryota; kingdom Viridiplantae; phylum Streptophyta; class Pinopsida; order Cupressales; family Taxaceae; genus Torreya; species Torreya grandis. The sequence goes on along the minus strand of JARHVA010000784.1, from coordinate 1,651,049 downwards.
TACCTAAACGGTTCTTAGAATGATTTATTACTAATAGTACAAATTAATCCTAGAAATTATTGACCATCAAAAAAAATCACACATTAGACGTAAACATTCTAAATCTCATCAATTTAACCCTAATTATGTAAATGCATCATACATCATCATCACCTTCCTCTAATTCATCTCCAGTTAAATTGTGACCTACCAAATTGATTTGACCACGTGTGAGACAACTTATCAAATTCTAAAAATTATAAAAAGGATAATCATTATTGCTTAACTAAACAAATACAATCAAATGGTTAAGTGAAAAATACATATAAATTGGATAAATATATAAATTTGTAAATTTAAAAATTCAAAAAAATATTTAAATGGTGACATCATCAATCATAAAGTCAAAATTTTGAAATATCAACATAAATGTAACAAATATTAGGAATGTTGAGCCATGCCTCATAACTAAAATATTCATTCCAAAATTAAATGCACTTGGTCTACAAAATGTGACTAATCTTAGGCCCTTGATCGTCATCTTGAGATGAGCAATCCTCATCATTTTACTAAGTCTATAAATGCAAGGGCTTTTTACCATTATAGACAAACTTTTGAAAGTAAACTTATGCAAAATTTTGTCAAGAGATTCAACCATTCTCCAACCATGCCAAGCCAAAATGTCAAGTGGAAAAGCATAAATATTTCCCATATGTGGAGTCACCATTTTTAGAGACTACTAATTCACAAGTCGATATCATGTCTCTTCAAACTAGTTAACAAGTGGGGTCTTTAAGGAAGGTAAATACTTTTATTTGTCTTCTATTTGATTATTTGTTTGGGGATTTCATTCACTAAAAATTGTATAACCCCATTTGGATTCTTATTTTACATTTGTCACACCCAATGAGACTTGTCACACCCAATAAATTCCTCTAATTATTTTTTATCATGTTCTTCTATAATTTTTTATTGCTAACTTTTGCTTGTTTTGGCTAAAAACTAGAAATTTTTCATTCTCAGATTGAACCTACAAATTGACAAAATTGACCCTCCAAATCAATAAATTCATCCATGTAAATTGATGAATTTATAACATAAAATAGTGAAATCATCTTTGAAAATGGAAAAATTATCTTTGTTATTTCTAATAGTTTTTTCTACAAGCTTGCTAAAAAATGAAATGATTTTGTATATCGACAAAATCAACCTTGTAAATTAGTGAATTTATTATTTTGAAATGGTGAATTCATCACTAAAAATAGTGAAATCATCTTCAAAAATGGTGAAATCGATTTATAATTTATTTTTTTAGACTTGCTAAGTGGCGAAATCATTCCATATATCAATGAAATTGGCCTTGTGTAATAGTGAAATCATCCTTTGGAATAAACTTGAGACCTTAAAAAATTCCCATCTCAAACTATTGATTCTTTTGTTATGAGACCTTGAGCAAAAAGAATTGGATTTACATTTACACAAGTCTATTTCACTTTCACATTTCATTAATTGTTCTTAAAATTGAATCAACATTTAGTTTAAAGTGTTTAATAAAGAACACACTTTCAATTTAGAGTTTTTAAAACTTGTTTACTTTAGCACTATTTTGTTTTGTGCAAAGGTTTATTTTGATTCTTGTCGCTTGAGTGTTTTATGATGTAAATTTTGTGTATGCTCTCCTCTTTCATAGGGTGAATCATAAACATAAATTCACCAACTTTTTTTATCCCAAATAATCCATCATGTATGCTCTCTCTTTATTTTTAAGAACTTGAATGACTCATAAATGGTGTCATTCTTCTTTTTTTCTTTGAATATGTGGAGTGGAGTTCATTTCCTTCTCATAAGTATTTAAGACATGGTGACTGGGACATGATTACCCAATATTGTACCAACCCCAAAATCTAATGGGGTATATAAATTGAGTCTACACTCAGTTGATATTTAGCTGAAATGTCCATTAGTGCTTGAACCTTTTTGGTAGCACTTTACTAAAATCCTATGGATGAAGTGGTCATGAAGGGACAAGACACTTTGGTGAATAACCCATTAATTCTTGATGTCCAATTGATATATTTGTGCCCTTCAGGGACCATCTAGAAAGCTAACAAAAACTTTAGAATAGAAGCCTCTTTTACCATGAAATTTTCATTGATGCAAGGATGCAAAGGTATCAACCCCCAAATATTGCCTTTATATACATACATTTGAGAGAGGGGTGGGAATAAAAAACCACCATAATTTTATTTAATTACTTAATTAATCATTAAACTTTCAAATCCTCTCATAGGCGAGTATATCAAAGGATCAGTGATTATGTCATAATCATGTGTCGAATCTTAAAATTAGATTCATGAAACCTATGTGTTGACACATGATCATTGTGTCAAAAACTCATTTGTATTCAAAACCACATCCAAAAAACACTTCAAGTTTCAAACCTAAAGTCCAAAACATGTCTTCACATACTGACACACTAAGGTGTTATGATGTCCACATTCCAAGTCACCCTTCTTACATTCCAAGGCATTACACCTTCTAATTAGAACCAATTTTTGTTTATTGAGCACTATTATGTTACTCGTTTCTATTCAGATCCAACATCTAGTTTCTTATGTTAATCAAATTCTAAATTATAAATCAATTTGACCTCATTTTGATTTCAATTCCAAAGTTAAAATCAAAGTCAACCAAGGTTAAACTTTCAAAGGGCTTAAACATTTATAAAATTCAAGCATTAGTTCAAACATGCCTAGATACACTCGCAGTGGGGCATCTTATGGTCCTAGGTTCAAATAAGAAAACTTTTATGATCCATCTAGGTATCATATAAATTCTAAAAATATGGAATATGGGGAGGACCACCCAACTGTGTCTTAGGATGTTCCACCAATTACAAGGTCTAGTCAAAACCAATTTGATAACTAATTATATGAGGATAAAGATGCACCGTTAAGGCCACTAGAATCTATAGCTAAGTTCTTGCCTAATTTTCCCAAAGAACAATTACCCAACCTTATTTGAGTAGAGGAGTTACCTTAGTGGTAACTACTAACCAAAGTGATCCTCTTACCCAAATTTCAAAACTGATTATTGCATCATCTAGCAAAGGGAAAGGTCAACTTGTTGACCCATCCCAACATGGTCAAATTATTGTTTCCATGATATAATAAATTATTCAACATTACTTAGATCATATTGTATCCAATTTGACTTCTCTAACTATAACTTCATTCAATAATGCTTCATTAATAGAATAAAACCAGTGACTTGAACAACCACAAGAACCTTTATCCAATTCTACATCTAATGTGGATCAATTGGCTCCTTCTGAGTAGGTAATCCTAATGAGTACTTCACAGCAAGTTTCACTTGATACGCAAATTACCTTATTCAATCACCAAGAAGTCCTTTCTAATACATAGCATGTACCTAACAATCTACAATAATAAGTTACAAATAGGCCACCATAACAAGTGGTGGGTAACTGGTAACATACATTCCCTAATTCACGACAATAGACCTCTTTTAATTTACAATAATGACTTTATTTGAATAAGTGTTAGATTCTTCTAAACCAAAAACACCTTGTAATTCCTCTTCTGAATTCAATCCAAAAATAGGTCCCCTATTAAACTTATAATTCTGGTTATAGGTCCCCTATCAAACACCGCTTTTAATGATCTATCAAAAAAAATTGTCAAAAAAATCTCATACAACATAAAACATGAGTTGACCATGGTTGATTTGTGTAATACTAAACAACATGGTGGAGAAAGATTCTTTATATTCTTGTAAATATGGAGGGCCCTAGCTGGTTTTTTCCTGCATAAATTTTTAGATAAGCAGTTAGCTAGTATTTTTACACAAAATTTGATTATTGGAGTCGCCTATAATCTAAGATTCCATTGTGTGAACACATTTGAAGAGATCATATAAAAAGGGGTATAGATTGAAATTTTTCTTATTTATAAGGTTGTAGTCAAAATATGCTCTCAAAGTCAAATATAATCCCAACCTCCAATGCCAATTCAAGCAAGCACATCTGAAAAGTCTAAGGCTCTTAATAAAAATAAGAATGTGGTTGGTAATGGGGTTATAGAAGCAATACATGTGAAAACTATGCAATCACCACCTACCCAAGATACGTCACCTAATCCACCACTCACCTTGCAAAGGGAACTCCCAAGAAGGGAACAATTTCAAAATAGAGTTTTCAGTGATCTAGGTAAGCCCATTAAGGCAATATTTCAAAAGTTGGTTATGGTTAATATGATTATTTATCCAATATTCAAAGCCCTTTCCAAAGGGTCAACCTAAGCTAGCATGGTATCGATAGAATGAGTTCTATAATTATAATCACATCAAAGTCCATGTAATTTATAAAAGTGTACAACTCTAACATTTCATCTAGTATCTGCTTGAAAATGGAGATATCGAGTTGGAAAAGAGTGTTGTAAATACCAATAAGAACACGAGTGTCTACAGATATTCCTTCTTAAAGCACAAAAAATTAATAACAAGGAATAATCAAAATAAATCATAAGGCTATAATCAAAATCAATCCAATCATAATCAATATAATGATGCCCAAGCCAACCAAATCAATTATCATAATGTCCCATACGATTATGGTAATGTCATAGGATGTGTTACCAGTAACTAAGTCACTACTATTAAGGTCACTCCTCATCCACCATTTAACACTCATCAAAGTGTTATCCTTTCTATTTTAGGACCTCCAACTTTATCTTTAATTAATTCCCCACTAATATGAAGTAAATTAGTTGCACCTTGACCTTTGTAGATTACTATTCCTGGACCTTCGCCCAATTCTTCTAATTCAGGTAACTCTTTCCCAAATCAAAATTATGTAGTTACAACTAGATGTCCAAGAGGTACTCTTCAATTCCCTTTGCCTTCCTCTAATACCAATCTTGTTCAATAGTATACACATTCTAAATCCAATCCATCTCGCCCTTCTATTCAGAAGTAATATGATATTGGTGAACAGTTAAGCAAAAAGCCTGCGTATATTTCCATCATGGATCTCTTGCATACGTTAAAAGTTCACATAATAATATTGAATGACCTTATACAATATTCCAAGGTACCCAATGACATTGATGCTACCCAATTTCAAGAACTTGTGGGGTATTTATCCCCAGGGCAGCAACATACTTTTGATCAAAGTGATATGTCATCCATTGGTCCCTTACACAATAATCCTTTGTACATTGAAGTCATCAATTTATACCACAAAATCAAGCAAGTTATCTTAGATAATAGTTTAATACTCAATATTTCTTTGTTGAATCTGATCCAACACTTGGGATATACAACAACAGATATGCAACTAGATACTATCATGATCAAAGCCTACGATAATGTAGAAAGAGAGTCTTTGGGTACCATTTATTTGCCTATCATTATTGGGATTGTGACCCATAATATACTTTTCCATGTAATTGATAATGAGATGTCCTATAATTTTATTCTTGGTCATTCTTATATCCAAGAAGTCCATGTAGCCCCATCCACACTACACCAATGTATCAAATTCCCTCATTATGGATTAGAAGTCAGTATTCATAGTGATTTGTAGCCATACCAATATTGTAAAAACCTAGAAGCTGAGTATGGGAACTACAATTATTGTCCCATCACTGAGTTTATAGATAAAAATCACAAATAATTAGTTCTTAAGTATCCTAAATCTAATTACATTGAGGGCAAATGTAGGATAATGGGGAGGGGGTATAAAGTGACACTTTTTTTTTGAAAATTACAATAGCTGAACTTGGAGAGAATGTTAAAGACACTTAAAAAAATAAATTGACAATGACATAAGAATATGAATTGTGTCATTTTGAATTTAGTTTCTAAATATATAGCTTTTTCAATAGCCAGATGATAAAAGTGTGTGAAATAGATACGTTTATGACAATGGCTTGACCCTTTTTTATGAAAATATAAGGAGATTGTATGAAATAAATGAATTGATGTATGAAATTTCATATATGAATAGATGAAATGTCGAAGATCGGTTAGGAAATTTTTTATTAATATTTTAATTAATATATTTTTTAAGTCAAGACAACTAGAAAATTGGAACTGCAAGTGTAAAAACACAACTTTTTGACATTAACTTCACAAAATCAACTTTTTTTAAAAATCATAGACAACAATGAATAGATTGGTCAAGTATAAGTTTTATAAAAAATTTATTAATGGTCAAAAAGTTATAAAATTATTTATAATGATATGTATATAGTCCATAATGAGGTATGTTGTGTAGAGATTAAGTAATAATTATAAAAAATAGTTTAATATTAAAAAAAATTAAAAACTACGCTTTCCTCTCTACAAACCCATATAAATTTTATATAAATAATAAGATCTTCCTGATCAAATGTGTCGACAAAGATGAAAAACTCCTAAATTTACTAAAAACCATGTGGGCTACTCCATGGCTGATTTTAGGCTAGGTTTAGACCTCCCCAAGCCTGTGCCCAAAGCAATTTTAGAGGGAAAATGTAAGAAGAAAAGATTGAAATTTTGAAGGGTGTATGCCCTTTAGGCATGAGCAAAATCCTAAGCCTTAAAATTTAAAAAAAAAGGGTGTACACCCTTTTCAAAAAATAAATGCAAAGATAGGTGATGTCACCTTTTTTATCTCCCAACTTTATGCATCAACCCTTGACTCGAGTGACCTCATGTCCACTTCTTCCATTCCTCCTCTAAAAATTTCCTCCCATTCTACCATTGAATATCAAGGTATTGGTACATTTACCATAAATTATGAATTCTACATTGCCAAGCTACCTAAATCCCCTAAATCTCATGGCAGACCCAAGACTACCAAAACTCCTAGTAGGCCCAACATGGTATGGAAAAATAAAATTGATCCTTGTCAGAATAATTCATTAGAGTTTGTCAAATATGCCTCACCAAATCAAAACCAGTGCATAAGTTTTTAAGGGTCTTGGTTATATGGCGATGGTTTTGTTACGTGCTTTTAAAACACCAAGTACCCTATTCTTAATAAAATCATGGACAACCATGAATATAAAGGTAAAATACTTAGGGAAAATAAAAAGGCATCCTTAAACATATTCCTATAGTAACACATAGAGGAAATTTATATCTTGGATTCACACCACCTGGAGGTAACCCCTTATATTTTAAGAGTGCTATTGTTTTCTCGTCTAATAACAAGACTCCTATTAGTGACATAGGATTTGATTATAGCATATATAATGAGCTTGTTAATACAAACTTATTTGATACCAATGCCATACTCACTATCCTAGCCCATATTACCCTTTCCCTCCATTATCCTAACCTAATTTCTTGGGACCAACAAGATTATATTATACCATTAGATAAATTTTAGAATGAAGAGTACATTGCTAAGTTCATGGGTCTTAGAGATGGGTTACTAGTTTATGATCATAAATAAGAATTTGACTTCACATTGGACCTTGTTGGCTACTTTGGAGAGCAGGTAAACTTCCTTGGTCACAAAAAACATAAAACATTGATATCCTTTGGTGATAATCTCTTTGAGACACCTTTGGACCAGGGAAAAAGTAAAGAAAAAGACAATTCCATTAGTGAAAACCTATTTCAGGTGCCCTTGGATGGGGAAGTTTGCTTACCTCCTTAGGAAGCTCAGATTCCTCCAAGTCCAAGTATTATAGTTGATCCTGGCATTAGTTCTAAGGAATATTGAGTCTTTTAGCACTTGGATCAAGACTTTCTAGAAAATTTTGTTAATTAGCCACTGCCCAACATGGCTGACTCCAATTCTTCTTACATGGGTGAGTCTTATGACTCAAAAATCACTAAATAAGATCAATTTAATTTATTACCAACTATCCTTGAAGATGGTTATACACTCCTTGTGTAATATACCATGTAAGTAAACATTAAAACTTATGATGATCCAAAGATGATTCAATTAGGTGCATCACGCATTGTTAAGGAACGTGAATTTATTATTATTATTTTAAAGGACTTCATTGACATATTTTTATGGTCTTATTTGGATATTTCAGGTATGGACCCTTATTTAGTGGTTTATCCCATTATTTTTCATCCCAGTGCTAAACCTATCAAACATAAGCTACAAAAAATGCATCCACATATTGCTATCCTGGTTAATAAAGAGTTATAAAAACTATTAGTAACATGTTTAATCAGGTCACTAGATTATTCAAAATGGATCTCAAACATTATTTTGGTAAGTAAGAAACCATAGGGGATTCCCTTGTGTATTGATTTTAGAGATATCAAAAAGGCTTACCCTAAGGATGACTTCCCCTTACCAAATATCAACAGGATAGTCGACTCAATGATAAGGCATGAAATTTTTTCCCTCATGGATGGCTTCTTAAGATATAATTAAATAAAAATTTCACCTAAGGACCAACACAAATCATCATTCACCACTCCATGGGGGACATTTTGTTATCAATTCATGCCATTTGGCTTGAATACTGCTAGTGCAACTTACCAATGTGACATGACTGTCATCTTCCATGACATGATGAAAGATATTATTGAGAACTACGTGGATGACATTCTAAAAAAATCAAAAACATGTATAGTACATCCTAAAGCTTTATGAATAATTATTGATAGACTTAATGACTACAAGGTGTGCCTTAATCCTAAGAAGTGCATATTTGTTGTTACTTCTATTAGAGGTACAATCACTGAGAGGGGGGTGACTTAGTGAGCCCAAATAATCCAATTTCAATTACAAACCTTTCAAAACTCTTAATTAATTACCACAATCATTCATTAAGCATACATATCATTCATAGCAATGAACAAGAGAGACAATGCAAGATTAAGTAAATAACACATGACATATGTGGAAAACCCTCTTGAGGGAGAAAACCCACTAGAACCTACAATTGGACTACTATCCTATAATAAAAAGAACCAATTTAGACTATCTAAAATTAATTAAATAATTATCATCCCTTATTTAGTGAGACTACAATCCCACAAGGTGTTACCACACCTATCTAGCTGAGCAGCCACACCAACTAGACCTTTAGCAAGTTTCAGCTTACAAGGAGGCTGCAACCCCCTAGATGTTAAGTAGCTATAAAAACACCTATGAACAACACATTTCCTGAATATTGATTGCCTACCAATCTGATGGAGACATAAATTATATTATCTCTCTTCAACTCTACACACTCAATACATCCAAATCCACCTTTTAGATCACCTTAGACCTCTTTGCTCATCCTCAACCTGCAAGAGAATTATTTTGACATCAGTAGCTTAACCCATAGGTCATACACATATTCCTTAATCTTCTCTACATCTCAACTCATCTTCTAGGCACTCTACCTCTCCTTCACTCCACAATGCTCAGACACATTGCTCTTTTAAGCCTCTCCCAAGTCTTTCACACATCTAGAAACCACCACATTTTGTTTCACTATTTATAGAATATTCATGAATTATCAATTCCATAATCTTCCTTATGGCCACAACACATGCATTCACCCTTAAGGCATCTTGTGTGGGTCACACTTAAGTACAACACTCTTTCAAATAATCTTAAGTCATATTTTAGGTCCTATGATGACCCATTCACCTCTTTGACACTTCTCTGAGCAAACTAACAACATAGGAACACTTTCTAACTCATGGACACATGTCACATGATCTATAGTTCCTCTTTAAGTACCAATAACCATTATAGTAAGTACCCTTCTGCTTAATCATAAATTGCTCAAACAACATTTTGTATAGCAACCATTATGAGCAATCAGTAGTCAACTTATAAACCTTTGTTCATACTACATATGATTGTTCAAACCTTCATAATTCATAAAAATGCTCCTCATGGAGTCTAAAACACTCCCTAATAGCCAATTCATCAAGAGATATCGAAATAATATCAAAACAAGCTCAATTACCCTTCTTAGGTTACTTGCAAAACATGCACAAACACATAATCAAATTTTAACCTTCATATCTTTGATTTTATGCACTTTTAGATCTTCAAATATATAATTCTATATGTGCCTTTGAGTCCTCTACAATTTTTATTTTTACATGAGTAAATTCTACATAGATTGAAAGATATGGACAAAATATAGAGCACTAGTTTTTCCTTTATTAAATTCAAATATTCAAATGCAAATGATCATATTTAAACCTTAGACACTATGCTCACATCTCATGTCCTCACATCTTCAGATTGATCATGCACCATTGATCTTTTTTAATCTTTAACTCATAGTGTGCCAATGCCCAAATGTTAAACCTCTAATAGTTAATCTCATCTCATGCAATCTGACAACTTTGACCTCATATGCTCCATTGATCTTTTTAATATTGTCCTCACTTTAGCTATGCTATACAATTGTCACTTTGACCTCTTGAATTTAATGTGCACCATTGATCTCTATCTATATAATCACCCACTCATCGTTGATCCTTAGAAGAAGCTTGATATTTATATCTACTCAATGTTAAATATTAAACACTTGGCACCATCTCATTACTTTCTGACATCTTGGAGTAACACGCTCCATCGATGATGCTCAAACTTTACCTTGTGCAAAATTGACTATGGAAACCATTGCAATCTACTTGGAAGGCCAACTTTGGACCTCAATAACTTTTACTACACTTAGATGTGTGATCTGAAATTTGGATCATATGATCTCCTTACATAGGATAATATGACCATGTGTCAAATTGTTCCTAAAACCTTTGCATGTGTGAGATATAAATCCATTAATCTTCTCACTCAAATTTTTCTACCACAAAGCCAACTATGTCAAGAACTTGCCTAAAAGTCCAACTTTGCACATGCATATCTTTTGATATGCTTCATCGCATGATCTAAAAATTAGCGTAAATCAATTAGGCACAAAATTAAATAAACCCATATGATCATTTTCTCTTTTCACCTTCACACATGCAAAATATAGCAACATCAAAATTTATAATCAATTTTTCTTGTCACATTAGAAATTTGGCTAAGTATGGGAAAACACTATCAAATTGCCTAGGAGACCGACTTTGCACTTGCATATATTATGTTTTGCTTCATCACATGACCTTAAATTTAGTGCATAGAAACTAAGCACAAATATTATCACAGCTATATGACCAATTCCCCTTGACTCATCCACACATGGTAATGGTGATGTTAGCAAACTACCTATTCAAATTTTCTACCACTAGACCCAAAATGTCTAGATGAAAACAATGGACTACCAGATGAATTATACTCATGTCCATAAGCACTCAAAACATATAAAACATCTTAGGGACCTATTTCACATCCTCAAATCACCATACTCATCCCTAAACATCTCTAACCATGCCAAAACTGAAGATCAACCAAGCATACTATGACAAGCACATTGCACACTTTATCATTGTCACTTAGACTATCAAAGCACTTCATCCACTCACCTAGACACCTCCATGACATCATTGACAACTCTCTAAAAAAAATTATAAAGTTATTTGGATTTATTGTATCACAAAGAGGGAATGAATTTGATCCTACCAAGGTTAAGGCTATTTTAAATATGTCTCCCCCCTCCAATTTAAATTATCTTTGTAGTTTACAGGGCAAGATTCAGTTTATTCACAAGTTCATCTTGTGACTTGCAGATCGGTGTCATCCTTTTACTCACATTTTTAATAAAGCTGTCACATTATATTGTAATGCAGACTGTCAATGAGATTTTGAGGAATTGAAAAACTATTTGGCTAATATACTAGTATTGACCCCGCCCACACTAAGGAAGTATCTACTCCTTTACATCTCATCAATAAAACATACATTGGGGAAACTTGACAAGGAGTGCATAGTTTACTATTTGAGCAGGATAGTTGTAGCTTATGAACAAAATTATTCTCCAATAAAAAAGGATTATTTATAAATGGTGTTCACTTCCCAAAAACTGCAACACTATATGTTAAATAACAAGACCATTGTTATAGCCAAGAATGATCCCCTCAAGTACCTCTAATGAAAGGCAACTTTGATAAGATGCGTGGCTAAATGGGTAATGTTATTGAGTGAATTATATATTGAATATTATAATCATAAATCCATTAAGGGTAAATTCCCTATAGGTCAACTTGTTGAAGCTCCTCTATTAGATACCAATCCACTCACTTTTGATTTCCTAAATGAGTCGATCTTGTCTCTAGAAGAAGCAACTATTGAGTTCAAATAGTGAACGCATTACTTTGATGGCTCATTCACCTCCCATTGATCTCAGTTCAACATTATATTCATCACACCATAAGGGGATCTTATTCCCAAGTCATTTAATAATGGATTTCACTACACCAACAACATGGTAAAATATGAGGCAATCATTATAGGGCTTTATCTTGTCGTACAGTGGAACATTCAATAGCTGATGGTATATGGGGATTCTTAATAAATCATTAATCAAGATACAAACCAATACCAAACTAGAGATTAGAATCTAGTACCTTACAAAGGTATGGTTGATAATCTCAAACAACATTTTGAATTTCTTCAGTTTGAACAAATATTGTGAGCCAATAATAGATCAATAGATGTAATGGCAATAATTGGTTCCATGATAGCAGTGGCTAAAAATGTCAAAGAGTAACAACTAATTATTGATAACCTTATTTAATCAACTCATGTATATCTAGATTCTGAGATGATATGTAATATTATTCATCATAACTCCCATTAGTACCAATACATGTACTCTTATCTCCAAAACCAAATTCTTCCTATTAACCTATCATGAACCAACACAAATGCTTCATTTGAAATGCCTAACATTATACCTTAATTAGTGGTATAATCTATCATAGAGGCTATGATGGAATGTTACTTCATGGTTTAACTTTAGGAGAATCCAAATTATCACTTAAGGATGTACACGAAGGGATTTGTGGGGTCCATACCAGCAGCACAATCTTGGCTAAGAAAATCCTTTAAGCAAGGTACTATTTGCCAATAATGGAGATAGATGCCTATATATATATGCCAATAAATGCATTGCCTATTAAAAAAATGGTGATTTGATCCATGCTCCTTCATGAGCACTTCTGTAGATCACAACACCTTGGCCATTTTTGACATGGGGACTTGATCTCATAAGGAAAATGACCCCACTTCCTCTGATGGCTACAAGCTTGTCTTCACTTATATAAAATATTTTACTAAGTGAATAGAGGAAATTCCTCTTACTTATGTAACCAAAAAAATTATTTTCAAATTCATTTATTATCATCTCATTTGGTACTATGACATCCTCTCCACCGTTATATCTGATAATGGCAGATCATTCAAAAATAAGGATGTAAAATTCCTTTGTACCTATTTTCATATTTAGCACAAAAAGTCCACACCCGATTTCCCTGAAGGTAATGGCCAAGTTGATGTGTCTAATAAAACCATTGTTAAGATTTTTAAGAACATTGTCAATGACACTAGCTATGATTGTCACTTGTAATTATTCATAAACTTTTGGGTGTACCGTACCAATAATTATACACCTATGGGTGTTATGCCATATTCCCTAGTCTTTGGCTCTAAGGATATCATCTCTTTTGAGATAAAGTTTCCCTCTTTGTGAATCTCCCTATAGAATATAATCAATGATGAAGACTACTGAGTCACCAGATTGTAAGAGTTAGAGCTCTTATATGAGAAATGGTTATTCATAATAAACCATTTGAGAGTCTATCAAAATTAGGTATGTCATAGTTACAACAAACATATTCTTCATATAGAGTTTGAAGTTGGTGATTTAGTGCTAAAAAAAATCATAATAATACCAATGTCAAGCTAAAAATAAAGGCAAGTTTAAGGCCAATTGGCTAGGTCTATACATTATTGCTACAAACTATGGTTCAAACAAGTTGGCTACACTAGATGGGAAAGAGTTATAAGAGTATATTACATCTCAAGAATTTTTATGCTTGATAGGCTTAAACCATTGTCTCTAAGAGACTTTGTTTATGGGAATCCATTTTACATTCACCCATTTCCCTTTATTTTCCATTCCCTGGGTCATTCTTGTCCTTTTTCCCATTTCATATTACAGTCATGATCATGATTATGACCAAGTATAACACGTAGATTCATAGAGCATGTCTAAAAACATTCTAGCTTGATCAGCCTCAATAACCTCTTTGTAAACAAGTGTATCATGGTACATTAATAAGTGTTTTACCTACTTGTAAATTCCTTGAGATGGCTTCTCTTTGCTTCTTATAATTACTATTTCCTATATTATTTCCCCATTGTGTGCCTTCCTATTCCTATTTGTAGTTGTTTGATATTCCCTTTGCCTTAGATTTTGTTTTTGGTTCATGGTAATACTATTGTAAATCATTTTGTTGTTGTTTGAGGCCCTATCTAAGGTTTTTTTTCTTTGCCAGATGATTCCTTGTACTTCTATGAATTTTCCCTTGTTTTCCTTATTCTAAAAACCCAAAAACATTGAAAAGATAAAAAAATTATAAAAAATAAAAATTCATAAAAAGGCTTAAAATATTTAAAAGAGATATAAAACTATAAAATCTTTGAACCTTTTATCATCTTATTCATTGGTGGTTCTTGGTTCTATTATAGGTGGTAAACTCTTACCCAATCCTAATCATTTCCACTTGTCATTGCCATTTCTTCATTATCCTTCCATTTTTGGGAGAACTACATTGCCCTGAGGTCTATATAGACTATGTAAGTAATGCTTGGATGTATGAAACATCTCAGGTCAACTTAGCCACTTCCATTCCCATTTTTTCCCCTAGTCTTCTAGTTACGCTCTCATTATTTTGTGAGTGATGTTTCCTTACATTTGCATCATTCTGTGAGCAACTTTTTTTGACGCTCTCACCATTTTGTGAGTAACCTTTTTTATGCTTTCGCCATTTTATGAGTAAATTTTTCTTATACTCTCATCACTTTGTATACTCTCACCATTTTACAAGTAATATTTTCTTACACTTGTTTCATTTTACGAGTAACCTCTCCCTATGCTCTCATCATATTGTGAGCCCATTCCTATATTCCTCCTTCATCACATCATTCTTGTCCACTTATCATCACTTTTCATCTATCCTAATTCCTAGGAGAACTACATTTGGCCTGAGGTCCACACAAACTATGTAAGCAGTGTATATTTTCATAGAGCATCTAGAGGCAACATGACCACCCCTTCCTTATTCTATATTCCCACCTTTATTCATATTGTTGTGTCATCTTATTTTTTGTCCTTTACACTTAGGAGCAAAGTATCTAAGTGTAGCACCTCATGTCCAGACACATAGTAAATTAGAATGATCCAGAGGATTTTTTTGTGGAGAAGTTTAATCCAAAAGATGTTTAGCTCACCAGTATTCATTGGTAATAATTACAAAAGGTCAGATATCAAGACTATAGTCAATGGGGTCCACTTTTATTTTGGAAGCATATTTGACCACCATGGTATATTTACATTATAGTTTTATAACATATTATTTTGGTGCATTCTCATGTTGACAAGTGGCAAGTGAAGGAGCATTTTAAGTGGTGATATTCAAGAGGACCACATGGTGGATCCTCAGGGAACCATGTGGCCTATCACCATGACCTCCACATTTTCCAAGTCAGAATTTTATGATAAGTTTGAGTTACTTGTTATGTCCAGCTCAATAAATAACTCGAGACCCAAATTGAAACCCAACTCATTGTGACCAAGCCTGAGTGCTATCCAACCAACTTGAGTCATTCTCCATATCAAGTTCAAAGGTTTCAACCAACCAAATACAACTGAGCTCATAGTCAGCTAAAATCTTCCAAACTTAGCACTGAATCATGCCAAGCAAAATTTTAAGTTAGATGTGTCCAAAGCCATGATTTTAAAATTCTAATGAAACCTATTTAAAGACTTATAACCACTATGTCCCAGTAAACATGGGATTAATATCCTATTTACAATTGTGAAAGTAACGAAAGGGGATCAAACCCATGACCTCACTACCAAAATGAAGAGGCTTAACTATTGGGTCAAAGCCATGAATTGGAGATTGCATGGACACATTTTCTATTTGAAGGATTTAGTTGGGATGGGATTAGTTTTTGGTGGTTTGGAACCAATTCAAAAAAGTCATTGGAATGGTTGGATAGACATACACAGTGCAAGTTTTATATTACATGGTTTTGATATTATTATAAGGTATGGGAATGAAAAGAAACACAAAATACCTGAGCCCATGTTAATTCATTTTATTTTATTATAGGGCATTAGGCCATGGAAGATACATATGTATGGTTGTTTAAAGTAAAGCCACATAGTCCTGAATAGAGGAAAAGAATATAGATATGCCTATTAGAGGGATTTTGAGCCTTAGGTGAAGGTATTTATATTTACACACCGAGTATAGACTATAATGGTAGATGATTATGGAGTTTTAGGGTTATTTACTTTAGAGTTCAAGAGAGCTCAAGCAGGTCCCAAATGAATGGATTTAAACCACTTACAATAGTATCGATCCATAGGTGTGTGATGTATAATTATAGACCTGAGTTGGGTGGATGTTATCTTTTATTTTGGAAGATAGGCATAGTTCATTTTGATGCAGAGCTAATCCTAGTAGAGGATGCATCCATTTCATAAATCCATTGGATCACAGGCTGTGTATATATATAGATTATGCATTTTATTGGTAGGATACACAATCCAAAATGGAAGGGGTTAAATTAACTATTTGGTAAAGACTTTTGGCCTATGGTGATTGGCATATTTACAAGGATGTAGACTAGATGTGGGAATGGACACACAGGCCCGAGCCTCTCTATAGGTTTATTTTGTTGAAATGTCTATCCTATGAGAGTTTACATATGCCAAAAGGGGTCGGGACATGTTATGAACCTAAGACCCTACTCTTGATAAAAGGATTAGTTACCACTATGTCATGGAACTAATATGAAGATATATGTGTATGATTATGTATTGATACAAAGATAGTCCCAAGACTGTAATGTATAATTCTCTTACATTTGTAAGGACTTGTCCATGGAGAGGAATACAATTGTTATTTCTAGTTTATTCAGGGAGTTACAAAACTAATGGACAAAGACACTCCTTTGATGCATAATGCCCATTTTTAAGAGTTTTTAATATACTCTTAATGGAGAAGCATTCCCGAATACACAGAGAGGATAAAGAGGTTCTACAAACTTTGAAGAGATGAATTATAGATTCTTCAAAGTCAATTTTAGCATTATGTATAGGTTCAAAACCCATTCTCGATGTAAGTCTATTAATTATTATATTTACATCATTTATAATAGATCAATTTTTTGTTTCACAGACTTAGAGACGTAACCCCAAAATGGGTGAACTCCATTATCAATTTGGTGTTATTTTTACATTTTAGTTTATTTTATGTTTCATTTTAATTCAATTTTTAAAAGAATTAATGAAATACTAAACAAATTATGGAAAGTTTAATATGACACCAAATCAAGAGTTTTATGCAGAAAATGAGTTTATAAAGTTCTCTAATTACTTCCACTCATTCCTATAATTTTGCATTCAATTCTATACACTTTAGGGAATTGAGAGTTTTTAGTATCTAATTTTAAAATTATTTGATTTATCTAAAATTTAAACCTGGTTTATGAATCAATTTTGGTATCAGATCAGGTTGATATAGGACTTGCTTCAGTTGTTGGTATACTTAATTTGGAGTTTTTAGATATCATATTGTTACTTTATGTTCTTATATTTGATTGACCATGTAGGAAGGCTAGTGCAAAGGAAAATTAAAAGGTGTTCTAATTTTTTGGAAGAAGATAAGCTTTTAACAGCCAAGGTTCTGAAACCACTAGCCCTACAAGATCAATAAGGATGAATAATACATCACTTTGTCACTTGAAGGTGTGAGATGGTGTTGTGAGAGGATCAGTCTTTCTTTCTTGGGATGCATTCAAATAAAATACTAGGCATTTTAAATTATGCACATCCAAGAGGAATAACTTATAGTCCTATTACAATTCTTACACAAAGGGTTGATTAAGGTATAATGGTTATCTGATTTCATATTGGTATTAACACAATATTTTGGTCTTTGATAACGAGTTGTGTAGCCTTTATTTTTGGATTACTAATCATATTATGGATTTATATGACCTTGATTATAGGAAAAAGTGAAAATACTAGTTCCATGGTAAGATATGGAAATGGCAACAGGGCATTGTTCAGGAAATTAAATAGGTTTTTGTACTTTATAGATTGAGTTGTTAATTGGTTCATAAGTTGGTTTATGTTTCATAGCTTTTTTAATAGTTATAAGAAGTAAATAGGGAGTTTTTTAAACACCAAAAATATGTCAACCAGTAATCAGTAGGTGCACTTCACAGTTTCTTTAGAGGTATAAATTATTTTCAAACATAACTATGTTTACATAATTTTGGTTAATCCTTTGTGTAAGGTTTTTTTTTGGGAGTAAAATATGTCTTTGTTTAGAATTGTTTTTGAAATGAAAATGGATCATCTAACTCTCAGAAGATAGAGTTGATAATATGAAAACTTATATTCAATGGTTGGAAACCATGAAGAGGGAACAACCCTTATTGATAACATGGTTTAACAGAATAGTTTTGATACAGCATAACTATAGTATTGCATAGTATTCTTAGTATCACTTGAAAAACTATTTTAGATAATTCCTAACTATTAGATCCAGGGAAATAATTTTGATAAACTTGTGTTATGAAGATTATCTGCTATCTCATATTTTAGTTTTTCATTGTGATAATATTTAGGAAATTAACTCAATTTGGATGAGTGTGGAGGTATGAATTAGGGAGTAGTCAGATGGTGAAATAAACCTCAAGATAGGTTTAAAATTTTTTGTTTTATCCTCACCTTTATATGATAATTTGCTTATAGATACTTACAAAGTTGTGAGTTTGTAAAGAGGCTCTTATTTGTGAATTATGTAGTTATAACCTTAGGATGTACAATTAGTTGCACATTTTTATACTTGAAAAATATGTTTAAGTCTCACAATATCTTGGGCAATGTTTCTATTACAAAAAATTTATACACACATGTATGTTTGTCATGCATGTCATGTAGATGTACTTTCAAAGACCCATAGATAGGCAATGTTTGTAAATGCAAGTATATATATTGTAGTGGTTTATAAGTCATATGAGGTATGTAGCACATTTTTTTTCCCTTGTGTAATGTTGATAACAAGGAGAATACCTTAGCCTTTATGTAGTGTAGGGGTTGAGACAATCCTCTAGATGTTATGACTATTTTGGGTTACAGATCATTTTGGTAGAATGGGTAAAGAGTTTGTGTTGCTCTCCATGATTGAATTGCAGTTTCAGTTAGACAGTTGACTTCTTGTAGGGAAGTTTTTTAGGATGTCTTATTTTTTTGAAGTAAATTTGGTATTTTCAAATGGATTTTATTTGCATTGATTAACTTCATAACACCTTCATTTGCTACATTCTAGTTTTTGTACTTTGATGTGATGTAAAGAGTCTTTTAGCAGATTCAATGAATTATTGTGAATTTTGGAGACCAAAAGCCTCTTTATGGAGAGGTTTGATCTAGAGGATATTTTTTGTGGGGAGGTTTGATCTAGAGGATGTTTATTTCACTAGTCTTCATCAGTCGTAATTACAATAGGTCGACTACAGAGACCATAGCCGATGGGGTCCACTCTTGTTTTGAAAGGGGATCTAGCCACTATGGTATATTAATGTAATTTTAATATTTCCAATTACATTATAGTTTTATACCATATTATTTTAGTGCATTCTTGTGTTAAAAAGTGGCAAGTGAAGGAACATTTTAATCAGTGATATTCAAGAGGACCATATGGCGAGTACTCAAGCCACCACATAGCCTACCACCATGACCTTCACATTTTCCAAGTTACAATGTGATGATAAGTTTGAGTTACTTGTTATGGTCAGCTCAATAACCAACTCAAAACCTAGCTCATTGTGACCAAGCCTAAGATGGTATCCATCTAGCTCTAGTAATTCTCCATATCAAGTTCAAAGGTTCCAACTAACTGAATACAACTGAGCTCACAATTAGCTCTAATCTTCTAAACTTATCACTGAACCATACAAAGTAAAATGGAAAGTTAGACATGTCCAAAGCCATGGTTATAACATTCCAATGAAGCTTGCTTAAAGGCTTATAGCCACTGTGTCCTGGTAAATTTTGATTAATATCATGTTTACAATTGTGAAGGTGACAGAAGGGGATTGAACCCATGACCTCATTACCAAAATGAGGAGGCTAGACTATTAGGTTAAATCCATGAATCATAGATTACATGGACACATTTTCCATTTGAAGGATTCAGTTGGGATGGGATGAGTTTTTGGCAGATTAGAATAGATTGGCAAAAGTCATTAGAATGGTTGGATAGACATACATAGTGCAAGTTTTATATTGCATGGTTTTGATGTTAATATGTGGTCTGGGAATGAAAAGAGACATAAGAGACCTGAGCCCATGTTAATTCATTTTGTTTTATTATATGGTGTTAGGCCATGGAAGATACATATGTATGGTTGTTTAAATTAAATCCACACAGTTTAAAATAGAGGAAAAGAATATAGAGATGCCTATTAGAGGGATTTTGAGCCTTAGGCAAAGTCAATTATATTTACACATTGAGTTGAGCCTATAATGGTGGATGATTATAGCATTGCAGAGTTATTTACTATAGAGTTTGGGAGAGTTTGAATAGGTCCTAAATGGAGGGATTCGAATCACTTGCAACAGTCTTGAGCCATGGGTGTATAATGTATAATTGTAGACCCAAGTTGGGTGTATGTTATCTTTTATTTTAGAAGATAGGTAGAGTTTATTTTGAGGCAGAGCCATGCCTAGCAGAGGATGCATCCACTTCATAAAGCCATTAGACAATGGTCTGGGCAAGTATATAGAGTGTGTATTTTATTAAAAAGATACATAGTCTAGAATGGAAGGGGTTAAATTACCTATTTGGTAAATACTTTTGGCCTGTGGTGATTGGCATATTTGCAAGGATGCAGACTAGATGTGGGAATGGACACATAGGCCCGAGCCTCTCTTCAGGGTTATTTTGTTGAAATGTCTATCCTATGAGAGTTTGCATATGCCAAAGGGGTCAGGATGTGTTTTGAACCTGAGACCTTGCTCTTGTTATAAGGATTAGTTACCACTATGTCATGGAACTAATATGAAGATATATGTGTATGGTTGTCTATTGATAAATAGATAGTCTCAAGACTATAATGTATAATGCTCCTATGTTTTTAAGGCCTTGGCCATGGAGCTGAATAAAATTGTATGAGGGATTTATAAACCTGATGGATAGAGACACTCCTATGATGCAAAATGCCTATTTTTAATATTTTTTAATATACTCTTAATGGAGAAGCATGCTTGAATACATAGAGAGGATAAAGAAGTGTTATAGACTTTGAGGAGATAAATTGTAAAGTCTTCAAAGTTAGTTTTAGTACTATATACACATTCAAAATCCATTCTTGATGTAAGTTTGTTAATTATTGTATTGACATCATAAATAATGGATCAGTTCATTGTTTCATGAACTCAGAGATGTAGCCCCAAAATGGGTGAACTCTGTTATCAAGTTGGTGTTTATTTTTCCATTTTATTTTATTCTATTTTTCATTTTAATTTAGTTTACAAAATAATTAATGAAATAATAAACAAATTATAGAAATTTTAATGACACCAAATCAGGAGTTTTATGCTGGAAATGATTTTATAAAGTTCTCTGATTACTTTCACTCATTCCTAGAATTATGCATTCAATTCTATATACTTCAGGGAATTGAGAGTTTTTAGTATCTGATTTTAAAACTATTTGATTTATCTAAAAGGTAAACCCAATTTATGGATCATATAAGGGAAACAACATATAATTAGCTAACCATATTGATGGTTTATATTACTTTTTCCATTTAGTTTGTGTTTGCTTGTTTGTTTGATTGCCTATTTATTTAATATTTTTTGTTGTTGCCTCAACTAAGTCCATTATGCCAAAAAATTCATCATCACAATGTCATTTTTAATGCACTTGTACTTGATTCCATTCATATTCATATGTCAGCATTATCATCATGGCTTTAATCATTGGTGTGGTATTGTCAATTGTCTATTAGATCAAGGATCAATCCTTATGCACATCAATACCAAGCCATCATGGTGTTTTATGTCATGCTGCATACCATTTTTTGCTATATCAAAAATCAAGTATTATGGGTCTTACAATAACTATCACATCAAAAATACCTTTGTCTACTATCCATCAACATGACTACATATATGCTACTCATGATACATTTACAAATGAGCATATAAAGAGTCATAATACTTTTACATCATCATATTTTCCTTGATCAAATCAAGGTAATTTAACATTATGGCTATGTCAATGTTAATCAGGATGTGCATCTTTACATCAGTAGGTATAATATAATCATGTACATTGATCAATTCTTCTTCACATTCACCATTATTACATCATTCTTTTAATAATTATTTGTGTTTTTCCAATCACTTCTTTCATTACACATTCTCATGTTCCTCATATTTTTTGGTTTCTTCATTCTTTGAAAATTCACTATACCCTCACACATACATTTGTGTCTGCCCATCATTAATCTATGTAATAGGTTACACCCTTGAGCTATGCTTGCCACTCAATTAATTCATCAATCAGTTTCTTAAAATGAAAAACCACCCTACTGGGGCAAACCGTTTAGACTGATCAATGATGAAACATGCCATGTTGGGGCAAATCATTCATCCATCATTCTCCCCTCTTTGGGGTAGTTTAATTATTTAGTATTTCTTCTAATTTCAAGCTTGTAATTTTCATCCTTTTTTAAGTGACTCAAAGTGTGCAATTTGTTTTGGGATAAACCATTCCCTAAGCCCACAACTTTTTCCTTGTTTTGGGTATGTTAAAGTGTACCACTTATCTTAGGATGCATCCTTCCCACTTCTCCCCACCTTGGGACCAATTCCATTATTTTCACACATTACACATCAAATCATGATAGCATTGAATCTTATTCTTTCCCATTTTCTTATTTTTAAGGGCCATGTCCACCAATATTATTTCTTTTTAGCCACTCTCTTGAGGGGGCATCATGGGCTTCCCAAGTATAATTTAGGGCATCTTTCTTCTAAATCATTACTGTGATCATTTTTGTAACTTTTTCATTCTTTGAAATGACATTATTTTATCTAGTGTCTCACAATGCCTTCTCAAACAGGGACAAAATGTAGACATTTTATTTTTACCTCTTTCATGCCTAAACAGTTATTAAAATGATTTACTACAAGCAATATAAATTAAGCCTAGAAATCACTAAACATCCCAAATTATTTCACACATTAGAATTAAATATTATTTCACACATTAGCATTAAATCGCGAAACACCAACATAAGAATGGAAAAGAACATGTTAAATCCAATAATACACATGACAAAAAAAGATCAAAAATCTAACTTAAAACTTAAAAAAAAGTTAGAGTGTAATTATTGTGAAAAAAACACTCATAATGAATATCACTATAAGAAGAAATGTTATATCAAAAGTGGAAAGCTTAAGGTCAAAGATAATGTTATCACTTGTAAAACTAAGACTCAAGTTAAACAAAAGTCTAATACTAGAGTTTCTTTTACTTGTGATTTGTGTGCTTCTCATGTTAAATGGATTGTTGATTATGTTGATACTCAACATATGACATATAATTTTTATTTGTTTACTTATTTAGAACCAGACCTTTCTAACAATCATTTAAGTCTTAAAAATCATGATTCTTACAATGTTGAAGCCATAAAAACTTTTAAAATACCTAATTATGAATTGCATGTCTTTCTTGTTCTTGATTTGAAATTGAATTTGGTTTATGTTCCTAAATTATGTAAACAGGATTAAAAATTATAATTTTATAATGGCACTTGTTATGTTAAATCTACTAAGCAAGATTTTCACATAGTCGTTACTAATTTTTTAGATAATAATAATTTATTCAAGTTTACTAGATTGCCTTTTTCCTTCTCTTCTCATGCTTTTCTTGATTATAATGATGCTAACTTGTGGCATGAAAGACTAGGACATATTAATTATCAAATTATCGCACTTGTGAATAAACTTAATATGGTGCAAGGTTTTCCTAAAATTCTTCCCACTGATTTTATTTGTAATGGTTGTATGGCTAGTAAAATTCATAGAGAATATTTTTTTAAGAATCACTCTTAGCGTGCTCCTGAAAAGATTCATTTAGTTCATAGTGATCTATTAGGCCTTATGCAAACTCCTTTTATTAATGGTGCAAAGTCTGTTTTAAATTTTATTTATGATTACACTAGGTGAGTTTGGATTTATTTTTGTAAAACTAAAGATCAAGTTTTAGACACCTTTATTGAGTTTCATGCCTTTGTTGAAAAATAATCTCATTATTCTTTATGCATATTATGCACTGATAATGGTACTAAATATGTTAACAATGATTTCTTTGCATATTTTTAATAACATGGTATTAAACATGATAAAATTGTTTCCTACACACCTAATCAAAATGGTGTTGTTGGACTTAAACATAGGACTATCACTGAAATGGCTAGGTGTATGTTGCATGTTAAAAATATGCATTATAAATGTTATTCCAAAGAAATGTATTGTGTTTTCTATCTAATCAATAGGACTCCCACTAAATTTATTTTAAATATTACATGTGAAGAAGCTTGGGGTGGTATAAAACCTAATTTGAAGCATTTACGTATTTTTGGTTGTGATGCATTTGTTCATATTTCAATAGAAAAATGTAAGAAGTTAGATTCTAAAATAGACAATAAGGGATGAAACATCATTAACTCTCCCCCTTGATGAGAACTTCCTTCAATCCTAACATGTTACAAAAGAATACAAACTTTTCTTTACATAATGGCTTAGTGAATATATCAGCCATTTATTCTTCAATAGGGTAGAAAGAAAGAAGAACTTTATTGTGCTTCCAAGTTGGATTCTCTTGATATAATTTATGCTTATTTTATTTTTAAAACAAGTGATGATCATAATTATTTGGTGCATAATGATGTTGTTCCTAAAGTTTTTTCTCCTTCTTCTAGTCTTTCTCCACCAAAAACTATGCCTAAGTGGGCTAAGACTACTATAGAAGAGTATGGAATTGATGTAGATCTTAATGATACTCATAAATATAGGCATCAATTTTGTAATTATGCTTTGATGTCTAAAATTATGCATAATAATGATACTCAAACACTAAAATAAGCTAGAGGTCACCCTCATTGGGAAAAAGTAATGCATGATAAATACAACTCTTTGATTTCTAATCACACTTGGGACTTAGTCCCTCTCCCTAAGTTGTAAATAGATGTTTAAAACTAAGTTCAATTTTAATAATCAAATTGAAAAATATAAACTTAGATTAGTTACTACATGTTTTTCATAAATTGGAGGGATTGACTATAATGAAACTTTTGCTTCTATTGCTAAGATGCCCACAATTAAAGTTGTTTTAGCTTTAGTTGCTCACATGCATTGGCATGTTTATCAAATGGATGTTAAGAGTGCCTTCTTAAATGGTGACTTGAATGAATAAATTTACATGTCTCAACCCCCTAGTTTTATTAATAAAGACAATGAACATCTTATTTTCAATTTAAATAAAGCTATTTATGGTTTGAAACAATCTCCTAGATAATGGTACTCTAAAATCTATCAATTTTTTATAGCTCAAGGCTTTACTCATAGTTCTAATGATCGTAATATTTTTAAAAAAAATACTCCAAATGGCATAATTATAATTGTTTTGTATGTTAAATAATTAATCATAACTTATAGTAATAGTTCAATAGTTTATTGCACTAAAAATTCTTTGAAGAATACTTTTAAAATCACTGATTTGGGTCTCTTACATTATTTTTTAGGCATTCAAGTTTGGTAAGAAAAAGATAACAATTTTATTTCTCAATCTAAATTTGCATAACTTGTTATCTAGGTTTAATATGTTAAATTGCAAACGTGTTGCTACCCTTTGTGAGCTTGGTGTCAAATTACTTAATGATATAGAAACTGAAACAATTGATCCAACTTTATATAGATAATTAGTTAGTCATTTAAATTACCTTACTCTTACTCTTTCTGATATTACTTTTTCTGTTGGATTGGTTTCTTGTTTTATGTTTAAACTTCAAGATACTCATTTTAAATTTTCTAAAATAATTCTTCATTATATTAAAGGTACTCTAATTTTTGGCATTGAGTATACTAGCAATTTATCTTTGATAGGTTATTCAGATTCTGATTGGGTTGGTAATCCTAATGATCATAGATCCACTAGTGGTTATTGTTTTTCTTTGAGTTTTGGCACTATTTCATGGAATAGTAAAAATTATACTATTGTATATTTATCTTCCACAGAAGCTAAGTATAAAGCTTGTAATCATTCTTCAAAGAAATCTATTGGGCTTAGAAGACTTCTTGTAGATTTGGGCCACCCACAACATTCAACTACTCTATTTTTTGGTGATAATCAAAGTGTCATTACCTTAAAAAAAAACTAATTTTCTATGCAAGGTTAAATCATATTGAGATTCAACATCACTTTCAATGTAAACTAATTGAAAACAATCATAATTGAAAACAATCAAATTTTTCTATCTTTCTATCCTACTAAAGAACAAATGGCTGATATCTTCACTAAGACATTATGTAAAGAAAAATTTGTATTCTTTTGTAACATGTTAGGATTGAAATAAGTTCTCATCAAGAAGGAGAGTTAGTGACATGTTCTCCCTTCTTATCTGTTTGTAAACCCCTAAATAAAGTTTAAGGGGGACTGTTAGGATTACCTTTTATTTAGGATAATTTATTTTATCTTAAGTTCATTTTTTGTGTGTGTAAAACTTTTATTTATGTGAATTATAAATTCATATAAATCTAGTTACTATGAGGTGTCATTCACCTCTTTGTTCTCAATTAAGATTTGTGAGTTACTTGCATGAGTAACTCCTTCCCCCACTTGGCACACACCTCCCTTCACTTTGTAAGGGACTAGGTCATAGTTGGCACACACATAAGAGGCTTTTAAGATGATAATGGGATTCCTTGTAACTCCCATTCTCTTCCTCTATCTCTATAAAAGATCATTTCATCTCATCATTTCATCACTAAAAACTCATAGCTATCTCTCTTCTTCTCATTATGTTCTTTATTCAATCTTATACTTATGGAGATTTTGGTGGCAGACCTTCTAATAAGATCACTTGGATTTTTCTCTAATACATTTAGTTTTTCACTTTAAAATTGTTGTCTCATTTATGGTTTGCACCTTGAGAGGTAACTTTATCTTATGATTTCTTTATTTCTGCTCTTTCATACTTTGTCATTGATGAATATTTTTAGGATAAATCCTTCACTTAAGCAATGCTTGCCACTCAATTAATTCCTCAATCAATTTCTCAAAATGAAAAACCACCCTACTAGGGAAAACTATTTAGATCGATCAATGATCAAACATGCCATATTGGGGAAAATCATTCATCCATCATTCTCACCTATTTGGGGTAGTTTAATTATTCAACATTTATTTTAATTCCAAGCTTGTGATTTTCATCCTCTTTCGGGTGACTCAAAGTGTGCAACTTATTTTGGGATAAATCATTCCCTAAGCCTATAACTTTTGCCCTGATTGGGGTATGTTAAAGTGTGCCACTTATCTTGGGATGTACCCTTCCCACTTCTCCCCACCTTGGGACCAATTCCATTATTTTCACATATTACACACAAAGCATGAAAGCATTGAATCTTCTTCTTATCCATTTTCTTGTTTTTGAGGGCCATGTCCATCAATCTTATTTATTTTTGGCCATTCCCTCCAAGGAGTATCATGGGCTTCCCAAATATTTTTTAGGGTGTCTTTCTTCTCAATCATTATTATGATCATTTTGGTAATTTTTTCATTCTTTTAAAAGGTGTTACTTTTTCTAGTGTCTCACAACACCTTCTAAAATAGGGGCAAAATGTAGACATTTTATTTTTACCATTTGCATGCCTAAACAGTTATCAAAATGTTTTATTACAAGCAATGTAAATTAAGCTTAGAAATCACTAAACATACCAAATTATTTCACACATTAGACGTAAACATTTTGAATCATGTCAATGTATCCCTAATTAGGGTAATGCATTGTATGTAATTATCGCCTTCCTCTAATTCATCTCTAGTCAAATTGTGACCTATCAAATTAATGTTTTTGAGCACTTATGTGAGATAACTTATCAAATTTCAAACTTTACAGAAAGGTTAATCAAGATTGCTTAAATAAATAAATCCATTCAAATGGTTAAGTGAAAAATCCATAGCAATTAGATGAATATCTAAATTTGAAAATTTGAAATTCAATAAAATATCTAAAAATGACATCATCATGACATCATTGAACATAAAGTCAAAAATCTTGAATATCAACATAAATGCAATAAATATCAAGTGTTGCCTCATAATTGCAATATAAATTCTAAAATTAAATTCACTTGGTCTACCAAATGTGATTAATCTTTGGCCCTTGATCCTCATCTTGAGATGAATGGTCCTCATCATTTTACCAAGTTTATAAATACAAGGGTCTTTGGCTATTATAAACAAGCTTTTGAAAGTAAACTTATTATGCAAAATTTTGTCAAGAGCTTCGACCATGACAAGTCAAAACCTCAAGTGGATTTAAATAAATATTTCTCATATGTGGAGTCACCATTGCTAAAGACTACTAGTTCACAAACTGATCTCATGCCTTTTTAAACCAATTAACAAGTGGGATCTTCAAACAAGGTAAATGTTTTTATTTATATTTTATTTGATTCTTTGTTTGGTAATCTTATCTCACCATAGAGAATATGATTAGAGTGTTAGTTATTCAAGTTATTTTTGGATTTCATTCACTAGCAATTGGCTAACCCCCTTTAGATTCTTATTCTACACCATGTATTAAAGAATTAAGTAAAATTATTATACCTTTGAAGACGTGTGATTGTAATATTTGGAATTTTTTTATTTATCTTGTAAAAAACATCATATTTTGCTTATATATTGGAATGTGTTATTTTTGAAGTTGTAGGTAGTATTCATGAAATTGAATAAGTGGATGAGCTCTTTGTGTGGGATCCAACATAACTTTTGGTTCACGATTTTCATATATGAAGCTCAAGTTATTATAGTTTGAAATTTGTAATTATACTCGATGAAGTCAAAAGTTAGCTGTTATATATAGTAAATTATAAAATTTGTTTTCATTTCATTTTAATTTTTAATTATTGAGATTTTGAGCTCTAAATTGCTTCAAAAATGCCTCAAGGAAGAGCCATATGTCCCATGTTATTTGATATCTTACAGTGTGACCTGACAAACCAAGATTTTGATGAGATGGTAAGTGAAAATTTTGGAATTTTATGGTTTTCTTGTATTTTGATTTTTGGATTTTTGAGCCTCATTTTAGCCTTGAAAAGTGTTGATGGACACTACCATCGGTAAAGTGGACAATCCCATCAAAATTTTGATGATAGTGTCCCATTTTGGATGGTAGTGTCCTATGCTACCATCCAAATTCAATGGTAGCTTTGATGCTAATGTCCAGCTAAGCTAACTTGTCACTTTCTTGATGCTAATTATTTATTATATTGATAGCTAAAATCAATTATTTACCTTTGGTTTATGAATAATGATTATACATTCATGAGTTTAGGTTTGGGAGGAATCTATCCACTTTGACTAAGTTAGGTTTAGATGCAGTAGATTGGCCCATATTCGATCAAGTAGGACTTGGTCCAACTGGCTGACTAGGCCAGATTCATCATGATGTGATTTGATTACATCATTAGCTGAGAGGTGGAATGTTGATACTTGTACTTTTTGGATCCAAATGAGGAAATGATAATTACATTAGAGGATGTGTATTAGATTCTACACGTGTTGATTATAGAAGAGAGGGTCTAGGTACTAGGTGACCCTAGTGTTGGATATATGTAGAGATCCATGTAGATTTCATGGGGTGGAGGCTATGATAGAGCCATCTATGATAGTGCACCTAGAGGATATAATTAGATCTGATGTTCCACAATTATAAAAATTTATTTGTTATTTACTTATTTCCTTCATCGTAATAGATGGTGGTAGGGTTGTGATATCATATTGCATGTATCACATAATTCATAACATCAAGGAGAGAAGTGCATGATATTCTTTAGGGTGCACTATGGTGTCCCATTTATACAATTATTTGTATAATTTTTGTTTGGAGAATCATGGTGAAGGCTTGGGAACAACCACACTTCTGCATGTGTCAGCCTATGAGCATATTTTTATTGTATAACTAGTTGGTGGACCACTTGAAGGGTGGGCCCATCCATAAATGTTTACAACTATATGGGTGTTCCCCAACACATGGGTCACATGGCAATAGAATATCATATATACTCTATCAACTCACTATCGATCAAATAGTGTGGCATTTATTAATACATTTGGTGCTAAGCCTGAGGATGGGTAGGAGTTGTAGTGAGTGAAGGTTAGTGTGTGGTTGGTGGATCAGTTCAATAGGGTGTGTGAGCATTTTTAGTTTAATTACGTGTTTTATCAATTTGGGATTTATTAGGGAGTCCCATCAGATCCCTATCCATGGCCAAAAATTATACACATTGACCATAGGCTGAATGGTAGGGCTACCCCCACTACTGATGATATAGCACCACTCCCAATCAATGAGAAAAATATTATAGTTTTGTTAGCATACGAAGATGATGCAGGGTGTAAAATTGAGTACACCTAATGATGTATTTGTTCCTTAAGACCACTTTTATTTCTATCATTATGTCTCCTCCTAGTGTGTCACCTGCAACACAAGTCAGTGGAAGAGAAGGTAGAGGTTAGGGTGCTCCTATAGGCCTACAACATCTAGATAAGGTAACTATTTATGCCATAAGTAAGTATACTATGTGTTTTAATTAATTTTTTGCATAAACTTGTGATTTTATATCACACACACACACACAAAGATATATATATATATATATATCTTTGTGTGTGTGTGTGTGATATAAAATCACAAGTTTATGCAAAAAATTAATTAAAACACATAGTATACTTACTTATGGCATAAATAGTTGCCTTATACTATGTGTTTTAATTAATTTTTTGCATAAACTTGTGATTTTATATCACACACACAAAGATATATATATATATATATATATATATCAGTCATAGTTCATGTTCTCAGTGCATGATAGGTAGGTGGAGGAGATAAATTTGGCCATCACCTCCTTGATTTATTTTTCTCAATTCTCTCCCCCTTTTCCCTTATAGGTTAGTAGGTTTAGTGATTGAATTGTTCATCTTGAACAAGAATCAATTTGTCATTGTCTCTAGTTTCCTAGAGAATTGTCTCTGGGAGATTCAGTTCAAATATTTCATGATATGAGAACTCCATCTGGCCCCTCATCCTATCATCAATGTTATTATATGTGAATTATATATAAGAATTATACGTCGAGTGTAGTTAGAAAGGCGTTTGATATAGGATTCATCATGATTTATCCATGGACATTGATAAGATCTCTCATTCCTTTCATAGTACTTTAAGTGGGTCATAATGGTTGATCTTATTGTGTACACTTTGACACATAACATGTTGATGGGCATATCTAGTGATGGTGTCGTAGAGTGAGCAATTAATATTATTAGTGCACATGTACCCCTTTTTTATCATGTTGCCATGACTGTGGTCATCTTCCATGTAGTAACAAGTGAGATAAATGAGCTATATCAAAGTTGGATAAGCAAGTTGACCTTGAGAGGAGATCTAAAAAGATCATGTAGTCATTTATTAATAGATATTATAACTCATGACATGGGCATAAGCAGACACAACACTAGATTGGAGCCCTAAAGGAGAGATTGTAAGAGTGGTCTTGCTCTTATGGTCTTAGGCGAGATGTCAAAGCCTTCATATTAAGAAGTGTGAGTCTCATGGATGTAGATGGTAATGATTTGTACACTCATGTGGATATACCTCTAACATATGATTGATGTTTTGTGTGAACATTGTATTATTTTGATATGTATATATGTGATGGCATTATTTTTGGCATTTGATTATGAGTGTATGACTTTATTATATTGTTTTGAGTGCTTTCAATTTTATCTCATATGATGTGTTTGTAATTTTTATGTTTGCTAGTTTTTTAAGTAATTATTATTGTTCATTTGATTTGATTTAAATTTTAATGTAATCATCATAAACCCTAGAATTCAGTTAGAAATAAAAAGGTTTGACTATAATGATTATGTTTCAAGTGAACATGTGCTTTCATATTTACTCTTGGTACCCATTTTTACTGTAGGGAAAATACAGGTGTTGATGTATGATTGGATTCTATAACCTTTTGTTATGTGATCCCCCAAGTAAATATCTATCAAGAGATTGATCAACCAATGGTTACTTGGTAGGACTAGTATGGGAAAGATCGGTCGTTGTAGAGTGGGTACTAGGAGAAGGAATTCTTCCAATGGTTTGTTTCTACAAAGGTTGATAGACCATTCATTCCTTTGTAGGAGTGTCATGGGATGTTTCAGTCCTCTTAAAATGACCTATGGAAGAAGCAGGAAAATGAAATCTTATGGTCTTGTTCTTAAATTTAATAACACCTCTATCTACCAGTTGTGCAAAATTATGTTGTAAATCATAACAATTACTGTTATAATGTTTGTTTATATCATGATAAGTGCAAAAGGGTTGTCTTGTTATCTTTTTAAATATGTATGGTAGATGATAGTAGTTTGGAAGAAGTGTAAACAATTTTTTATCCAATAATACATTCAATATTTCATGTGGTCGATCTTTTGTGTGATCAAACTAAAATGGTTGTCTATTAGTATAAGTAGATGCTCTAATTATAGGAGGTACTCTATATGTTGATTACTTTCCTTTATGAAGTAATTTTACTATTAGTTACTTGCTATGAAAATTTGGTTTAGGAGAATGTGTTGTATATGAATTTTTTACCTTTTGAGTTGGTGCTTTCACTTTGTAAGAGTATTTTACAAAACTTTTGCCTTGCAATGAATTTGCATTTAATTATGTGTTTTTGTTCTTTGACTCACATACTTATGCACATCCATATATAAGTGACTAGATGAATTATAAGGCTTATATAACACTCTCAACTTAAGTGGATAAAAGAGACCTCTACTAAATAATAAAGCATTCTCAAATTATATATCATAATCTTGAATAGACTAATCAGCTTGTTGATTTAACCTTTGTAAATGTTCTAATGTGAATTTTGAGACATCATGCTTTTGAAAATATGATAAGAATATGTTCTCTATCTTTTTCAAAGTGGGTAAGGAACCATCTGGGAGATTATAAAACCAATCACTAAGCATCCATATTCAACCCAATGACCAAAGACATGTATAAATACCGATAATGTTTTATCTAGAATGGGTTCTTATACAAATACCCTATAGAAATAAAACTTTTAATGTAATAATGTGATATTCAAATTTAGATAATAAAATATAATATTGGCAATAAATTCATTCAAGAATGTGTAATAATAAAATTAATAAACTATGAAACTAAGTGTTAAGAGATAGAATATCTTATTTTTTCATTATATTTTATATCATCACAATCACCCAGCTTTGTCTCAATCTTGCAATGTAACTATGTGTTCTTTTCATTCCAATTTTTTGCCTTTTTTCCAAGCCTAGATACTAAAGTCAGATTTGGGACACTATCATCGATGTTGGTGTCTTGATTTCAATGGTTATGTCCTTGTACTACAGCCAACTCAAATTATTCCTAGATATGCACTTGTACTTGTGTTTCATGTTTCTACCTAAATGTGTGATTAAAATAGGCCCAATTAGTCTATGATAAAAAAACTCTGGCCTCTTGTCTCTTGCATATATGTGGCTCAATAAAAATGGGTTAACACATGATTTGAGCTAACCCTAGCAACCTAGATATTGTTAAGTTTTCCTATATAGCCATATACCATGAAGAGGGCCTCGGGATCACATGTATTTCTCCTTCCTAAGTGTATGTGTGATGGTGATTATGGGACTATATAATATTTATCCTATTTCAACCCTTGGTACAAGCAATGTAAGTGTGAGTTGATCTTTTTTAATACTTTAGACTTTAGTTCTAGCAACTCAATGTATGGTGTGATTCAATAGCTTTGGATTAAAATGATGTATGTGCCAATTCAAAAGCTTACTTGATGATCAAATACTATGTTCTAGTCTTGTATGTATAAGGAACCTTTTAATTTGAATTAAGGCCCAATGGCACATAAAAATCAAACCATATAATAAATATTTAGATCCTTAAAAAAAAATCACAAAGTGAGAAGTATGGAAAAAGAGAAGAGAATTAGGTAGGACACTACTATTTGAGTAAAGATACTAGCATGGCTGGTAGTGTCCAGAGACTCATAAGTTGAAAAAGACCACAAGAACTTAGGGATCCTTTCAACATGACGTCTATAATACAAATAAATGAACATAAAAACACCAACTCATACATTACAACAAAATGAGACACATAGCGAAGAGGCCCACATAAGATCACACCACTAAATACTCAACTCTTTGTCAAAAGGTCTATACATCCAAGGCTATACAAAAAGACATTATAAACTAAAGCTTGTACAAAATATGGGTATCTAAACATATGTGAAAGGTATGTCATCATAGTAACATATGTATCATTCAAATCATGTATGTAACATATGAGGTAAGGTCAAATTGTCAAATCTATATAAATATATCAATGAAGCTCATGGTAATAATTTTAATAGAGGTATATAACACAATAGTTAGTGCATGGTATGGATCATGTCACTCATAAAACTCAACAACTCAATAAACACAAAAACACAACAAGCACAATGTCACATAATAAAGCCAAGGGCCACATATAAGGGACATGTTCAAAATGTCACATAAGCAAAAATTGTACCCACAAGGCCGAGGGGTGCATGAAAAAGACATTAATAATGTCATAAATAAGGGACATATTCAAATGTCACAAAACAAAGGGCCATAAGTAATGGAAATGTTTAAATGTCACACATACCAAACAAGATCTCATAGAGATGTTCAAATAATTATTGCACACATGGTCCAAGGGCCATATGCAATATACAAGCAAAGTATAATCAACTCTGTAAAATTACTAGCATCAATGGAGTATAAAACTATAAATATAGTCTACACCATGTATATATAATGTAATCATATCCTAGAAAATAACATATACATTTACACAATGTAAGATAGAGATGTTAGAAATATATTTGTAAATAGTATATAGCTCAACATAGTATATGAGTTATAGAATTATAACACTTATAATATTGTAACTTTTGGATAACTTTCCCCCAACATGGCATGGCCATTGGGTAGAGTAAATTTCAACATTTAAGTCCATGTAAGATGTTGTATGTCCTGCATGACACTCATAAATGCCAGTGAAATACATGTGTGATAGAAAAAGAGCAAGTTATCTACTATTCATGAGATAAATAACATGTGATAATGATGTAAAGTAGATGTCTAATCATGCTTAGGTCCTAATTTTAGATTTTTAGAATATTTTGAAAGTTTTTCTAGTTTTGCCATATTTACATTTTTTCTACTTTTTGAAATTTGAAATAAGGATAAAAGTGAGTAGGAAATAGAACATGGGTTAAAAATTAGAAGAAAGAAACATGCCAATGTAAAGTATCTAATGAACATGATGTCATGTCCATGTATGAGCAAGATTCCCACATTGTATATGTGAATGTGGGAGATAGAAGAGAAATGCAAAGAAATTATTGTACATCCTAGTTTCATTAAATGTACACTTGTCAATGTATGTAATGTGCATGTATGAGAAATATCACACAAAGGAAATATTTTACATGAATAATAGTGTTGTGTAAAATAAAACAAAGTTTATTACAAAAAAAATTGGATACACTAAGGTCCTTTTTACTCTATTTTTTATTTGGACGTGTAAAAATGTTACAAGTAAAGAATGACTAGCTTAGGATAATAATGGCAATCAATCTTGATTATTTTTGGTAGATAGTATCTGTGATATAAAAATGTAATCTGCTCTATTTAGATTATAAAAATAATAATTTAAATGGCATATGATGGTATCATAGGTCATTATTTTTTATTTTTTAGATCGGTGAAGTGAAAAACAAGAGCCAAAAGGCCAAAAAAACACAGAGCCAAGGGTTAGAAAATTGATCGAATTGATCATGTGTAAAAATGGAAAAAGAGAAGGCACAATCAAACAAGGAGCTATGTACAACAAAAATGTTGGTACAAGCCAAATATCTCATTAATAATATGCCTACATGTGTGTTTTATATCATCGAGAGTATCAAATAATATTCTCCATAATCAGAATCATAATCATCAATGTAGTCATCATCATGGTAGATAACTAATTTATTAGGTTTTCCATGAAATTATGATATGCCACTTTGATTATCTTTTGCATTTGTATATTAAAAACCAACTCCACCATATATTGGAAATACCTTCTTGAAATTTTGTTTCTCTTGAGTATGCCCATCATTATCATGACCTTGCATCTCATTCTAAACTAGAGGAAAATTAGGTACCATTGCTTGAATATTAGGAAGGGAAGTAGTTTTTACTTTGATTCCTTGAATTTAGATGTAACCATAGCTTTTTTAGTGTTGGCCTTATCTTATTTCTCTATGCATGAATTATAAATGATGTTTGATTATTTATAAACCACTTTTGTACCATTAGTTTTTTTAGGAACATATTTATTTTGAAATTCCTTCTTAAGAAACCCCTTCATAGAGATGTTTTCTTGCTTACCTTGAGTTTGTTTATGCAATTTATATAAATGATATTTTACTAACTTATCCTCTTAACTTTGTTCCCTTTGTAATTGTTCTTTTTATAACCTTTCTTTTTCATGTTGTTTTTTATGTAACCTTTCTTCCTCTAAGTTGTCATTTTGAAGCCTTTCTTACTCCAATTTGTCCTTTTGTAACTTTATTTTTCATTTTATATTGGTTTTATGATCCAAGGTATTTTATTTTAAATTAGTTTTTACTTTAATGTTAGTTTTTTTCATTTAATAAAAGTTGGTTTATGAGAAAAGTTAGTTTCACCTGTGTAACCATCTTGTGAAGCTTTTTAAGATTTCACATACTTTGTAAAGATATCTTGGAATAATATAATTTTATTTTATTGTCAAAAAAATATATTCATAATGTAAATTATGGTTTATCATTCCTCCTATTCCATAGTAAGAATTTTGTGAGGGAGGAAAAAATACATTCAAAGGAGTTTAAAATTTGGGCAAGAAAATTCAAGAGAAAATATGGCATATTAATGGCTGAATAAAAAAATATAAAAGCCTAAAACTCCATCTGTATGGCGTACATTAACCTCAAATGGTAAATCACAGTTGGTAAAACACATTACATGGCTAAGATATTTTTTGTTTGATATTACTTTGATTTATACAGTGCTTCATTAGAAAATTATTTTTTATTTGTTGGATATATATGCTTCAAGTTTGGTTTTTTTAAATTGAAGAGAAGACCAAATAGAATATAGACCTAGCATGATAATCTGAACATAGTCTTGCAAATCAAGGAATAAGATAGTAAGTTAACAAGTTTGAATGCTTAGTCTAGCACAGATCTGTATGGAATATTCATGGTAGCATGGGTGAATGTCACTGATTTCAAAGAAATAAAGATGTCACTGTTTTCAAAAACCTAAATTTATTCTAATTTTTTTTACCAAGATCCACAAGAAACCATAAAAAGGAAAAGGTGCAGTATGTAAGGTAAAAATAATTTTATATGGTCAAAATCTTATTTTTTACAATCAAATAACTTCTGGTTATGTTGAAAATATGCCCACCAATTTTCAATAATCATTGTATTAAAATTAGTCATATATATTTTACAAGTATTTTCCATAAGGGAGGTCAAGGGTTAACACTCAAAAGTGCCAAGAAAATCTTTTTTTACAAAGGGGTTATTTGAATTAATTGTGAAAACTAAGAAAATTTGCACCTAGCATGACCGTTTTTACCATATCTTGAACAAACTATCATATTATTTTGTCAAAGTTACCTTTTTGGAAACTAGAATTGGATATCTTTTAAATGAGTATAAATAAGAAGGGGTGCATCATGTCTTTCTATGATACTTTAATCCTCGTAAACTAGTCAAATTTTTTGAATTAGCATTGAAGGGGGGTCTACCTAGCTTGATAGAGGAGCAACATTTCAAATTGTCATATCTTCTGCATACAGTGGCTAAATTCTTCATATGACCACTCATTTTTCATGGAAATGGTTTTATAATAGCATCAATGCAACCATTTTTTTATTCTAACACGTTTAAATATGTTTTTTACATATTTTGAATAAATAATACATTGTAATGAAATTGGGTACATTTTCGATGGAATATGACACCCCAAGTTTTTCTCAAATCATAAAATTGTGTTGTATACTTAAAAAAAATCATAATGATGTGTCCCACCACTTGTGTTATCGATGATGATGGTGTTACATTTTGACATTTATAGGTCCCTGAGGATTTGACCGACTAAATAGAGCTGATTGGAGGTTGGATGATAATTTCCATTCTCCAATTCGCTATTCACTCTAAGTATGGGTTCACTACTGGGATAGCAATTTTTAGTTTATGTAATTTGCTTTTAGTTTTGATTTTATTTTAGTGCATTGCTATGATTTCTAAAGAGCAAATAGAATAGTTTAAATTTGTTTTTATGCTACAAATATTCTCACCTATCACTTGATAGAGGGAAGATATTGCATAGTGGCATTTGATCAATCATTGGTGGTTGTACGATTCAACATTATATTTGCTAGCATTTTGAGTGTTGAGAAAAGGTATGTATGAAATATTGATGATTGTTGGGCATTTAAGAGATGTGCCATACAAAGTACTGGATGATTACTTGGATGGGTTCTTGTGTGGGACCTTATGTGAGTCAACGTAGTTAAACAATATTTGATCGGGTTCTAATATAATATGGTACAATGATCATAGGGGATGAGCAGGAATTTTTTGTGTTCATCATCCTTTTATGCCATAACTTATAGGGCAAGCTTTTGTATGGAGCAGCATTGGTTTTAATCAGTACCACGATATACAGTGTGATATTTTACAGATGTAGTAGAGATTCCTTGATGACTTTATAGTCATAGCTCTAGATCTTCATCATTTATACCCCTTTGGATCAAGGGGGAGTTTGTTGGGTTTATGATCCAAAGTATTTTATTTTAAATTAGTTTTTACTTTAATGCTAGTTTATTTTGTTTAATAAAAGTTGGTTTATGAGAAAATTTAGTTTCACTCGTGTAACTACCTTGAGAAACTTTTTAATCTTTCACATACTTTGTAAATATATGTTTGAATAATGCAATTTAATTTTATTATCAAAAAAAACTATTCACAATGTAAATTTTGGTTTATCATTCCTCCTATTTCTTGATCCATCATCTTGTTCCTTTTGTAACCCTTTTTTCTCTAATTTATACATTTGTTATACTTGGAATTGTTCCTAAAGAGCTATAATCACAATGTAAGTGGGTGTCTTGGTTGATTTATCTAGTATAGGATCACCACTATCAATGATACTTTGTATTTTCTTCTTGAAAATCTAACAATTATTTGTATAATACCCATTCATTCTATGATATACACAATAGTATTTGATCTCCTTATAGGATGTATAGGAATTAATGTGATCAATTTGTTTTGAGGCATTTCTATTTGAGTCTCACTTGAACTCTTATTAGCCTTTTGTATACTTTTTGAATCAGTAGGTGTAGATGTTTGTTGCTTTTGAACCATACTTGATATTATATCTTTTGAGGCATAGAATAGTTGAATGTATATGTAGATAAATGATTAATAATAGTAAGCTTTGAATTATTTTTGTATGTGATCTTATTTTCCAGTAACATGATCCTTGAACTAAAATATTAATTTTTATTTTGTAAATCTTCTATGAATGCTCTCATAGTGACTATTTAATCTTGAAGGGATTCATAAGCACAAACCTTAGGTACTTCTGATTGAATATGCATACAAACATTATATAGAGGATGTGTGGGAGGTGGATGGGGTTGAGGAAGGACATATTTTTTGCCTTCATGATGTGGTGGCCTACCTCTTTGGGTGTTAATAACATGAACAACATAATTTAATATAAGTTGTGGGTGAATAAGGAGAGAAAGATGGTAGCTATTAAAACCTTGAGGTCTAGGAAGAGGAACAATTAATTGAGTCATTCATGCCCTTTGCTCATTATAATAAGAGATTAAAAGATCTTGAGATTGTTTATTGGTTA
Source organism: Torreya grandis (assembly GCA_037957365.1). Classification (NCBI taxonomy): domain Eukaryota; kingdom Viridiplantae; phylum Streptophyta; class Pinopsida; order Cupressales; family Taxaceae; genus Torreya; species Torreya grandis. Next base: position 1,610,555 of record JARHVA010000784.1, on the reverse strand, counting down.
TTTGATCTTTATTGGATTTGATATGTTTGATTACATGATTATTAATGATGTTCCTTATTAGATGAAGAAAACATGTGATGAAAACTAAGAAGGCTTCCAGCAAAAAATGTTCATCCAATATAGCAATATATTTTTTGAAATTTGAAAAAAAGGTAACAAAAAGCTGAAATTAATGTCCTAGAAAAATGAAAAAATTGTGTATGGAATTAGTAAATTCTCCTCATACGCAAGGTCAAAATAGAGTGTTTTCAATATTAGATATCAAATCCAAGGTCAAAAGAAAGTGATTTTAGTGTTAGCTATTAAATCTAAGGTTAAAATCAAATTCTTTTAGTGTCAACTATTAGATCAAAGGTTGAAAGAAATTTCTTTTAGTGTCAGATGCTCAAAAATTTATTTAAACCCTAATACAAAATTTTTGAAGCAATGGTCTAATATAATGTACATGTTCACTAATATGTTTGATCAGAATTTAAAATTAATTTGTGTATTAAGTGTAATTAAGATAAAACGAATAGAAAGGTATCAAATGTTATAAATAATGTGTAACTAGTAGAATAAAATTAAAAGTATTGAAATTGAAAAAGCTCAAATGAATGAAGACAAATAATTATGGAAATCACAAAGAAAACAAATAAGACTTAGGTAATTTATACCTATAAGCTAACTACGTACAACTAAAAGATGACTGGAATGACCAACACATATCTAATCATGCATGTATAACTAAAACATAGATTATCATTATTTTGGGTTAGGATTGACTACTACTATTTTCCTTTATGGGTTGATCTTGACCTCTATGGAAAAATAAGAAATTAAGGGCAAAATCACTTCTGTCAGCTTGAAATATGCACGTATTCAAGAATTTGACCTTTAGTTGTGAGTGGATAACCTCCAAATGATCTATAGATTAACCTCTAGAAAGAGAGGGGGGAGTATAATGTGTTGAGTTTACCCCAATTATGCTTATGATTATTGAACTTTACCTATGTATCTAATACTCTAAGGAGGTAATTCAAACCCATGTAGTTATTCCACCTAGAGTGTTAAGTGTGATTGTGCTCCTTTTGCTACATGTACGTATCTAGAGATGGCTCAAATACTTGATAATGATTTTATTTACTTGGATATAATAGGCTTGTGACTTGGCTAATAGTTGCTTCAAATGATTAGAATTAGATTTGGAAATAATAGGGAAGCTTTGTTCAATGTGCAATAGTGTAAGTGTGCCTTGATGATGAATCTTTTAAATGATTTCCAAGTAATATAATAAGTTGCATATATGTGCCTTTATACCAATTCAAAATGGTAAAACCTCACACTACCTATCCTAAAAATACAAACCAAACTATAAGAAAGGGTTTACTTTAGAAATATATATGTTGTTAGGGGAAAAAATAGGATGGACCCATAAGAACAATATCAATTATTGATCTCATCGCAGACAAGTCAATTTTATCCTAATAAGGGTAACACTTGATTTTATAAATTTGAATGTATGTACAGATGCTTCAAGAGGTTTATAGTGATTAAGAACATTTTTTTAGGTGTAAAAAAACAACTTTAGAATGGATGGGTCTATACAAGTACTCAGGATAGAGCGAGATGGAAAAATAGGACCAATTTAAGTGTTCAAGTTAATTAAATTAAAAGTTTGCCAAAACTAACATTATAAAGTATTCATGACCAAAGTTGAGTATCTACATTAATTCATAGTGTGTTATTTAATTAATTCACAATATCTCATTGTATCTCAAGCTTACCATTTTTTCCATCGATAGACTCTAAAACCCCACATTGTTCTTTATTTAAATGACTATAAGAAAGATTAAACAAATATTTTAAAAAAAAACTAAGATTATAGAATATGGTATGTAGAAATAAAGGAGCAAATTATAAGAGTTTAAGAGGATATTAAGTGCTATCTCCTTTGACAAATCACTCATATATTTTAATCCCTAACAAGCAAATAATTTTACTTATAAAATATTGTTATAAAATCATGTATGTCAAAAGTTATCAACTATTTTTGATACCCCTAATTTCATGTCTTAATATGAGAAACCACCTACTCAACATATCAATTAAATAACAAAATACAATCACCAATACATGGTCCACTTGAAAAGGGCTTCATAATAAATAGACAACATGATCAATTTCCCACACACATGTATCCTTGTGTTAATATCAATGGTATAATTACAAGATAAATTTGAAGTTATAACTTCAAAAAATAATACTATGTCAAGTTTTACTGATACAATACTGAACCAACTACGAGTAAAGAACCTTCCAAATTGATGAGTATAAAAATCCATAAGGACAGTTAGAGTTACTTGATAAAGTACGAGATGGATCAACAACCGAGACTGTACGAGTTAATTTTACAATTGACAAAATATAAGCACACCTTTCATCATTGTAATTTCTCACAACCATAACATAAAAACCTATATTTGTCTATTTTTTTACAAAGTAAAGATAGAATCTATATAATTTTGATGAAGCTCATTACATTTATGTTGCTACAATTTTTACAATTAACATCATTTTTTAAAACATCAACACAAAATTAGTAATTGAGTTTCTTGATGTAAATACAAATCATAAATGAGATACCTTCCTAAAGCAAATGCAAACCATAATAAAACTTTAGTGAAAACACACTTTCTCATTTAATGGAAAACCTAATGTAAACTAAGGTCAAATATAAGCCAATTATTTTCCAATCATAATCCAAGGATAAATTTTGAATAACACAATCCTAATAACATGATGTGAAAAACATAGTCCTATTAACATGTTATTAATAACATAATCTCACTACGAAGCTATGAATAAAACAATCTTGTTAACACACTATGAATTTAATAAATAGTGTACCTTCTTAATAAATCTTTAGTGACACACATAGCTTCATACACATATCTTGGAGTATGAGTGAAAAACACCTTCTCCAAGGCTACACTTTATGCTAGAATCCCATTGGTGCACCTTTTGTTCAAGTAGTTGGCTTAGCAGAAGTCAAAAGTCTTGTAATTTTCAATGTCAACACTCGCATCCACAAGAATTTTTTTTGAAGCCCCTATGTTTTTTTGTGAAAATTATATTGACCCAATCATTATTTATTTTTGTAGACCTGTAAATGAAAAATTTAAAAGCTTCAATAAATATTTTGTTGCAAGCTTATGCAAAATGAAAATAAAATCCTCTCAAATGACAATTTTTTCACCTTTTGAGGATTTAGGGTCTATAGCAATGGTATATTCCATGATTTTTTTGGAACTATGTCCTCCATCTTAGATAAAATGCAAATAAAATCCTCCATATGATGTCACGTTAATGGTGGCATTTCCATCACCAATTTCAAAGTAATTAATCTCATTTTTCACTCTCTATCTCAAATTAAAATTAAGCAGACTATAAACATCACATTCCTCTTCACCCTCATCATAAATATGAATGGATCCCTTATCAATATCATGCAAGGTATCATCATTGTTCATAGGTTCATCACCATCTTCTATGATACCTGTTACATTACAAGAACTAAAAGTAATACATATATATTAGTGATTTTTTTCTTCAAATAATTTTTTCTTAAAACTACAAAAATATATGAAGTGAAGAAATTATATAAGGTACACTTATAAACATGGAGTCATTATTGTGTGATTTATATTCACCATAAATACATTAATATCCATTTGTATATGATTATGATTCTTAATTTTCTTCATAATTAGGTACATATTCATATTTTGTTTTTGTGAAATTATCATTTAGGTCAAAATTAAGGTCCCCACTACGATCATTTTGTTGTTCACATTCAATCTAATCTTCTTGCATAGGAAACATTCTTATGAATCTAAAAATATGTCTGTATTTGTTTCCCCTCTGTGCCCACTAACACTGGCAAGCGAAGAATCTTAGCGACAAATGACAATCCAAACTTAAATAAAATATTCCATGGACTGAATATACAAGGGTATGAATGTCAATAAAAGTAAAGGTTGGTTTTTTATCATTGTCATACTTCATCACAATATTAGTACTATAGTTGTCGGTTCCTGCTGCCCGACACCACCGACTCTGCTGATCTACACATGATTGACATCGGTGCCTGTCTGTTCGATGTCGGTTCCTCCTGACCGATGTCGGTACCTGTGTTTGCCTGTGAGTGATGAATTTTTACCCGTGAGCTCCTTTTGGGTCAAAACCCTGTTCAAATTAACACAACCCTGCTCAGAATAATTTAGTCCTCTCAGCTGATCTCTGTCTGTCATCTCCTCCATGAACACCAAGGCTTTCCAGTTCTTAAGTTTGTCAAAGATATCTATCTTCCGCTTAAGAACATGCATTCCCTTCTTACATATGTGACCAAGCCTACAAAGCCACATCTCTGCAACAGAAGGTGAATCAGTAATATAAGTAGATAGATAAAGGATACCTACTTTCTTACCACCGTCTAATTCAAGTGCATCCGCTGTGAGAGTTACTATGCATCTCTCATCACCCAACTTCCCTGAAGAAATTAGACTCATCTCTAAGACTAGAACCTACATGACCTTCTTCAACACCCGTGTGTTACCCATCTGCAATTTCAGCTTCACTTCCCCTTTGCCAACAATCTAACAAGGCTCACCAACCCCTAAATAAATCTCTCCAAAGTCTCCAAAGACATACCCATGAAAAGATGCTCTATTTCAGGCTACATGGAAAGAGGCAACAGAATCTATAATCCAAGATTCTACTTTATCTAGAGCAACCTGTGCAACAACACCTGCACCATCTGCTTCTACACGCTGATCTTCTATCGACCAACAATCTTCCTTTGCCTGCTCTTTCTTTCCATCAATCTGACCATTCGTGCTATTTAGTTTCTCCATTCATAGCTTACTTTTTTTTGCCATTGCTATACTCCCACTCAATCTGAAACCCCTGAGAGTGACCTGTAATCAACAAACACTAACCAGATCTGAACCACCTGTTAGTCAACCCAACCAAAAGCTCTGATACCACTTGTCATCCACCTAGAACAACAAACAGCGCTGATGCCAACTTGTCAGGATCTTGCTCCTCAATTAGAGCACATATGATTACCTCTTGTATAAGCAACTAAACACGAAATTTAACCACAATGATAAGTAACTAGAAATATGAAATAACATAGGATATGAGAGACAATACACAATTGTATTAATAATCACTCAGAAGAAAATACAATAAAGAAGATGCCACACTTCTTCTTCCCACACCTCTAGAGCTCCCACACTTCTAGGGTTCACCTATAATTCTCCTTCAACACTTCACTCTCTCATCACGGTCACAACAATCAACTCCAATACAGAGTTGTTGTTCACCTCCACCGGTCAGTAACAACGCTGCCAATACACCAAGTACACAACCATACTCCAAGTAGATCTCCCTTTCCTTGCTGCCACCTGCAAATCAACAGACCTTACTTACCCTATAGATATCTCTACACCCTAAAGAACCCTTGTCCTTGCCTCACCAAGTCCTTATGATTCTTTAACAAGTACCCTGGTGGATCTTCTACCAGAACTTGCACACCTACAACTCTCCAAGATCATACACACTCAGTACCCCTTTGGAACTAGGAGGAACACACCTTGCTCTCTTCCATCTGAAGGAGCTAATATTTGCTCTCTTACTCTCTAGCACACTTTTACAATATAACCCATGAGTCTATTATATAGATCTCATGCATACAATAATTAGACTTTCTTAATTACAATAATTAGACTCGCAACTCTAAGACCAAAAATAGTCTTTAACATGCAAACTGACAGTCCAAAAATAGACCTGTCTGAAACCCGCATGCAAACTACATGCACACATAGGTTGCCGATGTCAGCTCCTTCCTGATTGATGTGGGCCGACTCATAACTGACATTGATTACTTTTGCACTATAATATGACCGATGTCGATTGATCAGACTGACGTTGGTTTTCCTACAACTCGTTCTGCAACTCAAAAATCCTCTTTAACCTCAGCAACCTCCTCCATGTCTGCATCAGTGAAGCTTTTAGCTCCACAACCTAACAATCTCCCACTTGGAGATAAACAGTTGCACTGTACCTGTACCTGTACACTGTCTAATTTGTTTCCTGGCTTGTATCCCTCTTCAAGTTCAATCCTGAAAACCAACCACCACACACCCTGTGGTGCACCTCCTGTCATCCAAGTAACCTACCACATCCAAACCTACAACTCCATGTAGTGAAGACCTTGACCCTACATAACATGAATCCCTGCTGCTAGTCCCTCTCATATACCTGAGAATCTACCTTCCTCGAATTGGCTCCAAACTCTCTGACAACTCCCACTGCTTGGGAAAACTCAGGCCTACACTTGACCTCATGTGATTTCAAACACTGTTCTAAGCTCAGCTTGAACTGTCCAGCCTTTGGTGTGCTTTTCGATTCTACATCCTACATATTGAACCCCGCCAACACCTTCTTCACATTAGCTCCCAATGGAGATCAACCTGTGATCTTCCATGTCTCTTATGCCAAAGAATTTCACTGCTCCCAAATTCTTCATGACATACCTCTGAACTAACCCTACCCTTAGCTCAGCAACTCCCTGTATGTACAAACCTGCTCCAAGCATACCATCCACATACAGTAAAAGGATAATGTTGCGACCATCATCCACCCTGGTAAGACAAACACAATGGTTACATTGACATTGATTGAAGCCCTATTTTGTCATCCACCTATCAAACCTGCACCACTATCCTGCAGCTTCCTCAAGACCATATAACCTGGCCTTCTATCTCACGTATCTATCCACTCTCTTATCTAACCTGGGAATCCATCTGTCTGTCAGTGCTGGCAACTCTACCAAATCTCCTGCTTGGTTCTCTTCAGAAGAATTCATGCCATGCTCCCACTGTTTCTTGGATTCTACCTGCATTGCCTCTTCACGTCTTCCTAGTTCTTGACCATCAGTAAGCAACTAGTAAGAAGGTGAACAATGAATATGAGGTCCACTTACCCTTTCATTCCTCCATATGGGCATTGGAGACTCCTTGACAGCTTGTTGTCTGCCCAACATCTGTTCTAGTGACCGATCTCGGCCATCTCCCAATCTGCACCCAACCGACGTCAGTTCCCTGCGACTGACCCTTTCTATCAACGTTGGTTCCCTAACTGACGCTAGCGTACCTCCTGCTGATGTCGGTTCCTGTATGACCGACGTCGTTCCTGCTGCTCGACACCACCAACCCTACTGATCTGCACATGACTGACGTCGGTGCCTATCTGTTCGACATCGGTTCCTCTTGACCAACACCAGTACCTGTGTTTGCCTGTGAGTGATGACTTTTTACTCGTGAGCTCCTTTTGGGTCAAAACCCTATTCAAATTATCACAGCCCTGATCAGAATAATTCAATCCCCTCAGCTGATCTCTATCCATCATCTCCTCCATGATCACCAAGGCTTTCCGGTTCTTAAGTTTGTCAAAGATATCTATCTTTCGCTTAAGAACATGCATTCCCTTCTTACATATGTGACCAAGCCTACAAAGCCACATCTCTGCAACAGAAGGTGAATCAGTAATATAAGTAGATAGATAAAGGATACCTACTTTCTTACCACCGTCTAATTCAAGTGCATCTGATGTGAGAGTTATTGTGCATCTCTCATCACCCAACTTCCCTGAAGAAATTAGACTCATCTCCAAGACTAGAACCTGCATGACCTTCTTCAACACCTGTGTGTTACCCGTCTGCAATTTCAGCTTCACTTCCCCTTTGCCAACAATCTGACAAGGCTCACCAACCCCTAAATAAATCTCTCCAAAGTCTCCAAAGACATACCCATGAAAAGATGCTCTATTTTAGGCTGCATGGAAAGAGGCAACAAAATCTATAATCCAAGATTCTACTTTATCCAAAGCAACCTGTGCAACAACACCTGCACCATCTGCTTCTACACGCTGATCTTCTATCGACCAACAATCTTCCTTTACCTGCTCTTTCTTTCCATCAATCTGACCATTCGTGTTATTTAGTTTCTCCATTCGTAGCTTACTTTTTTTTGCCATTGCTATACTCCCACTCAATCTGAAACCCCTGAGAGTGACCTGTAATCAACAAACACTAACCAGATCTGAACCACCTGTTAGTCAACTCAACCAAAAGCTCTAATACCACTTGTCATGCACCTAGAACAACAAACAGTGTTGATGCCAACTTGTCAGGATCTTGCTCCTCAATTAGAGCACATATGATTACCTCTTGTATAAGTAACTAAACATGAAATTTAACCAGAATGATAAGTAACTAGAAATATGAAACAACACAGGGTATGAGAGATAATACACAATTGTATTAATAATCACTCAGAAGAAAATACAATAAAGAAGATGCCACACTTCTTCTTCCCACACCTCTAGAGCTCCCACACTTCTAGGGTTCACCTGTAATTCTCCTCCAACACTTCACTCTCTCATCACGGTCACAACAATCAACTCTAATACAGAGTTGTTGTTCACCTCCACCAGTCAGTAACAACGCTGCCAGTACACCAAGTACACAACCGTACTCCAAGTAGATCTCCCTTTCCTTGCTGCCACTTGCAAATCAATAGACCTTACTTACCCTGTAGATATCTCTACACCCTGAAGAACCCTTGTCCTTGCCTCACCAAGTCCTTATGATTCTTCAACCAGTACCCTGGTGGATCTTCTACCAGAACTTGTACACCTGCAACTCTCCAAGATCATACACACTCAGCACCCCTTTGGAACTAAGAGGAACACACCTTGCTCTCTTCCCTCTGAAGGAGCTAATATTTGCTCTCTTACTCTCTAGCACACTTTTACAATACAGCCCATGAGTCTATTATATAGATCTCATGCATACAATAATTAGACTTTCTTAATTACAATAATTAGACTCACAACTCTAAGACCAAAAATAGTCTTTAACATGCAAACTGACAGTCCAAAAATAGACCTGTCTGGAACCCGCATGCAAACTGCATGCACACACAGGTTGCCGACGTCGGCTCCTTCCTGATCGATGTTGGCTGACTCATAACTGACGTTGGTTGCTTTTGCACTGTAATATGACCAATGTCGGTTGATCAGACTGACGTTGATTTCCCTGCAACTCGTTCTACAACTCAGCAATCCTCAGCAACCTCCTCCATGTCTACATTAGTGAAGATTTTAGCTCCACAACCTAACAAGTACTATAGTTATTTATTTGACTTATGATGCAATAAATATAAGGTGTTAAATCATCATAGTAGACATCACCATTAGGTATCTATTTCACCTTTTATAATACATTACCAAGATTTATTTCCAATTTTCAATTTAGTTAATACCCTTGTTCCTTCGACATGTATTTATTTCTAAAATATAGATCTGATCTCTCTAAAAGAGTATGGCTAATCCAATCCATTCTGCAACCACATTTTCTTTGACAAATAATAAAAAACTTGCTTTTAATCAAACAATGATAGGACTCAGTTGAATTGTTTTCTTGGATTTTATGTGGAAAGCCTCGATATGTCAATATATCTATTACCTTACAACAAAAATAAAAAAAATAGTAACATATAGTAAGTACTTATAAGATGGAGTAAAGTGGTTAATGAAAATTTTGACCAATTTTTCCCTCGCTATCAACCTAATTCTTCTTGAAGTAGTCAAAAAACTTAGCCTCCTTAGGCCCATAGGTTAGGTAAATCCTCAATTCCATTTGATACTACTATTTCATCCTTGGCATTATGCATGGTGTATCCTAGGAGAAGAAATATTTCACTACCTTTAACCTTGTCGCACACATCAATAAGGACTCACTTAAACCATGCCAACTAGACGTGCCCTTTTCAAAGTATAACTCAACATCTGAACATTGATATGCATTAAAACTATCAAGAGAATGTAATGTATACATGTTATAACATAATTGTATTAACATGAGGTGAGTAACCCGGTCTTATTAACACGATGTATATTTATTAAATAACATACCTTCTTAATAAAGCTTTAGTGAAAAAAACTTTATAATTTAATGGAAAACACAATATAAAATAAGGATAAATTTAATCTTATTATTAGATAATAATCCCTACCATAAGCTAGAGATAAACTATGAATAATATAGTATTGTGAATAACACAATCCCATTAACATGTTGTGAACTTATAAAATAACATATTACTCTTAATTATAAATTAGCATGATGTGAATTTATTGAATAACATGGCTCTATCAAATATGTATAGACGTGTTCACTTTATTAACATGTTTCATGTAGTTCACCTATTACTAGTATTTACACATTGTGAATCACACATTCTTGTTAACATGCCATGATTTTATAAAATAACTTCACATATGTTTTGTTTGATTTATCATTTATACAAACATTTAAATGCACGCTCTATTTTGTTGTAAAAAACTTTGAGTGAGCTAGAAATTAACTCAAAGTTATAAATGATGTGAATGTATTAGTGCAATATGAATTTATTGAATAACACAATCTAATTAACACACTGTGAATTTATTGAATAACATAATGCTCTCAAATATGTATCACTCTTAGTTTTTATCATGTAAGAGACATCAAAAATATGGGGATGAAATTGTGAATGACGATGATATCTCTACCATCACCATATTAACATGTTGTGAATAACACAATCCTATTAACACACTATAAATAACACGATCCTATTAACACACTTTAGATAATACAGTCCTATTAACACATTATGAATCACACATGTGTTTTCCCAAAGTATTATATAAATAACACAATTTGTCTATTTTTTTCAAATAAATAATGTTTATTTAAAAACAATTTTTTTCATTTAATGGAAAACACATTGTAAGCTAAAGATAAATCTAAGCTAAGTAATCAACAAAAAAATTGTACTATAATCTAAGGATAAATCTAAAATACTATGTATATCAAGTGAAATTACATGGCATATGTGTTATAAAGTTTAATACTCTATAGACTTCATCTCTCTAGTAGCACCATTCATCATGAAAACATTAACTTTCCAATCTCAATGATGTGCATAACTGACATCTAGAACTCGCCTCAACAAAAATTTGATGTTCCACTATATTGTGAGCAATGATTTCCCATACAATAGGTACTCCACCTTATTATTGGTCAAATGAAATTAACGTGTACAATTATTGCTATGAAATTAAAAAATGTAGTAGAGACATATATGTCAACAATTAAAAAACATGCTAAAAGTTTCAAAAGCACTTACAACTGAACAAAATGATGAATTATATAAAACCATATATGAGAAAATCAAGAAGCATGTTATCCAAAATATTTGTAATAAAAACATATACAATTATAGGAAACAATCATTGATGAATACCATAACTTTGTCTAATAAATGCACCACATATTTATTTGTTGAAACTGTCAAGTCCATGGTTATGAGAAAATTGTGTGAATCATCAAACATTATATTGTGCATCAATGGTGTCTAGATATGTATTATGAGGATTTTTTCTTATTCGGCATTAGGTTTATCATAACGTAAAAATGATTCCAAGTGCTTCACATGCCATGCATCAAAACTCATATAGTTATTGTTGTGAAATTTCCACTTTACATATTTGTATTTGTTCCATATGTTTTCAACATCTCATCTCATTATATACTTTTTTTTAATAAAAAAGGGTAAAAATAATATTAATAAGAAAAGAGCATTACAAGAAGAATGGGGGGTAAAAACCCCCAAAAGAAAGCAGCATAAACTAAAAAACTAGGCACACGCCCAACTAGACAATATTATGAACCTTCTTATCAGCGTCCAGAATTCTTTCCAAATCAAAACGCAATGTCAGGGAGAGAGACCCCCAATCCTCAATGTTTCCACCATCCAAATGGTCAGACGCCCATTTGGCCAAAAAATCCACTGCCTTGTTCCATTCTCGAGGAATATGAGCAAAATTAATGTTGTCCATAAGCGAGCAAATCTGCAAAATATGCTGCACAATCAGAGATAGTTGCCAATTGACGTCCACCACTTTCCTCTTAATGAGCAGGTTAATCAAGACTTGAGATTCAGATTCACAGATAATTCTATGCCAACCTAATGCATGGGCCTTCTCAAGGGCATAAAGAATAGCCTAACCTTCCATCATGTTAATGGTTTGCAGCCCCTCAGGAACCGCAAAAAGAAAAATCACCATACCTTCATAATCCCTTCCTATCCCTCCAATACCCACGGGTCCTAGATTACCTTTGGAGGAACCATCTGTATTGATCTTGAGAATTTGACTAGGGGGCATTGCCACTGACCAGTCCTGAAAATCTACTCCTTGACCTGCTTGCTCCTCCTGACACACACTGACTTACTAGTTAACTGTTAGAATCCATGTTGCGCCACCACCTGAGCATCCTGTTTGGTCAAAGGAAGGCAGATCACACACTTTGCTTGGACGGTTTCTTGGATCATCCCCACCACTTTTTTCCATACTTGTTGCACCATGACCCTCACCCCCCAAAAAATTTGCCTATTTCTCTCAAGCTAGATCTGCCAAAATAGAAAAATGGGCCTGCACAACCATATGTCCTGCAGGAAGGGCATCCTTGAGGGGGTTCTCCCAATCCATTCTAGAAATTGCCCATAGATTGAGCATGAAGACATGGGCACTGACAAACATCCCACCAATAATGCCAGAGTTACAAGGCAAAGGGGCATCGCAAAAAAAGGTGTGTTAAATCCTCCTTGGCCGCTTCGTACATAACACATACTGAAGGGCCTTGGAAACCTCTCTTTCAGAGATTGTCCCAAGTCAAGCACCTATTCCAAGCTAGCATCCAAGTAAAATAGTTGCATTTAGGCCAAGTGAATTTATTTTAGACCTGTCTCCACCAATGCACTTCCCCCTGCCCAATCTCTGAAGAAGTAAAGCCTGATATCTAGATGAAACTATGTAAGCTCCCTTGGGATTGGGAGACCAAGCTAGCTCATCCTCCTCCTGAAGAGGACTACAGCAATGCCTAGATAGGATGCTCAATAGCTCCTCATTCTCTTCCTACGTCCCATTAACAAGCCAAGATTTAGGATCTTTCCAGTGAGCTATCGCCACCTGTCCTTGTGTACTATAAAGTTTGAAGTCACTCACCTGAGACCAGCCATCATCAAGGAATCTCTAACAAAGGTTTAATAAAATTTGGAAATTGAGAAATGATGGAAGGATAACCATCCCAAGAGTCAGACCAAAAGAGAACCTTGGATCCCTGTTTACAAATCTAGAATAAGTTATTCTTGATGAGAGAAGCCCCTTTTTTGAGAGTACCCCATATTGTCAAACCTTTCCCAATAAGTGGATAACGAGGAATGTCCCTCTGAATGGTTCCAGATTAGTACTTATGTGAGAGAATTCTGGCCCAAGCTTTATCTTGTTCGGTGCACCATCACCAATAAAGTTTGGCTACCAAAGCAATACCATTTAAGTCTGTCTACCTCAGACTGAGCCCGCCATATTGTTTGGGGTTGCAGACAATCTCCCATATAATAAGGCTCTATTTAGTGGAGGTCAGACTACCAGCCCATAAGAATTGTTTGGTAACTGAATCAAACTCCTTAATAAATCCCATCGGGGCAACTTGGAGCATACACCTATAAATGGGTAAAGCCTGCACCACAGATTGGATAAGTTGAACCCGGCCCGCAAAGGATAACCACCTGTGTGTCCAATGATTCACTTTCACCTAAAATTTCTCCAAAATAGTCTGTCAAGATTCTTTGGAAGTATGGCCAACCAAGATAGGCATACCCAAGTAAATCAAGGGGGAGTCCCAATTTGAAAATGCAGAGTCCTCGCAATCCACTACTGAATAGAGCCTGGAGTATTGAAGAAAAATATGGATGACTTATCTTCATTGACATTTTGTCTCGAGGCCAAAAGATAAACATCTAACACCCTACGTAAATTAGCAGCTTCAGTCATTGTGGCCATGCCCATAAGGGTAGTGTCATCAGTAAATTATAGGTGTAATTACACCAGCAATTCCCCTCCCCATCGCCATCCTTAGATATGTCCTTCCTCTTTGTTCCTATTGATCAACCTCCCCAAACCTTCAGCAAGGAGAAGAAAAAGGTACAGAGACAGAGGATCACCTTGTTGTAGCCCTCTTGTAGCACCAAAAAGCTCCATGTGTTCTCCATTGATAATCACTGAGAAGGAAGCTGAGGAAATGCAGCTCATGACCCATTGAGTCCATTCATCTGTAAAGCCAAAAGCATGGAGAACCTTTCGTAGGAATGACCATCTGACCCTATCAAAGGCGTTGGCCATGTCCAATTTAATGAACATTGCCTTATCTTTTGAGCTGGCCATGGAGTGAATGGACTCAACAGCAAAAAAAATACCATCCAAGATTTACTTGCCTTCCACAAAACCACTCTACTCTTCTGAGATCATAGCACTCAGCCCTCTTTTTAACCTTTTTGCAATGATTTTAGATATAATTTTTTAAACAACATTGCAAAGGGATTTAGGGTAGAATTGACATAGCCTATTAGCACCTTCACATTTGGGTATGAGAGCAAGATAGGTTACATTAGTAGCCTTAAGCATTTGTTTATTCAGCTAAGATTCTTAAACAACAGCTAAAAGGTCAAATTTGATGATATCCCAAAATTCTTAGTAGAATTTAGCTAGGAAGCTGTCAGGTCCAGTCGCTTTCCCTTTTTTCATCTGAATAATGGTTTCCTCAAGCTCTCCAAGTGTGATTGGTTTCATTAAATTTTCATTCATTTCATGCATCACCAATGATGGAATACAGAAGAGAACCTGACCTTCTTCTAGTGATTCCCCATTAGCATCTTCCCTGAAGAGAGTAGAGAAGTAATACACTACCTCCTCTGAAATTGTTGAAAAGGAATTAAGGTGCTCACCTCTTTCATTCACCAGTGCTGAAATAGAATTTCCATGTCTCTTGGTTTTGGATGAATTGAAGAAAAAGGATGTATTTCTATCCCCCTCCTGGAGCCATTCGACCCAAGCTATCTGCTTCCAAAAAAATTTCTCCCGTAGCTCGCATTCCTCTAGGTCTTTCACAGCATTTGTTTCTTCTTGCAGTAAGTCTTCAGTCAGTCCTTCTTCCCTTATTATTCTAGTGATACCATCAAGCTTGGTTTGTGCAGTAGCCTTAGCATGGAAAATGTTCCCAAAACTTTGGTGATTCCACCACTTGAGCTTGTACTTCACATATTGCAGTGTTTTATCAAAAATGTACATCATCGTACCATGGGCAGGCCTACCCCAATGCCACCAATTGGCAACACACTCATGTAGAGATTGATCCCACAGCCACATGAGTTGAAATCTGAAGGAAGGAGAGCACAGGTGATACTGTGAGACACTATTAAGCATGATGGGCCAATGGTTCGATCCTCTCTAGTCCAAAATTTTAGACCTCATAGACCACATACCTCCAACCCAAAAAGCTGAGACTAGAAAATGGTCAAGTCTCTCAACAATGCAATGTTTCCCACTCCTGCAGTTGTTCTAGGTAAATTGTCCATTATTGGGCCTAACATCAACTAAATTCAAATTTTCAATGTAGTTGTGCATTAGCAAAGTAGATGGGTCCAGCCTTGATATGCCACCACTCTTTTCAGTCGAATCAAGAATAGCATTAAATTCGCTTGCCATAATCCAAGGGTGGAAGGGGGATAGGCTAAGAACAAAACTTATGTGGCTCCATAAGGAGTTTTTACCCTGCCAATCATTAGGAGCATAGATATTGGAGAAGAGAATGACTTCCCTCATCTCAAAGCTAGAAGCAATCATAGTCATGGATTACTTAGAAGTCAACCAGCCTATGAGGCCAATCTTTCATGGGTTCCACAGACAAGCTAGTCCTCTTGAGTATCCGATAGTGCCAATGCATTGACATTCTGCTTGCCACCACAACTTGGGTGCAAGTCTAGACATGTCTTCAACTAAAAGCTTAGTCTCCTACAAGAAAAGGACATCCAGCCTATGATTTTTAATCAGGGTGTGAATAACATTTTGTCTGGGGTTGTTGTTCAAACCCCTTACATTCCAAGATGTTATAATCATTTCAGAGAGCTCAAAAAGTGTGCATCTAGAGTCTTTACTGACCCTGACTCCACCAAAGTCTCTCCCATTAGCTTGATCTTTTCTTGGTCCTTTTTTCTACCAAGCTTGCTAGATTTCTCTCCCCTTCCTTTCTTAAGGTCTTTTTGCAGAAGTCTAAGATGAGGAAAAGAATTACTGCCTCTTGCTGCCCATGGGTCCCCAGTTTTCCTAGTAAAGGGCATATTTCTGTCTTCTTTAAGGGGAGCAACTGAGGAAGTCATTCCTTCTAAAATTATTATTTGTTGGTCCATATCCATATGACAAGCTCTAGCATCCTATGTTTTAATTAAAGCCCCTGAAGCATTGGTCTCCTGAGCTGGTCCCTCAATCTCGTGGTCCAAAATCATCAACCCAGGATTCACCTCTTACTGATTAAGGTCATCTAATATTTCAAATCTATTGAATGAGTCATCTAAGTATCTTTCCTTCAAGGACCATTTTTGGCCTCTATTTCTATATCAGCCTTTAACCGGCATAAAACCATCAGTTTCAGGCATCTCACCTGGAATCGGACCCCTTTCCTTGTTAGTACCAGAAGGAGTGTGAGTAGATTGAGCTGGCTGAGATGCAGTGGATTTTGAGGTGGGACACCATCACTGCAAATGCCCATAAGCATGACATAGATGACAATGGAAAGGGAGGGTTTCATAATCTTACTGTTGTACCCATGAAAAAGGGCCCACACTCATTTCAACAACACTTGGTAATGGCTTACTAAGATCAATTTCAACACAAATGCAGGCATAAGTCATTACTTTTTTCCCCAGGAATGACATTGAGGAACCTACTAGCCTTCCTAGCAAGGATGCAAGAAATTGGAGAGTGTCTTCTCGACAGCATTCCACTCGAAAGCAGGGTAGATGCACCCACACTAGGACACAATTTGGTAGTTCCTCTGAAGGTATGAAACCGACATGCCAGGGCTTGATAAACAGTCCCACTTGATTATGGAAGTAAGGACCTCTAGCAAAAACTCATCGACAATCTGTTATACAGGTAAAAGTGATGATGAAATAGCTATTGGCTAGAAATGTAATATCCATATCTCCTTTCGGTGCCCATGTCCTTTGAGCCCATGCTTCTAGGAATAACAGTGACATATTAAGCCCCAAAAACTTGTAGTACAGGGAGTGATTGGAATAGTATTCAATGTCTTCAGCAAACATTTCCATTGGTATAGCCAGCTTGGGCCTCTCCTTGCATCTTTCCAGACAGTTGTTGACTTCGGGGATGTGCATACTTGGTTTCTCAAGAGCAGCAAAAGAACCTAAACCTTGTAAAAGTGGAGCCTTCCCACTGTTGCGCGCTCCCTGTGATGCCTGATGTAGTCCAAGTGCTTCCCTGCAGTTGCGCCCTGCTTTCTACCCTATTGAGCCCTCCTACTCACCTTCATCCATCGCGCCTCCACCCCGTTCCATCCAAAGGAAATTATTATCATCTCATTATATACTTATCTCTTTATATGCTTTTATAATTTACATATTGAGTCTCGCATATTGTATCTTAGAACACCTATTTAGAAAAGATGGGTTAAATGCACAACCAATAATTTTGAGAGGTAAGATGCATATGTTACCATTTTATCATCAATTGAGACTAATATGACATGGCATGATTCTCCTTCGATGTCTTCATGAAACTAATTATTTAATATAATAAAAATAACATTAGAAGTCTCAAAATGCACCTTCACAACAAACTTCATTTGCAACCCCTCTTTTATTTGTAATTTCTCTTCCTCTTAGAACGTAGAGTTGCACTTTTCTTATCCTTTGAATCATAAACACAGTGATCCCTGGTTGACATTAATTTCAAGAGTAACAATTGACATGGAAATGGTAGGATGTAAATTGAAAAAATCAATGCAATCTATACTGACACTTTATAGGAATTTATTGTGGTTTCTCTAATTTATGTCTCCTTCAATGTGTTTAAAAGGAAGTGACAATGTCAACCTTGTTTTCCTCCCCTTTTCGAAGTCCTTGAAATCCTATATGGTATTGCAACCACTAGATTTTATGCCTCTCCATTTCCTAATTCAATTTACGTCCATGTCAAATCCTCTCGTGAGAACATCACTTTATTGTCAACATCATGTACTTGTAGTGAAAAGTTTTTTTCCCATAAATACATCTCTTACATTGTACCATTTTGTGTAAGATAGAGATAAAATAATATATAAATATTCATATTTTAAATGAAAATATTAACAAGATAACAATAAAAAACATTATAAACAGCTATAAATTTTAATACTACCATGTTAATAAATATTACAATATGGAATATGAGATGCTGGCCATGAATTCCTTGATAGTTAAAATATAAAAAATGTTTTATAATAATACTTAAGGTTTTCATGTAAAGCACAATGTGCTATTTTTAGAAAAACACACTTTCCTAATAACACTCTTAATATTTTATTAAATAACATATTTCCACACTTGTTCTCTCACTAAAACACCACTTTGTCATTTAATGAAAAACACAATGTAAACCAAGGATAAATGTAAGTTAAGTACCTAACATGATTCTTACCAAAATCCAAGGATAAACTTTAAATAACAAGGTCCTATTAGAATGTTATGAAAAACACAATCTTGTTAACACATTGTGAGTTTATTAATTAATGTACCTTCAAATATGTGTTGTGTAAACTAAATATAAATGTAAGATAAGTATTTAATAATGATTTCCTAATATAAACCAAGGATGAACCATGAATAACACGATCTTATTAACACAATGTGAATAAGTTGTATTAACATTACTTGAATAACACAATCCTACTGACATGGTGTGAATTTATTAAATTATGTACATTCAAATATGTGTTGCCCCAAAAGTATTGCATAAATATCACAATTTATATGTATGTATATAAAAATAAAATATAGCTTTAGTGACAAACATACTTTGGCATTTAATGAAACATACAGTTTAAACAAAGGATAAATGTAAGCTAAGTATCTAAGAAGAATTCCTTATTATAACCCAAGGATAAATTTTGAATAACACAATTTTAATAACACAACGTGAATAATACAATATTATTAAATAACATACCTTCACATATGTGTTTTCTCTAAGTATTATCTAAACAAAACATTTTTTTGTGTATTATTTTAAATTAAATAAAGCTTTAGTGAAAAACACACTGTCATTTAATGGAAAAAAAACATTGTAAACTAAGGATAAATATAAGCTAAGTATTTGAAAATAATTTCCTACTATAAACCAATGATGAACTATGAAAAACATGCTTTTATTGACACACTATAAATAAGGGCTTAATTTTGTGTTTTTTTATTTTATAGCATTCCCTTTATATAATCTATTATTTAGGGTATATAATTTGAATTAATTAATATAACTATTATTATCAAAAAATAATAATAATACAAATGGTTATAATAAAATTGGCTAGTTGGTATTCATGGCCCAAACTCCATGTTGGTACAAAACATAACTCAAAATTATAAAAAAAAAACATCGTCCATGCATGATAACCCAAAAACCATGAGATTATATTAAGACACAAAAATACCAAGACACACATCACTAGACATAAGTTGCATCCTCAAAAGGTGAAGGCATATCATCCTTAAAAGGCTTAGTTCTCCAAATAGAAGGCTCAGGTAAAGGAGGATCAGGTGTTACCCAACCATTTTGATTGGTCTCAGGAGGTGTTAGTGAAACTATAATATCCCAATTAGATAAAAATAGAACAAAGCTCCCAACCAGACCACTCCCTTGCATAGGTTATCTCTATCATGAAGTGCAAACTAAATATTCTCCAGACAAATGCCAAGGGGGAAGAGTGGAGGAGCAATTCTTATTGTGAGAGTAGCTCCACTTGCACTTAGGTGCTAAAGGTGGAGATCCATGAGGGGTATGGTTAGAGGGACATGACTCATGGTGTAGAGAGTGTTGACCATTTTGGTCCTACAGGCCAAAATCAATCTCCTTCCTTCCCTACCACTTTGAACCCTCAGTCTAGTCATGCACCCACCTTCTACAAAATCTCCTTTTCTTTGCACTAAGCTTTGTTCTTATAGAACATTGAAAAATCTAAGGCCCTACAGGGTTCAATTCAGTATGGAGATTTTTACTTTGAGCAAATGACTTAGACAAATAAGAGTCTCTTACAAAGCCCAAAGGTTAAACAGCCCTTATGGAGGGCAGTCAGGCACAAAATGGACCATTCCAACAGGCTGCGGAGGGAAATTCCGGATCCAAAAGTGCCCTTGCGGAGGGTAGGGAACCCTTGTGGAGGAATAAAAAGGGTGAGTTTTCCTTTAGAAATGCTAAGGCAAAAGATAAGACAAAGGTTTAATCCTTCAAACTAAATGTCTGAAGGAATTCCTTCAAACATTTTGTCTGAAGAAATTCACAAGGTAAAGAACAAACAAGGAATTCTTTTAGAAAAATTCCTGTGGCAAAATGAGCAAAGCAAATTCTTTCGAACAAAAAGTCTGAAGGAATTCACCCGAAGGGGAAGCCCGACCAAAGGGAAAGTCGATAGAAAACAAGCAGAAAAAACATGAAGATTTCCTTCAGACAAAATGTTTGAAGGACCAAGGATCCCGAAGGACCCTGAAGGGCAAGTACCCTTGCGGGGGACTCTCGGCAAAAATGAAGGGACCTTTCTCCAAGCCCCAAAGGGACACCTTCCCTTTGAGAGAGTCAAAGGAAAAAGGGCTGAAGGAAAGAAAGTTGAAGAAATTAACCAAGGGGTGATGGGCCTGAAGATGTCAAAATTGAGCATGGCAAATTAGCCGTTGGAGATTCAAACGCCCAGTGATAGGGGCACAGACATCAAAATTAAGGTAGTCAAATAGCCATTGATTTTGAAAAGCTTAAGGACAAGCCGCAAGTGAACTCAATGACCCACTGAGAAGATAGCCCCAAGTGCTCACAAGGCTAGGAAAATATAAAACCAGGAAAAGACAAGGCTGGGAAAGGACAAAAGTCAAGACTAAACTTAGTGACCGCCAAGAAAGAAGTGTTAAGTTACGGAGCTAAAAGCTTCACCAAATGAGTAGATGCTGAAGTTGTTGGATTTACACAGTCACCGACGATGGCAAGGAGTCGACCAGTAGCTGTCGACGTCAGTTATAGATCAACTGATGTCGGTCATGTGCAGACAGGCAGGAACTGACATCGGTTACCTGTGCATCCATAAAGTCTATTTTTGTGGATGGAACAGATTATTTGCATGATTAGTTTAGCTGTTAGTTGTAAGTTCATGTTTCTATTTTTGGCAGGACTATTTTAAGCCTTAGATTAGGAGGTGTATCTAATGGTTGATATTGCATAGCTCATGATCCCTAATCTTATATAATAGGGATAGATCTTCATAGCTTGTGTATGTGTGTAAGAAAGAATAGTACAAGACATATTGTATATGTGTGTATCAATCCAGGTTGTTGAAATTGATTGTAAACTCTTGAGGGGAAGAGATCTGTACATCTGAGAGGTGTGAGAAGAAAGTGTGATTTAATACAAGTTTTTAGGGTGGTTTCTTGTACTCTTATTCTTTGTTATTTTTGATTCTAGTTACTTATTATTCTAGTTTAATTCTGTGTTTAGTTGCTTACATAAAAGTAAACAAGTTTGTTGGTTGATCCCCAACAAGTGGTATCAGAGCTCAGGTTGACTAACAGGTGTTTCAGATCTGGTTAGTGTTTGTTGATTACAGGTCACTCACAGGGGTTTTTGTTTGAGTGGGAGAAGCAATGGCAGAAGAAATTAAACTGAGAATGGAGAAGTTTAATGGCAAGAATTACTAATTATGGAGAATGCAGATAGAAGATTATATGTATCAAAAAGGTCTGTATTTATCATTGGGTGGGGTTGATAGAAAGCCCACAGATATGGAAGATGAAGAATGGGAAGTTCTTGACAGAAAGGCTCTTGGATCTATAAGATTAAGTCTGGGATCTTCTGTGATTTCTAACTTGTCACAGGCAAAGACAACGGTAGAGTTAATGGATACTTTAGCAAATTTATATGAAAATCTCTCAGCTTCAAATAAGGTATATCTTATGAAGCAATTATTTAATTTGAAAATGCAGGAAGGTGGATCTGTATCTAGTCATCTTAATGATTTCCATACAATAGTAAATCAGTTAAATTCAGTCAAAATAGTTTTTGATGATGAAATTAAGGCTCTTTTAATATTATGGTCTTTACCTGAAATTTGGCATAGTTTAGTAATGGCAGTTAGTAATACTGCATCTGCTACAAATATCTTGAAAGTAGATGATGTTGTTAGTGTAATCCTGAATGAAGAGACTCGTAGGAAAATCACAAGGGAATCATCAGGTTATGCTTTAAGTATTTAAAGCAGGGGAAGGCAAAGAGAGAAGGGCAAGCAAGGGAGATCAAGGTCTAAGTCAAAGATGAGCAATAGATCCAAATCCAGAAATGGAAAAAAAAAAGATAACCTGTTGGAATTGTGGAAAGAGAGGATATGCAAAGAAAGATTGTTGGTTGAAGGTTAATGAAGAGAATCAGCATGAAGGTAATGAAGAAGCAAAAGTTGTAGGTATTGTTGCACAAGATGCTCTTTCACTTTCTTTGCATAATAAAATAGAATCTTGGGTTTTAGATTCTAGGGCCTCTTTCCATGCTACCCCAAATAGAGAATTTTTCAATGATTATGTCCAAAGAGATTTTGGAAAAGTTTATTTAGGGGATGATGAGCCTTGTAAAAATTTTGGCAAAGGAAAAGTGCAGCTGAAATTGCAGAATGGCAACACATGGGTGTTGAAGGATGTCATGCATGTCCCAGCTCTAAAGCAAAATCTGATTTCTATAGGAAAGTTGGGTGATGAGGGTTGTACAGTAACTCTCATAGCTGAATCTTGGAAGGTTACCAAGGGAGCACTTGTATTAGTCAGAGGTAAGAGAGTAGGTACTCTCTATTTATGTAATTGTATTACTAATTATTCTCTTTTTGTATTATCTACTTCAGATGTGGATGCAAAGTTGTGGCACTGTAGGCTCGGCCACATGAGTGAAAAGGGAATGACTATTCTTAAGTCAAAAGGTAAGCTTTTAGATTTGAAAAGCATAGATCTAGATTTCTATGAGCATTGTGTTTTTGGAAAATAGAAGAGAGTAAGGTTTGTTAAAATTGGGTCAACAAAGAGGAAGCACAAGTTGGAGCTTGTTCACACAAACGTGTGGGGACCAGCTCAGGTAGCTTCTATTAGAGGATCACAGTATTATGTTACTTTCATTGATGATGCTACAAGAAAGGTATGGGTCTATTGCATAAAGAAAAAATTTGATGTTTTTGACACTTTTAAGATTTGGAAAGCTTTGGTTGAGAATGAAACAGGTGTGAGATTGAAGTGTCTTAGATCTAACAATGGTGGTGAGTTATGCAACTATAAGTTCAATTAGTATTGTTATATGAATGGAATACGCAGGCAAAGGATGGTTCAATGGACACCTCAGCAAAATGGAGTTGTTGAAAGGATGAACAAAATAATATTGGAGCATGCACGGAGTATGAGATTGCATGCTGGTTTGCCCTTACAGTTTTGGGTAGAAGCTGTAGATACTACAGTTTACCTGATTAACAGAGGACCCTCTACAGCTCTAGATGGTGGAATTCCAGAAGAGGCATGGATAGGTAAAAAGGTAGATCTTTCATTTCTCAGAGTTTTTGGTTCTGAAGCTTTTGTGCACGTTGATAAGGAAAATAGAAAGAAGTTGGATGCTAAGTCTATGAGGTGCACATTTATTGGTTATGGCTCTAGAGATTTCGGATTCTGGTTTTAGAATCTAGGAACTAACAAAATAATTAGGAGCCGTGATGTTGTTTTCAATGAAAAAGTGATGTATAGTGATCAACTCAAGAAGCTGAAGAATTCTAAGCAGGGCCATGAAGATTTGGACGAGGTGACGATCCAAAATGAGCTCGTAGGAAAGAATAATCACAGATAGGAAAACACAGAGACTGATGTCAGTCAGGAAGGAACCAACGTCGGTAATACAAGAACTGATGTCGGTCAGACAGTGACCGACATTGGTCAGGAAGAAATCGGCGTCGGTCATGTGGAACCAACGTCGGTCAGTTATAGGCCTGGAGATGACTGAGATCGGTCACTATCAGAGAATTTAGGCAGACAGCAAGTAGAAAATGAGTCTCAGACACCCATTAGGAGGTCAGAAAGGGTAAGTAAACCTCCAATTTGATATTCCCTTTCATTATTTTATTTATTGCTTACTGATGGTGGAGAACCAGAGAGTTTTGATGAAGCAATACAGGTGGAATCCAGGAATCAGTGGGAGCTTGGCATAATGAGGAAATTGATTCCTTGAAAGAGAACCAAACATGGGATTTGGTTGAGTTGCCAGCGGGAAAGAGAACACTAAAAAATAGATGGATCTACAGATTGAAGGAAGGTGAGAATGAACAAATGAGATATAAGGCCAGGTTGGTAGTGAAAGGATTTGCACAGAAACCAGGTATTGATTTTGGTGAAATTTTTTCTCCTGTAGTAAAAATGACTTCTATTCGGACTGTATTGTCTTTAGTTGCTATTGAGGATTTGCATCTTGAGCAGCTTGATGTTAAGACAGCATTTCTTCAGGGAGATTTGGATGAAGAAATATATATGGATCAGCCAGAAGGATTTGAGGTCAAAGGTAAGAAGAAACTTGTGTGTAGATTGAAGAAAATCTTGTATGGTCTCAAGCAAGCTCCTAAACAATGGTATTTGAAATTTGATAGGTTTATGACTGAGCATGGCTACAGTAGATGTCAATCTGACCATTGTGTGTATTTTAAGAGATTAGATAATGTTAGATATATTATCTTGTTGCTGTATGTAGATGATATGCTGGTTGCAGGTTCACACATGTAGGATATCTCTGAGCTTAAGGTGAAATTACCTCACACATTTGCCATGAAGGATTTGGGAGCAGCAAAGAAAATCCTTGGCATGAGTATTATGAGAGACAGGAAAAATCACAAGTTGATTTTGTCTCAAGAGGATTATGTGAACAAGGTGTTGGAGAGGTTCAATATGCAGGATGCAAAACCGGTAAGTACACCTATGGCTGGACACTTTAAGTTGAGTAAAGAACAGTGTCTTAATTCACGTGATGAGGTAGAGTACATGAGTAGAGTTCCATATGCTTCCGCAGTTGGGAGCTTAATGTATGCAATGGTATGTACTAGACCGAATATTGTCCAAGCAGTGGGAGTTGTCAGTAAGTATATGGCCAATCCAGGGAAGGAGCACTGGAAAGTAGTCCAGTGGATTCTTAGATATCTGAGAGGGACCATCAGTAGGCATTTGTGCTATGGTGGGTTAAACACTTCTCTACATGGTTATGTAGATTCGGATATGGTAAGTGACTTGGATGGTAGAAGGAGCACCACAGGATATGTTTTCACTTTTGGTGGAACGACGGTTAGCTGGATTTCAAAATTGTAGAAGGTTGTTGCCTTGTCTACTACAGAGGCAGAATATATTGCAGTCACAGAGGCTAGCAAAGAGATGATATGGATGACACGATTCATGAAAGAGTTAAGAAAGGAGCAAGAGAGTTGCAAATTGTACAGTGATAGTCAAAGTGTAATTCATTTGGCTAAGAATTCAGCCTTTCATTCAAGAACCAAACATATATAGCTTAGGTACCACTTCATTAGACAGGTATTGGAGGATGGTGAGTTGAAGCTAGAAAAGATCCATATAGATGAGAACCCTATTGATATGTTAACAAAGCCGATAACAAAGGAGAAGTTAAATATTCATTCAACTTTTGTTGGTCTTCAAGATTGAGTTTGAAGATGGAGAAGCTAGAAGATATTGTTGTATAGGTACTGGTGCAGCTGTTGATCTCCAAGTGGGAGATTGTTAAGTTGTGGAGCTAAAAGCTTCACTAGATGAGCGGATGCTGAAGTTGTTGGATTTACATAGTCACCGATGACGGTAAGGAGTTGACCAGTAGCTGCCAACGTCAGTTATAGATCGACTGATGTTGATCATGTGCAGACAGGCAGGAACTGACGTCGGTTACCTGTGCGTCCAGAAAGTGTATTTTCATGGATGGAAAAGATTGTTTGCATGATTAGTTTAGCTGTTAGTTGTAAGTTTGCATTTTTATTTTTGGCAGGACTATTTTAAACCTTAGATTAGGAGGTGTATCTAATGGTTGATATTGCATAGCTCATGATCCCTAATCTTATATAATAGGGATAGATCTTCATAGCTTGTGTATGTGTGTAAGAAAGAACAGTACAAGACATATTGTATATGTGTGTATCAATCCAGGTTGTTGGAATTGATTGTAAACTCTTGAGGGGAAGAGATATGTACATCTGAGAGGTGTGAGAAGAAAGTGTGATTTTCTTCATTGTATTTCCTTCTGGAATAGTTTAATACAAGTTTTCAGGGTGGTTTCTTGTATCTCTTATTCTTTGCTATTTTTGATTCTAGTTACTTATTATTTTGGTTTAATTCCATGTTTAGTTGCTTACATAAAAGTAATCAAGTTTGTTGGTTGATCCCCAACAAGAAGCCTAAAAGAGCAAAGTGAAAAAATGGACAAAGTAGTCCAAGTGGCAAAATAAGGTGCTGACACAAGAAGTTATTCTAGTGGTTGACATAGTCTCAGCTAAGTGGTTATCAAGGAGCACAAACAGTGAACGGTGTGACTTATTTTTCTTCACTTTGCATTGATCAGCAGACAAACCACACAAATGTCTTGAAGGAGTAGTCTTATTTATAGATAAATGACATGGCCCATGATTTCACATATGGCATTTAATATATTTTAAAAATGCCTAAAGTTAAAACTAGAGCTGACACAGCATTCTCTCTCGAGCGGCTTCCTCTTCTCAATGCTCTCAACACAGCATCGGTCATTTATTTTCTAGAAAGCACCAAAGTCTTTTCCAAAAGGCTATATATTTATAACTTCTCATTTGAGAAAGGGATCTCTCAGTTTGTAAGGTGGAGCTCTGTCAAAATTTACCTTGAATCAAAAAGAAGCATTTTTGTCTCCATTTGAGCTTGCACTTTTGCATATGTCTATGGCTTTGTCTTGTGTTAAGTCATTTTCCTTCATGCTTTCACAGAATGATTCCAGCATGTCTAGTGTATTGTGAGTTCTTCTTTTACAAGTTAGCTAGAAGTGTCCATAGCAGAGTATAGGTGCATGTGAACAGGCTACCATAGTGTGTCTTAAAACACCTCTGGTAGTCCTTCCTCCCTATATCTCTAGAGTACCCCTAGCTCACTGATGCAGAAAAATTTCTCATATCAAATGAAGTGTATATTAGCTTATTCTTGGTGGAAAGTGTATGCTCAAGCTAAGTAGATCAACCATTTTTGGTGCATCACCATTTAGTTTAGGTTCTATGTTCATTAACCCTTCTCTCTTTTCAACCCCCCCTTTTATATATTAGCAGTAGTAGTGAAATAACCCAGAGATGCATAAAAGGGAGCTAGCCCTTATCTAGAGATTCTCCCCTCAATTTTTCTAGACCCGTAGGCAAGAGAGGAGTCTCCATTGTGCCCCATGGAAGAGAGAAGCCCAGCCTTATCTCAAAGGTGTAATCTATAGCGTCAACAATTTTTGGCACTCCCAGTGGGACAAACTAGTTTTTATCCAAAGAGTTTAAGAATTCTTGGTGTGTTCTTCAACAAATTAGCCTTTGGAGGGCTTTCATCAACACCAATGGCAACTCCAAGTTGAATCAACTGGTTAAACAGTCCTAGTGCCATCAAGAAATTGCATTTTTGGTATGTATAATTCCATTGCTCAGAACCATGGTTCTTGTATTCCTTCATATAATTTTAATCAAGCTCAGGTTGTTCATGGAATCATCTCAAGCAACAAGGATGCATATAGTTATGAGTTTTACCCATTACAGGCTGGTGAAACATTGTGGGCTTTGCCTCTTCCTCCTCAGTTTGAGCAAGTCCTTGGCCAGCCTGGCTATGATCCTTACCAGCCTTGTGTTGATCCTTATCAGGTCCAATATGACCAATCTCAGCCCTATCTGAGCTATATCAGTCTTATGCCCAATCTTCTCAATCTGTTACTTCCCCTACTCAACCTAATCATTTTGCCAATCAACCCATTTCCACCTTCAAACAAGCACTATTGGGATATGAAAAGTATGTAGTGGAGCTTGACACTAGAAGGGGATGTGGCCAAGAAATTCTTGATCATTCCATTCATCAAGAGAGAAATGCATTAGATATGGTTAAGAGTGAATGGACTCTTATTGAAAGAGCCAATTAGCAAAGATTTACAATCAAGATGTTGGATGTGAGTGGTTTGATTGCATCTTTGGACGAGAAGCTAAGTATTCATGAGAGGCAGCCTTACCAAGTCTATCAACTTGCATACCCGCTACCACAAGTTTCATATCAGACATACGCAGCCCCTAGTCATAAGCCAAGTGAACCCTATCAAAGTCCTTTCCCCAATCATATTGAGGAGAGTTTTGAAACAATAAATATTGTGTTTAAAGCCAATCTTGATAAACAGATTGAATTAGAAAATATTCAAATGCAGCAGTCTATGTTCGCAGCAAGGGAAGTGGAATCTAAACCCTCACTACCCTCTCACATTGCAGCCCCATCACCCCAAAAGGAGATTTCCAGTCCTAATATCATGAGCTAGAGTAATGTCGTTGAGTCATGGAACAACAAGGAGGAGAAAGACATTGTCCAAGAATGTGAGGTACAAAATGAGGCTAGTCCTTTTCAAGTCCCTCCTACCCTTCCTCAAGAAGCTTCTTGTACTCCATGGCAGCCTTCATGCACTCCCCTTTTCCATGATGATTCCTATGAGCTCCAAGAAAGACTCTTTTAGGATAATCTAGCTAAGCAAATTATGGAATTATAGGCTAAGGTGAGATTGCTTAGTGAAAGAGAGATGGAAGTTTTAGACCTTGTAGAGGAGCCTACGCTAAAAGACACCCCTTCTACTAATCCTCAAGATAATTTCAATATTGATAAAGTGTTGGTCAAGTGGAGGGATTAAAATCAAGTGATTTTGGCCCAACGTCTGCCCCTGCTTTCTCAAAAGTTTTCAAAAGGATCCCCTGCTTTCCATTCCCAACCTAATTTTGACAATCCTTGTGTTCCACCTCCTAGCCTGGTAAATGAAGAATGTTTCTCTTGTGTTGAGGAATCCATCTTGAAGGAAGCAAGTGAAGAGGAGTATGCTCAGTTTATGACTGATTAGGGAGACTTCATGAGTGCAGATGAGGAGGAGATCACCATAGGTACCCCCTTTGATGAATAAGAAGACAAGTCACAAACTTTTGCCTCTATCTGTGATGAGGAAGAGATGATCTTTGACTCTTCTCTCACTTTGCAAGACATCATGGAAGAGCATGAATAGATTCTTGATCATGTTTTGAATGATTTATTTGAAATCATTGGGGCATGTTACAATATTCTTCAAGGAGGCTATGAGCTGGCTAAGGGTGGAGGAGGCATCATTGGGGCTCAAATAAGTATTCAAAGGGGCTACAAGATTTCAGATTTATCCTTTCAAGAGGTTGGTGAATCTAAAGATGATATTTTTGAAGTCATCAAGGAGGAAGACCATGCCATGGAACCCGAGTTGGAGGAGGATCAGGAAGAAGTCTTTAAACAACTAGAGACTCTGGTCTTTGAGCAGGAAAAGGAGAGGCTTGTCCATCTTGAGGAAAGCTTTAAAGAAGAGAGCCTTACACAAGAAGGTGATGTTTTATGGGATGAGCAATCAGTCTGTGATCTCATTTCAGACATAACAAAAGGCACCCTTATTTAAGAAAGCCATGATCAAGCAGAAGATGAGTTTTGTTGTTCCCAAAGTCTGTCACACATACAAAGGGACAACACATGAACTATTTTTGGTCCTACAAGACAAAAAATTTATCTCTTCCTTTGTAGAGTAAAGTACTCTACATTTTATTTTGAGTTTTAGTTATGTGCTCCAAGTTTTGTCCCTATACATTTCAGTTTTATGGCAATAAGGGTTATGACGTAGGGTGCAAGTTTTTCATTCTACGTGAGTTTTGTCTAAAATGAGTGGAAGCTACCAAGTGTCATCTACCGAGACACATTATAATTTGTTTCTAAAGCATTAGAATGTGCCACGTGTCCCTTGTAAAGCTCGGTAGAAGCCACCAATTGTCAACATCCACAGTTTCTCCCTTTTGTTTCGTTATTGAGTAAAGACTATGGCGGGCCCCAGATGAGTTACTAAAGTAAGCAAAACATGCCAAGTGTCTTGTTATAACTTAGAGGAGCGTGATAGGTGTCAACATCCGCATTTCAAGGTTCTAATAAGTTTCAAATCTTCTTTCAATAAGCTTCTCTCAGAATCCCATGGAGAGCACCAAGTGTCAATAGCGGAAGGTTTTATTATGTTTTTCTAAAAAGCAGTGGAAGATGCCATGTGTCCTTTGTAAAGCTCAGCAGAAGCTGCCAAGTGTCAACATCCGTAGTTTATCCCTTTTTATTTTGTTATTGAGTAAAGACTGTGGTGGGCCCTGGGTGAGTCGCTAAAATGAGTGAAACACACCAAGTTTCATCATTTGTGTGAATCCAAATGAGTCCCAAATGTTTCTATAGTGTTTTTAGAAGCTCAATGAAAGACACCATGTGTCATCTTCTGCACTTTTCTCAAAAGGTATCTAAAGCTCCTATAAGTTAAGTGGATGCTGCCAAGTGTCCTCACTTGTTTCACAGTGGGAAATGCCATGTGTCACTTTTTAAGATCAGCAAGAAATAGGCAAAGTTGGAATCCCTTCAAAAAAATGACTAAGGTCAGAAGAGAAGGATCCTTCAAACTTTTTGCCTGGCAAAAAAAGACAAAGCCAAGGAAGATTTCCTTCAGACAAATTATCTGAAGGAATTCCTTCAAACATTTTGACTGAAGGAAATCAAGGATAAATCCTGCCGAAGGAAATAAAGCCCGAAGGCCACCCAAAAAATCTCGAAGGGTAGGTACCCTTGCGGGGGGCACTTGACACTCAAAAAAGGACCATTTGAAAAGCCCTAAGGGACACCTTCCCTTCAAAGTGTTCCAAATGCTTGATAAAGACACAGAAATAATCTTTGAAAGACTTAGATGAAAAGGAGACTACAAAGTTCAATGGTTCAATATGGTTCAAACAAAGTAGTGACCAGTGACGTCCCCACGAACGTCAAATTTAAGGTGATGGAATATCTGTTAAAATTCAAATATGGCATGGAATTTGAAAAATGAACCAAGCGATAAGCTGAAAAGAGAGCCCGAGAGTCCAAATTGCTATAGGGAAGAGAAAACAATACAAAAGATTAGAAATATCTACAAGGGAGTTATTTCTAGTAGGTGAAACAGTGGATCAAGTGGTCATCTGAGCACACCAAATCAAGGACGTGGCCTGTTTGTCTCCCTTGGAGTAAAGATGAGGTGGACAATTGCATAGACTCTAAGAGATAGACTAGATGACTCAAGCCCAGGAAAAGACATTTGAGATGAATCAACACACCACAGTTAAGGCAGCCACTCGGTTCCAGCATGGCCCTATTTGATTAAACTAAAAATGCATTCAAAGCATTGAAGGCAGCATGGGCCATTCTATAGAAAAAAGTGCCAAGCCTTTCTTGGCTACTATATATTATAATCTCTTGTCTTATTCACAGGGAGATCTTTCTTTTATAGAAGCAAAACTCTGCCCCAATTAAAAGGTGAATACTGAGACTTTGAGCTCAGATTATTGTTCATGTCACTTTATCTGAATGAGGAAGCAAGTTAATGATAGACTTTGTGTTGTTATAGCTTGTGTAATTTTAGGAGATTGTTCTTATGTATGTCTTCTAAATGCATTCTTGTTTATTTAATTTAACAAGCACAACAAGTATAAGTAAAAGGGGAAGATGTCCTGAAGTCAGTTACTTTCAGACTTTGTGATGTCATAGTTGTCTTCAGTGTGTGTGTTTTTAGTTTCTTTCTGTGTTAAGGATTTTGGGAAGACTTTATGCCCCCATTATCCTTTATTTTTCACTCTTTGGGCAGTTGAGGTGGAAACTTTGTGTTCTATTTCATCCTACTGATTACTAAACTTTGTTACCAGTTACTTATCATACCTGAAAGAACTCTTGTTGTTCCCTGTAAGATCACTTCTAAAAAAAGAGATGTGCCTTTAGTCTCTTCACCAAGATTTTTCTTTTGTCTATGAGCATCATCTCTGAAAAAAGAGAGATGGATGGTGATACTCTACCCCTGAGTGTTATTTTCTACTTATATTTATAGTATATAGCTCCTCATATTTCATAGGGAACCTCCCCTTGATGAGAGGAGAGATTTGTCCCCTTTGGATGTGGTAAACCTACAACTTTGGATGACCAATCTCCCTTGTTGTGGATGATCAGACCTATTTTGCTCATCAGTACGATGGTGACAAAATATTCACCCAATAGCTTTTTGGCGACTCCGCTGGGGAAGGACAAGTAGTTTGAAGCTTCAAGCTAAAGCAAGACCAGTCATTTTTCATTTTTGTTTCACAATCTGGCAACTCCAAGCTATACCAGAAGCCAGAGAGTTCAAGGTGTTTTTGACCTTATTTTTAAATTGGTGCAGCAGGGCAATTTTGATTTATTCCCTCCCCAACTTTAATTTCAATGATCTATGAGTATTCCTCCTACCTGTAAAAGGTCACCAACCCAAGGTAGAGTTATTTTTTCTATTGTTAAGAGAGCGTTGCCCATACATACACCACCCAAATTTGTTATCCCCATTTTTCATAATCCAATCATGGCAGCTCAAGGCCCCTAGGGTAACTCTTTTGGCCCACTCAATCTTACTCCACCCCTTCATGAGCTACCATGCAGCTCGAGAAAGAATTCCCCAAATTCTTTGGTGATGGGAAAGTTCATCCTAATAAATATATTGCAACCTTCAGGATAGCCTATGGCGTGATAGGTGTGGAGTATGAAGACATAATAGTCAGGCTATTCATGGAGACACTACAAGGCGCTACTACAGACTAGTTTTACCATCTACAAGCTCATTCAGTGACTGATTGGGACACTCTTAAAGCTAAATTTGAAGCCAAGTTCAAGCCTACAAAAGATGTGCATGCCTTGCTATCCCAACTCACACAGATGAATAAGGAGCCTCATGAACCTATGAGGGACTTCATTACCAAGTTTGACAAGCTAAGAAATAGGATTCCCATGATTGCCTAGTTGACACCTGAGAATCTCAAGTGTTTCTTCATCAACTCACAGCTACCTAAAGTGAGTTTTCTACTGAGACAGGCTGGCTACATAGACCTTGCCACTGCTCAAGATTTAGATACTAAGGTAGAATATGACCTTATCTTGGTAGGAAAGATAAGGAGAGATCCTAACAGAGGTAAATCTTCTTCATCTTCTGAACACTCACCTACAACCACCATTGAACCAATGGTGCAAAAGCTGGAAAATGAAGTGCTAGCTCTCAGAAAGCAAATGGCACAAGGGCTGTCATTCACTCCTTCATACAGATATGTACCAAGGAGAACATTCCCCAATCCATCATATCAAGGCAATGCTGCCAGGAATCAAGGACAGCTAAATCGCCTTCCTCCCCCATAGGGGAACCTTGCCATTGAAGCACCTCCAACCAATTCAGTAGTTGGATATCTTGAGGCTGAATTAGATTTCTCTTTCTTGCCTGAATTGAACTCTGAAAATGATGCTAATCTCTTCACTTAAGAAGAAGAAAAATTAGTTGGCGACTCCAACATTTGTTTCTTGAATTATCAAGATGAACCCAGAAGTGAAGGTAAAGCAGTTGAAGGATCATACGCTATTTTCACATGGTCTAAGAACCAGTCAGCCTAACAAGCTGATAAAAAAAGACAGAGGAGCACCCGCAGCCAACAGTTTCAATTGCTAAGCGGGGAACCACTCTACCTTTCTAGCCAAAGGACCTGGTGATTGCAAGAAAGTTAAGTACACCAAATATCCCTACACATTCTACTTTAAATTAATAGTCTAGTCCTCCCCCTCCCAAAAATAAAAAGGATGAGCTCCCATCCTCTATTTCTAGTCCATTTCAGATGTTTGACATTATTGATCATATAAAGAAAACTAAAATTCAAATGTTTAAATTTGAATTTTTGCAGTCTAATCTTGAGCAGTTGGACAAGTTGGTTCAATATGTGAAGAACCAAACCATACCTACAAGACAAGAAGCTAAGAAATTAACTCATGATCCCACAAAGAACAGGTATATCCCAAACAAACTTGTCATTACTTCTATTGCCCTTGGGAAAATAGAGCCTTTCTATGTTTCCCTGTTGATAAACGGTCACAAGCTGAGCAATTGCATCATTAATTTTAGAGCTTCAAACAACATCATGCCTACCAAAGTGACCAAATCTCTTGGCCTCACACTAACCAAAACATTTGGTAGATGCTTCTCCATGGAGAACAAGCAAGTACCTCTGTTAGAGTTAATCAAGGATGCCCAATTTGCATTTGCAGCATTCTCAGACAAAAGAATCAAAATAATTATCTTGGTGGCTGATGTCCCAGCATCATATGACATCCTTCTTAGTCAAAATTTTTGTAAGGATGTTGATGGTGAGTTGAGCATGGAATTATCTGAGGCAAGGATTTCAATCAAAGGTGTTATGAAAAGATTGCTCCCTGAAAAGGAAGCAAAATATGTGGTCACCTAATCATCATCACCTAAAGCTCAAATTTTGTTTGAGTCTTTAGGCATGGGTAACTACTTTCTGTCTACATAAGAAGTTCATGAAGCACCTGTTGAAGCTCTTGAAGGTGTCAACCTAGAAATACATTCAGCTATAACAGCATAAGAATTAGTGGAACACAGTGCAAGTGCAAAAGAATCTCCCCTTCCAAATGAAGAAGAAACTAAATAAAAACTAGTGTCTGAGGAGGTATGGATTTTATAATTTGATGGCAGCTACTCCTCTATCAGTTTAGGAGCTGGGACTGTGCTAAT
Source organism: Torreya grandis (assembly GCA_037957365.1). Taxonomy (NCBI): domain Eukaryota; kingdom Viridiplantae; phylum Streptophyta; class Pinopsida; order Cupressales; family Taxaceae; genus Torreya; species Torreya grandis. Next base: position 1,575,428 of record JARHVA010000784.1, on the reverse strand, counting down.
ATCTCCTTAAAGATATATTTTTCCTTCATCATACAAGTTGTAGTTTAGCAACACCAACAACACAGCTGAGTATGAATCTCTCTTACTTGGATTGAAGGCTGCTCGAGACAAAGGTGTCAAGCTCTTTCATGCTAAAAGAGATGTTGAACTAGTGGTTTATCAGGTGAGAAACCTATATCAAATTTAAAATGAGAGATTTTGCCACTACTGTAATCTAGTCTGGGATCAATTTGAAAACTTTGATGCTTTTAGCATCTCTACAGTTCCCAGGGAATTCAATGATACAGTTGATGCTTTGGATATTTTAGCCACTCTTTTGGTTCCTTACCTTGACTTCAAATGAGATAGGTACACTATTGAACTAGTTTTTTGACCAAGTGTAACTGATAATACCAGTCATTGGCAAGTGTTTAACCATGATAGCCAAATCATTGCCTTTCTGGAGTAAAAAGATAGCTTTGAATAGCTGCACTTTGAAGGCAGTGAGCCTTAAAAGCTTGAACCAGCCCCTAAATCAAGTACAAATAAAGGTGAAGAGTTCCTACAACTCAAAGGGAATAAAATCCCGAAAGGCCTGGTTTCCTTTGAAAACTGTTTGACAAACATGATAGATTCATCAAACAGCAACAAACAAATTCAAGCTCCTCTCAAGAGTTTGATCAAGTAAATCTTGGTAACAAGGGATATCCCAAGATGGTGAACATTGGGAAGTGTTGCACTCCTGAGGAGAGATCCAAGTTCACTGTTCTACTCCACCAGTACATGGATGTCCTAGCATACTCCTATGATGATCGGAAGTCACTCAGGCCTGAAGAAATATGCCATGACATTCCTTCCAAGGCTGACTCAGTGCCTTACAAAAAAAAATTAGGTAGTATAATCCAAAGATATCAGGTACTATTCTATCTAAAATATAGAAAATTTTGAATGCTAGGATCATTTTCCCAATCTGTCATTCCACATGGATTGTCAACATAGTGCCTGTGAGGAAGAAGAATTGTGAAATTTGCCTCTGTGTAGATTTTAGGAACTTGAATCATTCATCCTTAAAGGATAACTATGCTTTGCCCATCATGGATCAAGTGATTTAGACAATGATTGGTTCCAAGATGTTATCAATGCTAGACAGCTTCTCAGGATACAATCAAGTTGAAGTTGGCAAAGCAGACCAGCATAAGACTACCTTCACCACGCCTTGGGGCAGCTTTACTTGTTAGAGAATGCCATTCGGCCTTATTAATACTGGCACCACTTTCCAAAGAGAAATGGACCTTGCTTTCAAAGATGAAATGGGTAAGTTCATTGTAGTTTATCTTGATGACTTGACTGTCTTTTTAAAGCATCACCCTGATCACGTGCATACTTGCAACAAGTGTTGGAACGTTGCCGCCAAAATGGCATTTCTTTAAATTCTAAGAAGTGTATTTTTGGGGTAACAGAAGGAAAACTTCTCAGACACATTGTTTCTCAAGAAGGCATGAAGATTGACTCAAAAAGAGTCAAGTCCATCCAAGAGCTTACTTTGCCTAAAAGTATGACTGCAGTTCACTCTTTCTTTGGAAAGGTGAATTTCTTAAGAAGGTTCATCTCTGAGTTTGTTGAGAAGACTCGACATATTGTAAACATGATGAAGGGAAAGGCCATCTTCAGCTAGACTGAAGAAGGCAAATTGGCATTCTAAGATATCAAGACAGCTATTGCCCACACCCCAATTCTAGTTTGTTCAGACTACAACAAGGAATTCACCATATATAGCTATCCTTCTGAACACACACTTTCAAAAATTATGGTTCAGTATAACCAAGAAGGTGCGAAACCTCTCATTTCTTTCATAAGATATCCTCTCAAAGCTCATGAGCTAAAATAATCAAACATGGAGAAGTATGCCTATGCAGTGGTAAAGACAGTGAAGCATTTTCGCTTCTACATTCTAAATTCACACATTACTGCCTTGGTTCCTAATACCACAGTTAAATCCATATTAACTCAGCAAAAGTTTGGGATGAAAAGAGGTAATTAGATTACAAAAATCTAAGAGTTTGATCTAGTCATCAAACCAATGAAGTTGGTGTGTGGAAAGGGCCTATCCCAATTAATTGTTGATAACAAGCCAAAGGGAATAGAGCATGAAGAATTAGGAGAAGAAAACATGCCAACAGTCCTCTTTGTCTCCACTGCGAATGAGTGGTATTCAGGTATTTCTCATTTCCTTACTTATGATGAATGTCCTGCTCACCTATCTTATAAAGAAAGGAGGACTATCAAGTTGAAAGCTGTCAGTTTTGTCCTCTGGGACAATGGCCTGTATAAGAGGATCCTGGATGGAGTGTTCCTCCATTGCGTGGATAAAGAGCAGTAGAATAAACTTCTAAATTCTTTCCATAATTTGGCCTATAGAGGACATTTTTTTGCTCCTGTAACTACCCATAAGATTCTGTGAGCCAGGTATTACTGGCCTACTCTTTTTCAAGATGCGTACAAGTGGGTAAGGAAATGTGAATTATGCTAGCAGTTTGTTGGAAGACCCAAATTAGCTGCCCTGCCTCTCAAGCCAATGGTCATAGAAGAGCCAGTTCAACAATGGGGCATTGATTTCATTGGTGTTGTAAATCCATCTTCAAGTGATAGACATGATTATGTCCTCACAGCCACATATTACTTCACCAAGTGGGTGGAAGCTATCCCAACCAAACAAGCTACTTCAGAAGTAGTGTGCAATTTTCTCAAGGAGAACATCATTTCTAGGTTTGGGGTCCTAGTCAAGATTGTCACAGACAACATAACTTGTTTCACTTCCTAGGAGATTACTCAGTTCTATTTTTACTATGAGATCACCCTCTCTCACTCTTTTAACTACTTTTCACAAGGGAATGGACAAGCTGAATCAAGTAACAAGAACTTGGCGACTATCATCAAGAAGTTGGTGGATGACAACCAAAGGACATGGCATAAAGCATTGGTTGATGCTTTATGGATAGATAGAATTACTCCAAAAAATGCAATTGGTATGTCTCCTTTCCAACTTCTTTATGGGCTCAATGTTGAGATACCAATCACCCTGGAATTGCCAACATTGAAATTGGCTAAGGCAATTGAGGATCAAACTTATGAAAGCTCCATTGATAAGGGGATCATGTGCTTGACTGAGCTGGATGAGTAGAGAACTATGGTGGTGGAATGAATTACTACCCATCAAAGTCTGGTGAAGAAACTCTTTGACTAGAAAGCAAAAAATTGTGATTTCCAAATTGGAGATCAAGTCTTGCTATGGGACAAAAGGAGAGAACCAAAGGGAATGCATGGGAAATTTGATTCCCTTTGAAGAGGCCCTTTCACTATTCATCATCTCAATAGTGAAAATAGTTTCCTATTGAAGTATCAAGATGGCACGCCCTTTTTTCTGCCTCATAATGGGCAACATCTAAAGCACCTCAACTCTTGAAGTATCTGAAAGATCATCTGTACATATGTACATTTGTATGGTCTTTAGTTCTGTTTTGTGCTTTTCCTTTTCATTTTCATTTTTGGCACCTTGATTTCTTGTTGGTTAGCATGACTCCATGGCCCAATGGCACACTTCAAGGCACTGGAGATTCTGGTCTCTACTCCCTTCAATTGTTCCAAAATTTCAACTAAAGGAAGTTCCCCAACTGGAGCCAGCTGTTATTCCCAAAGTCTGTCACACATACAAAGGGAAAATACATGAACTATTTTTGGTCCTAAAAGACAAAAAAATTATCTCTTCCTTTGTAGAGTAAATTACTCTACATTTTATTTTGAGTTTTAGTTGTGCACTCCAAGTTTTGTCGCTACACATTTTAGTTTTGAGGCAATAAGGGTTATAACATAGGGCGCAGGTTTTTCATTATGTGCGGGTTTTATGTAAAATGAGTGGAAGCTACCAAGTGTCATCTGTCGAGACACATTATAATTTGTTTTTAAATCATCAGAATGTGCCACGTGTCCCTTGTAAATCTTAGTGGAAGCTGCCAAGTGTCAATATCCACAATTTCTCCCTTTTGTTTCATTATTGAGTAAAGACTGTGACGGGCCCTGGATGAGTTGCTAAAGTAAGCAGAATGTGCCAAGTGTCTTGTTATAACTCAGAGGAGTGTGATAGGTGTCAAAATCCACATTTCAAGGTTATGATAAGTTTCAAAGCTTCTTTCAATAAGCTTCTCTCAAAATCTTGCAGAGAGCGCCAAGTGTCAACGACAGAAGGTTTTAATATGCTTTTCTAAAATGCAGTATAAGATGCCATGTGTCCCTTGTAAAGCTCGAGGGAAGCTTCCAAGTGTCAACATCTATATTTTCTCCCTTTTTGTTTCATTATTGAGTAAAGACTATGGTGGGCCCTAGGTGAGTCACTAAAATGAGTAGAACGCGCCATATGTCATCGTCCGTGTGAATCCAAATGAGTCCCAAATGTTTCTATAGTGTTTTTAGAAGCTCAGTGGAAGACACCACATGTCATCTTCTACAAGACTCTCGAAAGGTATCTAAATCTCCTATAATTTAAGCAGATGTTGCCAAGTTTCCTCACTTGTTTCACAGTGGGAAATGCCACGTGTCACTTGTTAAGATCAGTGAGAAATGGGCAAAGTTGGAATCCCTTCAAAAAAATGACTAAGGCCAAAAGAGAAGGATCCTTCAGACTTTTTGCCTGGCAAAAAAAGACAAATCCAAGGAAGATTTCCTTCAGACAAATTATCCGAAGGAATTCCTTCAGACATTTTGTCTGAAGGAAATCAAGGATAAAGCCCGTTGAAGGAAATAAAGCCCGAAGGTCACCCAAAAAATCTCGAAGGGTAGGTACCCCTTGGGGGGGCACTTGACACTCAAAAAAGGACCATTTGAAAATCCTAAAGGGACACCTTCCCTTCAGAATGTTCCAAAGGCTTGATAAAGATGCAGAAAGAAGCTTTGAAAGACTTAGACGAAAAGGAGCCTTCAAAGTTCAATGGTTCAATATGGTTCAAAAAAAGTAGTGACCAGTGACGTCCCCACGGATGTCAAATTTAAGGTGATGGAATATCTATTAAAATTCAAATATGGCACAAATTTTGAAAAATGAACCAAGCGACCAGCTAAAAAGAGAGCTTGAGAGTCCAAATTACTGCAGGGAACAGAAAACAATACAAAAGATCATAAATATCTATAAGGGAGTTATTTATAGTAGGTGAAACAGTGGATCAAGTGGCCATTTGAGCACACCAAATCAAGAACGTGGCTTATTTGTCTTCCTTTGAGTAAAGGTGAGGTGGACAGCTGTGTAGACACCAGGAAACAGACCAGATGACTCAGGCCCAGGAGAAGACATTTGAGATGAATCAACATGCCATAGTTAAGGCAGTTGCCCGGTTCTAGCATGGCCCTCTTTGACTAAACTAAAAATGCATTCAAAGTATTGAAGGCAGCATGGGCCATTCTATGGAACAAAGCACCAAGAATTTATTGGCTACTATATATTGTAATCTCTTGTCTTATTCACAGGGAGATCTTTCTTTTACAGAAGCAAAACTCTACCCCAATTAAAAGGTGAATACTGAGACTTTGAGCTCAGACTGTTGTTCATATCACTTTATCTGAATGAGGAAGCAAGTTACTGACAAACTCTGTGATATTATAGATTGTGCCATTTTAGGAGATTGTTCTTATGTCTATCTTTTAAATACATTCTTGTTTATTTAATTTAACAGGCAAAACAAGTATAAGTAAAAGGGGAAGATGTCCTGAAGTCAATTACTTTCAGACTTTGTGCTGTCATAGTTGTCTTTAGTGTGTGTGTTTTTAGTTTCTTCTATGTTAAGGATTCTAGGATGACTTTGTGCCCCCATTATCCTTTGTGTTTCACTCTTTGGGTAGTTAAGGTGGAAACTTTGTGTTCCATTTCATCTTGCTAGTTACTATACTTTGTTACCAGTTACTTATCATACCTGAAATAACTCTTGTTGTTCCCTGTAAGATCACTTCTGAAAAAGAGAAGTGCCTTCAGTCTCTTCACCAAGATTTTTCCTTTGTCTATGAGCATCATCTCTAAAAAAAGAGAGATGGATGGTGATACTCTACCCCTGAGTGTTATTTTCTACTTATATTTATAGTATATAGCTCCTCATATTTTATAAGGAACCTCCCCTTGATGAGAGGAGAGATTTGTCCCCTTTGGATGTGGTAAACCTACAACTTTAGATGACCAATATCCCTTGTTATGGATGATTAAACCTATTTTGCTCATCAGTACACTGGTGACAAAATATTCACCCAACAAGTTTGACATCATCTTCAATAAGGCAAAAGGAGATAAGCCAATCCGTGATGCATATCAAAGGGCTTATGTTGATGAGCCAGCAGCCATTGATTTCTTGATAAAACACACTATCATGAAGAACTAGTAAGAGGCAAGATTTTAAGAATAAGAAGAGTACATATATGTTGGAATCATGTTTGCCCCCAATTCATTTGGATACAAGCCAATTAAGGTGGTAGAGAATAAGAGAAAGTTACCAAATCTCCATTCCATTCAATCACTTATCTAACACCATAAGTTTTCTTGCCATGAAGGAGACTTAAGAAGTTTTCCCTTTGATCTAGGAGGGATGCAAATGTACTTGGTTAGCCGTACATAGTAGTTTGATTTCAATTTTTCTTTCCCTATTTTCTCTAAGTGTTGTTTGCACAAGAGTAGTGTTTTTTAGTCTTGTGTGTGTTTTCCTCTATGTTTGGGGTACAAGCTTCATGATTGATTCTTGGATCTCTCGGGGCTGTTGCTAACTTTTTTTCAACCTGCATTCTGACTCTATGCCCAATGGACTTTGAGGCTACTAGTTTCTAAGCATAGCAGGCATGTTTCCCCTAAGAATCACCAATTTGTTGACCATTTTGGTCCTGTAGGCCAAAATCAGTCTCCTTCCTTCCCTACCACTCTGAAACCTCAGTTTATTCATGCACCCACCTTCTACAAAATCTCATTTTCTTTGCAATAAGCCTTGTTCTTATAGAACAGTGAAAAATCTAAGGCTATGTAGGGTTCAGTTCAGAATAGAGCTTTTCACTTTGAGCAAATGCCTTAGAAAAATAAGAGTCTCTTACAAAGCTTGAAGGTTAAATATCCCTTGCAGAGGGCAGGGAACCCTTGCAGAGGAATAAAAAGGGTGAGTTTTCCTTCAAAAATGCTAAGGCAAAAGATAAGACAAAGGTTGAATCCTTCAGACATTTTGTCTGAAGAAATTCACAAGGTAAAGAACAAACAAGGAATTATTTCAAAAAAAATACCATGGCAAAATGAACAAAGCAAATTCTTTCAGACAAAAAGTCTACAGGAATTCCTTCAGACTTTTGTCTGAAGGAATTCGCCGAAGGGGAATCCTGACCAAAGGGAAAGCCAACAAAAAACAAACGGAAAAAACTTGAAGATTTCCTTTGGACAAAATGTCTGAAGGACCAAGGACCCCGAAGGGCAAGTAACCTTGTGGGGGACTCTCTATAAAAATGAAGGGACCTTTCTCCAAGCCCCGAAGGGACACCTTCCCTTCAAGAGAGTCAAAGGAAAAAAGGCTGAAGGAAAGAAATATGAAGAAATTAACCTAGGGGTGATGGGCTCGAAGACGTCAAAATTGAGCATGGAAAATTAGTCGTTAGAGGTTCAAAGGCCTAGTGACGGGTACACAAATGTCAAAATTAAGGCAGTGAAATAGCCATTGATTTTGAAAAGCTTAAGGACATGTCGTAAGTAAACTCAGTGACCAACCGAGAAGATAGCCCTGAGCGCTCATAAGGCCAGGAAAAGACAAAACCAGGAAAAGACAAAGTTGAGAAAGGACAAAAGTCAAGAGTGAACTCAGTGACTGCCAAGAAAGGAGCCCAAAAGAGCCAAGTGCAAAAATAGACAAAGCAGTCCAAGTGGTAAAAGAAGGTGTTGACACAAGGAGTTATTCTAGTAGTTGACATAGTATCTGCCAAGTGGTCATCAAGGAGCACAAATAGTGAATGGTGTGACCTATTTTTCTTCACTTTGCATTAATGAGTAGATAAACCACGTGAATGTCTTGAAGGAGTAGTCTTGTTTACAAACAAATGGCACGGCCCATGATTTCACATATGGCATTTAATATATTTTTAAAATGCCTAAAGTCAAAACTAGAGTCAACACAACATTCTTTCTCAAGCGACTTCCTCTTCCCAATGTTCTTAATGTAGCATGGGTCATTTATTTTTTAGAAAGTGCCAAAGTCTTTTCCAAAAGGCTATATATTTGTAACTTCTCATTTGAGAAAGGGATATCTCAGCTTGTAAGGCAGAGCTCTACCGAAATTTACCTTAAATAAAAAAGAAGCATTTTTTCCTCCATTTGAGCTTGCACTTTTGCATATGTCTATGGCTTTGTCTTGTGTTAAGTCATTTTACTTCATGCTTTCATAGAATGATTCTAGCATGTCAAGTGTATTGTGAGTTCTTCTTTTGTAGGTTAGCCAGAAGTGTCCATAGTAGAGTATAGATGCATGTGAACAGGCTACCATAGTGCGTCTTAGAACACCTCTGGTAGTTCTTCCTCCCTGTATCTCTAGAGGACCCCTAGCTCACTGATGCAGAAGAATTTCTCATATCAAATGAAGTTTATATCAGCTTGTTCTTGGTGGAAAGTGTATGTTTAAGTTAAGTAGATCAACCATTTTTGGTGCATCACTATTTAGTTTAGGTTTTATTTTCAGTAACCCTTCTCTCTTTTCAACCCCCCTTTTATATATTAGCAGTAGTAGTGAAAAAACCCAAAGATGCATCAAAGGGAACTAGCCCTTATCTAGAGATTCTCCCCTCAGTTTTGCCAGACCCATAGGCAAGAGAGGAGTCTCCATTATGCCACGTGGAAGAGAGAAGCCCAGCCTTATCTCAAGGGTGCAATCCATAGCGTCAACAGAGAGCATGCCCCCAATGGATTAATAGCTCCTATAAATTCTATAACTTGAGTTCCACCTATTCAGCCTAGGCTTAGATCTCTAAAAGAGTCAATGAGATAATAACCATCTTTTTATTAATGTAAAAATTAGTTGAATTTATAGATTTATATAGTTGAAACAAAATGATATATCAGAATAAATTCCATATGAAAGTAATGTATAATGGCCACTAAGAATTATCCCTGAAAAAATCATTCTCCAAGAAAAAGGCTTTTATTGAAAAGGTTGAAAAAGGTCATAGATCCATTGTCAAGCAAACTAAGCTCTTAGACACATCTAAAAGAGATGTTTGAAATACTTAGGTTTAGACTGTAGATGTTCCTTTTTGGCCACTTTTGTGTCTAAATGGACACTAGAGAGACCTCTTGTAAATAATGCAAATCAAGCCTAGAAATCACTGGAATGTTCTGATTTATTAGTGCACATCACGTGCATCTTCTAAACCGCATCAAGGTATCCCTAACTAGGTAAATTCACTACACGCAATCATCATCTTCCTCTAATTCATCTTTGATCAAGTTAAAACCTAGAAAATTGACCTTTTCAACCATGTGTGAAGGATAACTTGTCAAAATTCAAAAATGGCAATTAACTTGAGTAGAATTGCTTAATTAGTTAAACCCAATTATATGCATAGGTGAAAATCCCATGGTTAATTAATTATTGAATTTTTATTTTTAAAAATTCGTAAATCCAAATTACTGACATCATCATAACATCACACAAATATATGAAATGATGTCACCATCATGACATAATCTTTTGTAAGTTGTCAAGCATTCACAAAATATCAAACAAATATCTAGATTTGTAAGCCATGCTTATTAATTAAAAATATTAATGTCTTGTCCCCTCCCAAACCTAACCATAGTTAATTATAACCTAACTACACTTGGGTTAGAGTTAGTTTGGAACACTATAAATACAAGGCCTCACTCATTGATCCATAAACTTTTGTAATGTAATGTTATTATGCAAGATTTCCCTCTAATCTCTTTTGGTGTAAAGTTATCATGCAAACATACTTGTAAAGATTACATTTTTATAGTGTTATCATGCCCATTTACTAAGCCAAGTGAAACTAAAGCCAAATCCCAACTCAACATTACCAAGGTGACAAGGAGAGGTGGTGCAAAGGACTTTTATTGCCAAAGAATTATTGATCACACAATCGAGCACATCAATTTATTTCCAACATACAACACTTACTCTCATGGAAGGTAAAACTTGCTTATTTTGTTTTCATTTGTTAGTTACTTGTATAGTTCACTAGCTCTGTGAGTGTCTAGGCTAGAGGTGTAAGTTTTTATTAGTGTGTTTTGTTTGATTTTCTTTCAACTAACACCTATTGTATTATTATTTATCACATATTGGCATGCCTATTGGGACATGTACCCCATAAAGTTCTTTAAGCCACTTTTTATGATTATTTACTAACCATTTTCAAATCAAATTTTTGAATAAATTGCCAAAAAAGTGAAGAAGTTTGAACTCTCGATCGAGCAACAAGGATTGATGATGATTGTAAAGAATCATGGTTCATAGATAGAATCATGCATAATCAATAGAATCGATGATGATTCTTTGAGTCAAAAACACAATCGAACTAGAAGCTATAAATGTAGTAAAAATTCAAGTTTTTCTTGTCTTTCTTGCTTTTCTTGGTACTCAACAAAGTGTTTTCTATCTATTTAAAATTTTCTTGCAGGGTAGGGAAAAGTTTCAAAGTTTTAAAACATTATTTTTCAAGTGTTTTTCTATCAAAACATGTTTGTTTTTTGGTGTGGGTACAGAATCCACCGTGATCACTAGAATTTTGCATGATCAACATGATCATCAATGATTGCAAATAAAATTATTGATGATTAGGATACAAGGTGACCAACATTTGAAGGCTTGTTTGGGGTCATCCAGACTCTATTTTTTATTATTTTTTTAAATCCACATGTTTTTTCATGAATTTTTAGATTATGCATTTATTTTGCCTTCAAATTACATGTATTTTTCATAAAATAGAATATACAATCAAGATAATTTGTTTGCCAATCAAACTTGTTTGTCATAAATTTTGCTTGTTAAAGACCACAGCTAAAACTCCTAAATTATTGCTTACGAGATTTAATAACTAAAGAATGGTTATTTTTACAACAATTCAAGGCAAACTTCAATCACACTTTATTTTGGGCTTAAAATGAACATCCACTGTAGCTTAGGGCTCTTAAAAGTATTTTCTTTTTTTTTGTTTGTTTGTTAAATTAGTTTTTAAGTTAGATTTTATTTTGGAAAACCAAGCCTAGCACATATGCTCTCTCCCTGTCTCCTTTAGGGAACTTGGGTAATAAAAAGTGCTTTGTTTATTGCCTTTGTTAAAATTAGATTAGGATAGAAGAAATGTCATAAAGGCACTCCCCAAGCTTCGAGTGACTTGGGTGATCCTAAATGACCTTTAAAGTCCTATTTTTATTATTTGCATCTTAGCTTTTGGGATGGATTTGATCACCTCCCCATAAGTTTTTTAGGGGATTATTGACCAGGATTTCATCTCTCACCATTATTTCAACCCCATTATATTATGGAATATATAAATTTAGGGTAACTCACTAGGACATTAGTTTGAATAGTTAAACTAACTTTGTTAGTGATATCTACCTCAGAATAATGGCTTGATTTGGACATCACACTACACTGAAAAATTTGTCAGATGTAGTGGATGTAAAAAGGACAAAACATTTTTATAACAAGCCAGTTGGCTTGGCTCCAAATGATGCGTTATGCCCTAGTGTTAACCACACATATGAGACCATCTAGAAATGTGTAAAACTTATAGTTTTTAGATAAACCCCAATTACCATAGAAATATTTTCAATGTAGGGTGAGTAGCCTGAAGTTCATGTCACCATATAAATTCTTGAGGGAAAAGGGAGCCTAAAAAACCCTAATTTCCATGTGTATCTAAATTTATTAGATTAACAAATTATTTCCTCTTAAGGAGTATATCAATAGAATTTGATAATACGAAGCAACCTTATCAGTTTTTAAGGATAGGATGATACACTTAGATGTTTTTGTGTCTATTTCTTTTACTTGCATTATTTTGAGTCTAAAACTATTTTGTTTGTCAAAAATGAGTCAAAATAAGTCATGAATCAATCACATATTTTTACACCCCTTTTAGTCTAAATAGGTGTTTTGCCATCCATTTGATACCATACTTTGCCTTAGACATTTTCAAAACATTTATGTGTGTGTGTCACTTGTTTAAATGGGACATTGTTATGCTACCCATTTTGTCCCAAGTTTTTACCTTAGAGTTTTGAAACAAAACCATTTTTATACCTTTGGATCTAGATAGCATCGTTATGTTACTTATATTGTTTTAAAACATTTTCCTTGTGTTGAGTTGAGTTTGAAACCATGTCTGCCTTTTGGTTTATAATTGGTATCATTATGTCATCCATTTTGGTCTAGAATGTTGTCCATTTAAGAAACCAAGTCTTCTAAACCAAGTTCAAAATTAGAATTTTAAAGTTCAAATTCAAATGTTGAGTGGTTTATGCTTATGCCTCACTTAATTTTGGCTTAGGTGTTTACCTCCCACTTTTGAATTGTGCAACTTGGACTAATTCCTTATTTATTTTGAAGATCTTTTGTGCCTAGATTTTAGAAGTGGTCTTTTTTATGTGCCTCGTGTCTATTTTTTTGCTTAGAACTAAGGTCAAAATTATCTTTTCAAGTATAACCTTGAGCACAATTAGTTTGCATTTGAGTCTTGCTTATCACTTGGGCTTGAATGTTTTACTAATCGTGCTTATGTTTTATTACTTGGGATTGAATTTCCCAATTAGTTTAATGTGTATGCCTAAAGTCTAATTTATTTTACCAATGGTCAAGTTTGTGTTTGAATCTGTGTGCCTAGCTTGAGTCCAAGTGTTTCAAAATATTATATTAATTACCTTGACATTTTTACTTAGACCAAATTTATTTTCAAGTCTAGCTTTGTGCCTTATTTCCAAAAACCTAGCATTTTTACCTTTTTTTTTTTAGACAGAGTTTGTTTCCAAGTCTAGCTTTGTGTCTTGTTTCTAAAAACATGGCATTTTTATCTTTCAAGGTTTTAGACCAAGTTTATTTTTTAAGTCTAGCCTTGTGCCTTGTTTCCAAATACCTAGCATTTGTTCCTTTCAATTTTTTTGATCTAGTTTGTTTTCAAGTCTAGCTTTGTGCCATGTTTCCAAAGACCTAGCATTTACCTTAGTTTTTAGGATTTGTTCATACTATTTTGAGCCTAAATTTGTGCTTTGTTTCTAAAGACTTGGTAATATTTTCTATTTTTAGATCTAGATTAGAGTTATTTGAAACACTTTTCCAAGAGCAACATTCAGATTTGTATTTCAGAATTGACCATTTGTGTGCAAGACATTAGACCTAGGAGATACTTTGAGACCAAGTTTACCATTGATGATTTTGGAAAAGAGATCCATTATAGGCCAAGTTTAAACCATTTGTAGCAATAGACCGATTACCTATTCCAAATCTTATTATGTTTCAAACCAAGACCTATTCCTAGATCAATACCACTTTCAAGCCTAAACCTAGACTTAGACCATTTTCATAGACCAAGACCGCCCTCTTTGGGCTAATTGCCAAGCCCAACTATGTTGATTATCATATGTTGATATCACCCTTCTTTGGGACAATTAAAGTACTATTGACCATTTTTTTCCCACATATCAAAATTTGCCTAAGTATGAAAAAGTGAGCATTCAAGCAAGAAATGGCAAGTCTTTGGGAGGACTTTGGGTTTTCCAGCAGTGATAACTTTGAGTTTTTGAGGGTATAGTGTAAATCAAGTTTCTAATAGTGCTTAACTTCTAAAATTTTTATAAGTAGAAGTAATTCAGGTTTACAAACTTGAATTACTCATGGGTAGTGTATTTTGGGTTCTTTAAGGAGCACTACTTGATTACTTCATAAGTTGTGAGCAGTCAAAAGCTTGAAATGAGTAAAAGAGCTTGACAAGCCTAATTTGGTCTTAAAAAATAGTGTTTCTTGAGTTCTTCAAGGGATAAGTCCATTTGAAGGGCATTTTAAAAATTTCAAAGGGACTTTTTAGGGCAAAAGGGATCTTTTCAACATTTTTGAAAGACCAATCAACTTTTCTGAAGGTCACATTCAAAAAATCCGAAGGGATTTTCTTTCTCCAAGTGGACAATTACAATTTTCCCAAAGGGTATGTTACCCTTCAAAAGGACCATTTTAAAATTCTTGAAGGGTATCTTTCTCTTCGAGAGGATCATTTGTGGAAGCTCAAAGGGTCTCTCACCCTTTGAGAAAGTCTATTTTGAAAAGTCTAAAGGCAAAAGTCTGAAGGAATTCCTTCGAACAAATTGTCTAAAGAAATTCCTTCAGGAGATTTGCCTAAAAAAAAGGTCAAAGTAATTCCTTTAAAAGAAAAGCTCGAGACAAAGTAAATGACAAGCCAATGGATGTCAAAATCAAGATAAGCAACTAGTCATTGGAAGTAATTAGGTTTGAAAAGCTTGAAGTCTTAAGGCTTAGAAATAACAAAATAAGAAGACTTCAAGATGCACAAGCTTGAAGTAAGTAAGCTTAGAGAACATGAATTACTCTGCATAGAGTAAATTGGGTTTATTCAAGTCCTTTACTTAAAAGGCTTTAAAAGTAAAGAATTTAGGAAAGCCTAAAGTTGAAGAGATTAAATAACTTGAATTACTCTATATAGAAGAAATCAAGATTCTTCAAGTGCTTGACATAAGCTTGGTCTAGTAATGCAAGAATCATGATACAATGAATGAAAGGATGCCACATGGCATAAACTAGAGCAAAAAGGGCCAATCAGTAAAGGACAAGTGGTATAAGGATGACCAATGAGCATGGGAGAGTTTAAGCGTAGTAACTAGAAATTATGAAGGCTCTCATTCACCAGTTCACTCCCTTTAATCACCATTCGATGCTTAAATGTGTCATGCCAAGAAGAGACATTCCAACTGCTCACAACATTGATTCTTAGATGCATTAAAGAAAAAATTAAAGATGGGAGGGGCTTGAGAGGATTGTTTAATGATCCTAAGTGGTGCATTTAGGGATGACAAGGGAGGATGATATCAGATTCCCAGCCATCAACGACTTCTTATTTCTTCCCCTTCTCTCTCCCTCTTTTTCTATATAAATAGAGGCCTTGAAGCCAAACAAATCATCCCCAGATTGGTGATAGAGTTACTCTATAGAAATTGCTTTGTAAAAGACTCTTTTGAAGCAATACAAGGAAGACTCTTCTATTTTTGGTTAAAATAAGTGTGCACATTTGGTTTCATTTGCAAGATGTATGATTGTCATTTATCACTTGCAATTTTTTTTAGCACCTTGCTTTTGATTCTTTTAGTTTTGTGTAGGATTGCGTGAAGTGTCTATGTGTTGAACTCTCCTTGAAGTGTTACTAGTTCATAGTGTCTCCCATAGACCTATTTTTGTTATCCTTCAAATCAAAAGGCTTCCCTTCAACCTCCACATAATAGCTTCATGCCTATGGCCTTGAGATAGAACTAGAATACCCTGTGTCCTGTTTGGGTTCATCAATAGTTGGCTCTTTTCCCAAACCAAGTGGATCACTTCTTTTTGGTTCATCCCTCCTTTAGCTTATATTTCCTTTTCAATCATCTTCATGCCCTTTTTCCTTAGCTAATAGTAGATTTTAGTGTGAGATTAAGAGCTGAAGTGAAGCACCTAAGAAACTAGCCTCATAAAAAAGCCTAGAGGTTCAACCTCATCATAAGATACCCACATCCTAAGGTTGTCCCCATGCATGTATCTAGAATTGAGGGAGCCTGAAGAACTCTCTCACAAGGGTGAAATTCTAATCTATAACAAGTACCAAGTTCACCCTTTCAATGATAACAGTACTCAATTCAATACCTAAGCTAGTAATCCTCCTTTAGCCCGTGTTAGCAACTAATCTCTACAACACCCAAGGATTACCATTCCAGGCCCTTATATTTTAACTTGTATAAGTAACTAATATTTATAGTACCCATTTACTACCATTTCAGGCCCTCCTCCTTTGGCCTACATTAGTAAAAAAGCTCTACAATGCCCAAGGATTACCATTTCAAGCCCTCGTCTTTTAGCTTAATTAGCAATCGAGCTTCACAACACCCAATGATTACCATTTCAAGCCCTCATCTTTCAACCTACATGAGCAAACAAACTCTGCAACACCTATTCATTACTATTCTAGGCCCTCATCCTTAGGCCTACATTAGCAACCAAGCTCTACAATGCCCATTCATTACCATTATAGGCCCTCATCCTTTGGCCTACATTAGTAACCAAGCTCTGTAGTGCCCATTCATTACCATTATAGGCCCTTTTCCTTTGGTTTGAATTAGTAACCAAGCTCGACAATGCATGTTCATTACCATTCTAGGCCCTTCTAAATTTGGTGGCTCGTTGCTCTAACAAGGTTGACCAATAAAGACTAGACGGGTCACAATTACCATCCCAAACCCATAGCCAACCTTTATTGAGCCCATATTTGATGAGCCTCTTTACAAAGAGCTCATTATTGAACCATAAATCATTATTCATCCATTACTAACTTTCCCCCGCTTTAGAAAATCCAAACTAATTTTTGAGCCACAATAGAGCCAATAATTACCTCTCTATGAGCTATCTTTTAAGGACCAAAATGTGTTCAAATATGAGATTTTACAATTGATTACAAGCTAAGGCTAAGAGAACCAACCAATCCATGATGTTTTTATTGAAACACCTATTTTTGATGAATTAACCTATGTTGAATCACCCTTTGACCATTGCCCTATTTTTAAGGAGCCTCACTTTGACAAGTCAGTCTCTTTGGAGTTGACTATTGGCCCTTCCCCTTTGGTTGAAGAGTCTCACTTTGACAAGCCAATCTTTTTAAGTCTCCCCCTAATGATTATAACTGTCTTTGGGAAAATCATTATCTCGACCATTGCCCTATTTTTAAGCAGCCTCATTTTGACAAGCCAGTATCTATGGAGTTGCCTATTGACCATTTCGCTTTTGTTGAGAAGCCTCACTTTGATGAGCCAATATTTGTAAAGTCCTTCTTAGTTGAGCCTGTTTACGAAGATACCATTATTCAACACCAAACCATTACTCATCCAATACCAAGTATTCAACATAGCATCTTTATTGCCACACCAGATGAAGAATCAACATTAAAATCAAGTTTTATTTTTGAACCAATATCAAATTTAGCATTAGAAGTAGAATCAACATTAGTCTCAACATTAGATTCATAGTTCCTTGAGTTAGACTCAGGTTCAAAATTAGAATACATTCATGGTTGTTACAACATTGGTTACACATGCCTTGCAGATCAATTTGAATGTATTTGTGATCCTTCCACAATTTTTAAGGATGATTACTTTAGCATCAACACAAGTTCTCCCAGTGTCTTATATAAGGATTGTGTTGCCTCTTCCCATTCGATTACCATTCCATATGAAATTAACACCATCTATATAGCCATTATATTGACATTTCACCTCCCACAAGTATCAATTGGGACTAACAGAATCACATCTTGTTAAACTACATCCATGGTGACATATCAGTTAAAGAATATCAAGGGGACTAAGACCACATTCATGTAAAAGATGAAGAATCTCCTAGTGAAACATTTTCAAAGGTTCTAGGGGGAAATTAAAGTCCAAACTTAACATCTTCTAGTGAAACCTTGTTTGATGCACTAGAAGACAATCAAATTAAAAAGTCAAAATTCCTTCATGAAATCTTTTCGAAGGTGCTATGGGAATATCAAAATAAATTTATTGGTAAAAACCTCTTCGAGGTGCCAATAGCTAATCACAATAGTTATTTAATTATTGATGAAGACATTATTAAAGATAACATCAGTACAACTTCTAATCTACAATATAATTAGATGGTATCATCTCTTAGTCCCAAATAATAGAAAAAATTGGTGGTCCTATCAAGAGCATATTCGGAAGTCTTAGGTCCTGCCATAACCAAAATTATGTCAAATCTAGAATCAACAACATTATATGTGCTTAAAAATAGTGATCTTCATTTATTTCCCAACCATTATACATTCTATTATGATCCATCTCATCATTTACAAATTAGACATTTTATCCATTATTTATCCTTATTTACCATCCCCAACTACACTTTCCTTTAGAGAGGCTACACAGACATCTCATCTTGAAGTTTGGAGGAAACAAAATCAATTATCAATGAAGATCAGAACAACATTAATAGAATCTCAATCAGTAGTAGGTTCTTGATAGAGTAGCTAATAAAAAGAGGCATAAGATATCAATTTACATAATTGAAAATTTTGGTTGTATCATATGTTGATCAGGATGTGCACCTCCACATCAGTAGGAGCAATAAAATCATTTAATTTGTCTTGACTTACCTACCATTTACCTTGCATTACCATTTACCTTTACTTTGCCTTGCCATTTGCCTTACCTTTCCATTTACCTCACCTTTCCATTTACTTTGCCTTTCTATTTACCTTGCCTTTTCCATTTGTCATTCACCTTGCCATTATTTCATACTTTTCCATATGCCTTGCCTTGCACTTTTCCTAGCCTTACCATCTTTTTGTACCTTTCCATACCCTTTGAACTATAGTGACTTGAGGTCCATTAGGACTATGTAAGCAACGCTTGATTTACATTAAGGTTAGCTTGGTCACCCTTTTTCCAACACTCACTATTTTATGAGCAATTTCAGTAAATGTTCTTGTCATGTTGTGAACAACCTAAGCCAATGATCTTGTTATTTTTTAAGTAACCTAAGCCAAAGATATCATCATTTTATGAGTGGTATATAATCAATCTTTAATGATTTAAGATGCCCCAAAAATTACAAAAACATTGAGAACATTTCAAAATCCTAAAAAATATAAAAAATAGCTTACAATCTCCTAGAGAGATATACAGCCTTAAAATCTAAAAACATTTATCTTGTCTAAACCTATTCATCCATCCTCAATCCACCCTACTGGGTCAAATTTATTGTTGGTTATAATCCATTCCCCAACCATTAGGGGTGTGACCTTCCTTTTATATCTATCCTTGTTGGGGGCACTATCTAATTCACACTTTTATGCCAAGCTCGTACCTTTCACCCTATTAGGGAAAAATAAAAGCATACAACTTATACCAGGATCTCTTATCCCCATATGTTTTTCCATTGCATATAGATTTGATTGGGAGCACCATCTATTTATCATTACATTGGGCCTTCACACTTAGGTATTTACTTGGTTAATGACAGGATACTTTCTATTGCTTTTATTTTTGAGCTTTTTATGTGTGTTTATTTGTTTGTTTACCTATTTATTTGAATTCATTATTGTGCCTTGACTCAGTATATATGTGTTCATTGGGTGATTCCTTTTGAATCATACTAGATTCCATCCATATTTATACGTCAACATTATCATCATGGTTTTTATCATTGGTGCATTGTTTTCAATTATTTATTGGATCGAGAGTAAGTCTTTATGTACATTACAGTTAGGTTATCATGGTGTTATATATCATGGTGCATACTATCACATGATACAATAAAAATTATTTGAATGGAGATCATAAGAAATGTTACCACAAAAACTTCTCTTTGTTCACCTTGGCAAATCCTCCTACCCTTCATGATCAAATTAACCCATTGACCATTCTAGTTATATCAATGCTAATAAGGATGAGCATCTCCACATTGACAGGTAAAATATAATCATTCACATTAATCAATTCTTATTCTTTTATTCCTCATTCCATTTTTATCCCATTTATTGGTGAGCTACATTAGCTTGAGGTCTATTTAGACTATGTAGGCAGTACTTGGATACATGAGTATTTTGGGTCAGTTCAACCACCTTTTTTACTTCCTATCATCTCTTTCATCATTTTTTTCATCCTCATATGCCTGGTTATTTATGGCTTCTTTATTCATTAGACCATCACATCTAGGTTTTCACTCGCTCATCTTTAATCTATGTAATAGGTTATATCTTTGAGTTATGCCTACCAATTTACCCTACTAAGGCACAACCAAATTATCATGATCAAATATATGCTACTGGGGCATAATCATTATTAAATTTAGTTCATCTAAATGATTATAATTATCTATGGGCAAATCATTATTTTGACCCATCTGCCCTACTGGGGCACATACCTGTGCCACTGCTTATAACTGCCTTTTGGCAAATCAATGTCTCAACCTTTGTTACTGATTATAACTGCCTTTGGACAAATTGGTAGTTTTAAATCAATGTGTGTAAGCATTATATCAATTATATTAATCTCACCCATGAGTTAATTTCATTATTCTCCTTACTTCTTTTTGAGGGATCATCCATCAATCATATGTATCAACCACTCCCTTGAGGGAACATCATCATAAGCTTCCCAAACTCTTATTAGAGCATCATTTCTCAATCATTATCTTTTTTTCTTCTTGACAACTTTTTCATTCTTTAAAAATATGTTACTATGTCTATGTCTTGCAATGCCTTCTTAAATAAGGGCAAACTATAGACACTCCTTTTTGGCCATTTTTGTGTCTAAATGGACACTAGAGAGACTTCTTACAAATAATACAAATTAAGCCTAGAAATTATTGGAATGTTTTGATTATTAGTGTACATAATGTGCATCTTTTAAACCATGTTAAGGTATCGCTAAATAGGGAAATGCAATGTATGCAATCATCATCTTCCTCTAATTCATCTCTAGTCAAGTTGCGACCTAGTAAATTGGCCTTTTTGACCATGTGTGAGGGACAACTTGTTAAAATTTAGAAATGGAAATTAACTTGAGCAAGATTGCTTAATTGGTTAAACCCAATTAAATACATAGGTAATTAATTGTTAAATTTCTAATTTTATAAATTCATAAATTTGGATTGATGATATCATCATAACATCACACAAATATCTAAAATGGTGTCACCATCATGACATAATATTTTGTGAGTTGTCAAGCACTCACAAAATATCAAACAAATATTTGGATTTTTGAGCTATGCTTATTAATTTAAAATATTAATGGCTTATCCCCTCCCAAACCTAACCATAGTTAACTCTAACATAACCACACTTAGGTTTGAGTTAGTTTGAAAGGCTATAAATACAAGGCCTCACCCATTGATCCATAAGCTTTTGTAGAGTAATGATACTATGCATGATTTCCATCAAATCTCTTTTAGTGTAAAGTTATCATGCAAAATTACATGCAAATCTTCCATTATTATAGTGTTATCATGCCCATTTGTTAAGCTAAGCCAAGCCAAAGCCCAACTCAATATTACCAAGGTGATAAGGAGAGGTGGTGTAAAGGAGCTCCATTATCAAAGACTTATTGATCACAAAACCAAGAACATCAATCAATTTCCAACATATAACACTTCCTCTCATAAAATGTAAAACTTGTTTGTTTTGCTTTCATTTGTTAGTTACTTTTATCGTTCACTAGCTCTTTGAGTGTCTAGGTTAGAGATTTAGGTTTTTATTAGTGTGTTTTGTTTGATTTTCTTTCATGCTAACACCAAACTAATCTACCCTCTTGGATTCCTATTGATCACATAGAAAATGTCAAGCATTTATGTTGAGCAATCTCAATATACAAGAGGTGCACTCCAAGAAAAAAGCCTTGATACACCATCCACCAAAGGAAATGTAAAATTTTGGGGTCAAACTTGTCATTCTAAATTTTGTTAAGTCTGGTGAGCCAAGTATTAGGTAAATAATTCAAATTTCATCACCTATTTATCTTATCTATAGAAAAAAATGGGTTCATGATTTATTAAATGAGACTAGGAGAATAATTCCTAAAATTAGTATCATAATTCCACCACTAGTCCTTCCACCATGCATATGGAGGTTATAATCCCATCTTATGTAACATGACATTAGGCATCAATTCTTGAATTCATAAAATAGAAGGTAATTCTTTATTAAGAAACTTATATTTGTTTTTTATCAAGTGTTTCATGATCCAATCTTGAGAGGAAGTCAAATCTTTAACTGTGTGAATTCATTTTTTAATAAACACAGAACTTTTATGCCTAACATATTTGCTAAAATGAGACTATTATTGGTCATAATAGGGGACCACCAGATATTGTGTTCATTAAAAGAAACAATAGTTTGAAATCCATCCTTAACCCATTTTAGAAAAGGTTTAACAAATTTAAAGGCTTTACAAATGATCTTGGCCATAGAATAACCTTCTAGATTGATGGGGGCAGTGGTAATCAACGAACTATTCAAACCAACATTATTGCAATTGGCATTACCATAAGGAACACCTAGATAAATTCAATTCCTTAAAAATATTTTACAAGCCTCATTACCTTTAATTTCCTTAACCACCCACTTGTCATAGAGAGTGATTATTTGTTTATAAACATCAATGATACCCATTTCTACTTTCTCATGAGGAAAGAAAAAAATGTTCAAAACAACTCCATATAAACCTTGATTTTTCTTAGAATTATCCTAAATAAAATCTCTAATCACCCTTTCTAATTTATCATGCGAGGCTTTAGATAAGGCCTGACATGAAGAATAGTAGATGTGAGTGGTTGTGAGGATTTTGTTACAACCTTGAAACTTACCCATGAGGGAAAGAGGCTTAGAAATATAATAAAAAATCTTATTTTCCACTATACCAATAACATATTACCATATCTACAAAGGATAACTATCAAAAGTAAAAGGAACACCCATAAATTTGAAGATCTCCCTTTTATGTATCCACATTCATTGATAAGGATGGATCCACTTCGGTAAGGGCATTGTGTTTAGTCTATAGCACTAGGTTTTGGCTCGTTACAAATTAGACCCTAAAGTTTTGCATAAAATATCAAAGCATCGAAGCACCTCTTTGAATGTGACTTATTGCTCTTCAATAGTGAGGATATTGTCATCTACAAAATGTACATTGATGAGCTGAGAGGAGTGTTTAATAAGAATGATTCCCCTAATAATCCTTCAATCTACTCTATAAATGAGTAGATAACCAAATGCTTTAACTACCATAACATAAAAAATAGGGGAAAGAATGCAACCCTGTCTAATGGAGCAAAAAAATCCAAAGCTATCAGACTTGTGCCCATTGATGGTGAGGTAGGCTGATGCTTTATAGAAAAGACTTTGAATTTTTGAGAGAAATAATTGATCGAAACCCAGGGCCTTGAGAATTACCAAAATAAAGGTCCACTCTATTTGATTATAATCTTTCTAAAATCAAGCTTGAGAAATATGGTTCTTTGGTGAGAGGCACTCCACTGTGTATTATTTTTAATGAAACTTGTTTGCCCTAGCCTGATGATTGTAAAGAGGATATGGTGAAGGAAGTTCACTAAAGCTTTAACAATGTTTTTTTAGGTTTAATTCAAAAGGGTGATCAGGTGCCAATTGGTAGTAATTTTTGGGTCACTAGTCTCAAGAATGAACTTAATATTTCCTTTGTTGATGATAGCTCCTAAGGAATAATTTTTCAAGACTTATTTATATATTTGAATCAATTCAAACTCCACAAAATTCCAAGTGGATTTATAAAATTAATAAGGAAATCCATCAATCCCTAGTTCATAATCATTGTCTATGATTTTCAGTGCATCAAAGATATTATCAAGAGAGAGAAGAGCATCACAGTGTTTTTGAGATGAAAGGTTTAACTTACAAGACACAACATCCAATAAATATTTTAAATAATGTGCTCTCTCCACCAAATCTTCCTAGGCTTGGAACACTAAAATATAGTGATCTAATAAGGTCAAGGAAATTTTTGGTAAATTGGTGAGATGCCTTTGAGCAAACTTGATGGATTTAATTTGTTCCTTAGCTTATTTGGTCTTAAGTGATTTGAAAAAAACTTTTGAGGCACAGTCTTAAATTTTGAGCCAATGTAATCAAGCCTTGATCTATGCCCTTCTAGTCACATGGCTATCTATAATTTTTGTTTTGTGATTGAGAGAAGTAACCAAGGCCTATATTTAAAAGTCAAAAGGATTTTTCTCAAGAATAAAGGAAATCACTTGGCATTCTTTCATGAGAGTGCCATTGACCCACTTCCTAACTTTCATAATCTACTTTCCATAGTGGTATAAGAAGGTGAAGGTGCAATTGATCAAGTCATTCAACAAATCTATCTAGCTACTGACATATGATGGACATGGATAAAAATTCCAATCTTTGGTGATGATTCGAATAATGCCCTCATTACTAAGAAGATATATGTTCAAGAAGAATTGAAAGTGATGGACTGTAAGAGAGACACCACCCCACTGTAATTCATAGCTTATGAGACTATGATTAGAGAGGACAACTCTTGGATGGACTATGAAAACTATCCCATTATAAACACAAAGGGAGAATGTATGTTTCTTATAAATAATTACACGGTTTAACTATTTGAGGACCTGATTGGTAATAACAAGATAATTGGACCAAGTGAACCATAATTTGTTAGTTAATAAGTGTCATTGAATCTACCCCCTTTTTAGGTCTAACTTGCTTAAAATAACTTGCAAGTACTAATTCGTTAGTTATTATACTTGAAGCAAGTGAGACCCCAAGCTAGAAAGTCCACCAAACCCCTGGCATTTAAAATAATTCCATGCTTCATGTTATCCCATGCACCATCTAATTGGGAGGGAACTCAATTTGTCCTTAAGACTCTTAATCATATTAAATATGCCATAAATCAGCCAGGTAGAAAAAGGTGGATTGTTAGCAATCCATTACCATAACACCACTCTATCAGGTCCATAATAAGGGGCATAAATATTAATAACCCCTAAGTAAAGACCATTTATGTCGATTAATACCCAAATAACTCGATGTGACAGATCTTCCCCTAAGGCAATAATTAAGAGGGTAAATTTTGGTGAAACTAAAACATTGGGACCACCACATCCATCTTCATGTGAAGTGGAAAAGTGATAAGCATCAAGCTATGTACCTCTCAACAAATATTGTAAAACATAACCTAAAATTTTAACTTCCTATAAACAAATGGAACATAAAACACTCAACCATTGATAGGCAACATGTACAAAGAATTTATGTGAGGATTTTGTGTGGTATCAAACATTATAAGAGATAAAAATAATTTAGAGGAATCCTCCATGAATAATTCACCCTACCCATCCTCTAAATCTTCTTTTCAGCTAATCATTGTAAAATAATTACCTAATAATAATTTTTGGTGTGGAAAAATAAAATTCCCAAGCCAATTGGAATTGTGTTTGACCCCATTCATTTCCCATGGAGAGTCTCCATTTTCATGAGGTAGGCTATGTAATTACCATGTTGTAGGAACACTCACAAAGGGTTTCCTAGCACTAAAATCAACTATCAACATGCAATTAACTTTATAAAATTGGCTTTTATAGGCTACTAGATCATTGTTGGATTGTGGATGACTAATAACAGGGGGAATATTATCCATCTTGTTCACCTCCTGATGAGGCTTAATAATGGGAGGAGTGGTTGTTAACTCAAGGAGCTTATTCCCAGTGGTGATTTATTGCTAGCCACTATAGTCCAACCATCATTCTTTTCAACCCCATTTTTCTTTTTATATAATGCAGGACTTTGAGACAACTATATGGGGGTAGTCATGAATCCTATGGTCAAGCACCTGACACCTAAATTAAGTGTTTAGGAGGTTGAAGTAGGTGACATTATACAAAAAAAATTTACCAACTTGAATATTAATGGACTCTTTAAATTCCTATGTCAAATCAACCTTAGCATAGACATGTTTATTAGGGTGTGTATAGTAAAACTTATCAATCTCATGATAAATCACATGCCTTGTGGGTTTGACAATCTCATCAAGGAAAGCCCACATAGGAAGCCAAAGACCCAAAAACACAACCTAGATAATAACCTTAAGGGAGGTTTGCTCATACACTTTTAAATTATGAGACCAGGGGGACATAATCATAAGGTTATTCCTAAGGAAACTATAACTTGAACTAGAAATGAGAGCTTACACTTAAAAGGGTTCCTTAAAGGAAAAATATATATATCCCTTAGTGAGGTTACAAACACCCATAACCTAAAATCCCAAGGGTTCCTAATGACGTCAAATATAAGAATTGAGGGAGTCTTTAGAGGGGAGGCAACTAACATAGTAAGCAATGAGATAATTGTTTTCATACCACCTACACACATTATCTAAAACATCTACTTATAAAAAAACATCACATTATGGAGGATTATCATAATATTTACCTCATGGTAGACCTTCAGAACTAATTCTCAACCTCATTTCCTCACAATCCTTCCCAACATCAACAATAATGGTTGTGATAGATTAGTCAAACACCATTTAAAGAGATTCAATCTACCCAAAGGGTGGAGATAAAAACATAATAATACAAGCTTAGTCTTGTAAATCTAGTAGAGGTGGTATGCAAACAAGGCAATGAGACAAACTAATAAAACATGAGACATAGATGCAAACCATAACAAAAAAAGGTTTCTCCAGTTAAGGTATATAATGGATTTAAGTATTTAGTTTTTAATTGTTTTATATCAAAAAGGTTTGAAAGAAGCTTTAAAAGGCCAAGGAAGCAATAACATGTGAGTATATTTGCAACTACATCAATGAGATATATTATGTTTAATGTTTATAAATGATTAGGATAATAACATAATTTTTGTGTGTGTTTTTTTTCCAAATAAACAAGGCTTTAATGCAAAACACACTTTGTCATTTAATGGAAAACACAATGTAAACTAAGGATAAAAGTAAGCTAAGTTTTCATAACAATTTTCTACTATAATACAAGGGAAAACTATGAATAACACACTTATATTAACATGTTATGAATAACATAATCCAATATAGACACTGATAATTTATTAAATTGCATACATTCACATATGTGTTGTCTTTAAGTATTGTATAGATAATAAAAATTCTGCATGTTTTTGTTATCAAGGGTTTAGGGACATGGAATTAATTGTAATAAATTGGGAAAATAAATATATTAAGTGTAAAAAAGGAGAGAATGAGTCACAATAAAGGAAAATTCAAAAGGGAATTTGAAGAGTTATTCTAAAGGCCTTTATAGGCAAATGTATGAAGAGAAAAAGGCATGCCATTATTCAATAAAATATATATTTCATGGTCCCATTGTCACCAACTCTCACACCCTAGAAGAGTGTGTTCAAGCCTATTTCAGATTTGGGAAACATGGGAACATCTCTAGGTATGTGGGTGTACCTATATTGGAAATGAGCCTCTATATTTAAGGGCTAGCTCCCTAAATGTATCTTGAAATGCTCACACCTACTTAACTAGTCGCTTATGGGGAAAAGAGTTAGAAGTTACATGAAATGAACCTAATCTAAGGGGGTGATACACAAATATGTCTTCCATATGACCATCATACTTTCCTACACTATTGAAACAAGGCACACAAACTAACTTCCAAGTCCTGTGGATTCTAACATGAGTATTTCAATATGGCAGTGAGATGCATGAGAACTATCTAAGGTAAGTGAATTGTAGGCTAGTTGTAGACACTAAGGATCATTGCACACTTAAAATATAAGTTGATACACTTGAAAGAACTTTATTTGACCTATTAGAATAGGAAATCTTGCACAAACATGAAAGGATAAAGGAAGAAAGGATAGAAAATTATCACTTTGCATCACCATACATCACTTGCACACTTATACAATTCTTCAAGAACTCAAAATAAGATTTGCATTAATGTTCAGAGGCAAGATATGACATCATTCCAATAGGGCTTCTGCCATAGATGGAGTGGAATCATTTACAAAGGCCAAAATGGTAGCTACTTATAGCATTTGATAAGAGAAGTGGGAAAATAGAAGTTCAAAGGGGAATCAAATGCATTCAACTTTACTTGGACCATAGTTATAACTACTTCTACAATTATGCTCATTCAAGATTCGTGATTGATCTAGGTCACTCCAATCCATTACACAGTTACATTATTCCTTTAGTGATGCTCTTTGATGGTTACAATGGTGGGATCAAGTTGTTTTGAGTTGGATCTTGGCATCAATGTAGTTACAATAATCGGATCCATATGTCAAAGCTTTATCTTATTATTAACTACTCCTTACTAGTTTGTCATGGCATGAAAAAGTGGAGAGAAAGGTCCCTTTCATGCATCTGGATCTGGGGATGAATTTGTTGGAGACTTCGTGTATGCCTTCATGGCATCCTTTAAAATGTTGGCTCTTGTTCAAATTAAATCATGCTCGAACTCATTTTCATGTTCATGGGTCCACTATAGATGGAAAACCAATCTTAGACTATTGGTTTTCCTATAGTCATTATATTGATGCACTCTACTCGTGTCTAGTTCCTATTGGGTCCAAATAGATCCATTATGTCATTGTTGGAATCGAGAATTCATATATGCATGGACCCTTTTTTAAAGAAAGTGAACTTGGTCATAAAATGACATTCCAACCTTCAAATATTTAAACCATAGGTATATTTTTAACTTTGATTATGGTCCTTTATGTTTTTTTTATCACCTGACTGCAAGGCTTTATTTGCTTTTTAGCATTTGATTGAGTTTCAAATGGTGGCATGTGCCCTTTTAAAAGCTTGCCCTAGTTCGACCTTGGTCATGTGTTCAATCTCCAAGAAGTCCCTTAACTTCTCAACCTTTAATTTCATTGGTTATCAATATCTGACCCAAATCATTGAATCATTAACCCATCTTAAACCATTGATCTTTCTCAATATGAATTACCATGAGTCATTGATCTACCTTTGACTTGTCAACTCTATCCAAGTTGGTGCCACTTGTCAATCATGCATTGATTTTAAAATCCTGTTGTCTATTTGTCAGCTTCCACACTTATGCCATGTGTCAATCACATATTGATTTCAAGATCATACTATCAAAATATGAACTTTCACACTTACACCATGCCTCTTGGGCTCATTGACCATTTGACTTACCTATACCATTCGATCAAGATGTATGATGCAACATAGACCGTTAGATCTACTAGGACCCACTATTTGAAATCTAATGGATACTTCATAATATCAAATTTGATGTCCATGCTCCCATCAAATGATGTTCATGTAACCATTATTAAAAATTCATGCAACCATCAAATTATATCTCAAAAGGGTTTTTTTTTTTCGAGCATTATTTTGATGTTTGCAAAGACATCTTACTCTGCTAGTTCAACTTTGAAGCTTCATAACTTGAACCCGAAAGCTTGTGTGGACTTGACACTTTCCAAGGATGATCTTGGCATGAAAAAATCCATGGTGACAAAATAGTTTATCTTGCATGGATTTCTAAGGTGCATTTATTAAATGCACAAGTGAATCAATTCATTTATTTTTGGATGACATCTTGGATAGCCTAGCCCCTTAGACTCAGCAAGCTGAACTTTGAAGGCTTAAATATTGAGATAGAAGACTCATTGAGATATGAAACTTGTAGAAAATGATCTTGGAACTAAATACATTGATCATGCATGGTCAGATGGTCATGCAAGGATTTATGGGCATATTTATAAATTACACAAGTAAACTATTCCATTCTGGTTCTTCATAACATTCTGATGACAATCTGCTTCACAAAGCTTGTTCCTAAACTTTTGCATCTCTGAATGAACTCCTTAAGGTCATGTGCAGACCTTTTCCATGATATTGGCTTGTATTAATCACTAAAAAGACCTGTCACTTGCATATATGACCCTAAAATGACCTCTAAGACACTGAATGACATAAGGACTAAGTTGGACCATGACCAGAGCTAGAATGGCATATGAAATGATATCAAATAAGCCACAACATACCTTTTGACATTATAAAAATGCCCTTATACATGATTTTTACTATAGGGGTTTGATCCATTTTGGCTATTGGTAAAAATGGTCAACATTATTGACAATTTCCTAGGGGTGGCATGCTTGCTATGCCATGACCAGTTGCCTAATCCTATCCATTAGGCTATGAAGTCACATGTATAGCAGGTTTGACATATAAATTTCCTTTAACAATGCATAAAAAATAATTAAATACAAATAATAATGAGCACACAAGACAATAAACTAAGCATAAAACACACTTGTGTTGCATGAGCACTTATGGAACATAATACAATAAGAAAGGAAACACACCTAAACAAACTGACCTAAATAATAATTAACCTGATATGAAAACTTCTTCCAAGATCAAAGGGGAAGATCAAAAACTCTCTTGATTTATGATATGAAGGGTTGAAAGAGACATGTATCCTTTTGATCATTGACATTGTTGCCTCCATCTTCTTCATGGTGTTTGCCAACTTCATTGGCATGATGTTCAATGAGAACCAAGCAGCTCCAAATATGCTAGCTATGGAAATAAACTCTTCTTGCATCTAAATAGCCTCAATTATCTCATATGGATCCTCAAATATGATCTCCAATAGTGGTTGAACAAGACATAATTTTTTTTCCATGCTACTCTCAATGAGGTTAAATTTTTTCTCAACTACAATTTCTTCAAGATCATCAAGGAGCTTTGCATAGTCCACCCAA
Source organism: Torreya grandis (assembly GCA_037957365.1). NCBI lineage: Eukaryota > Viridiplantae > Streptophyta > Pinopsida > Cupressales > Taxaceae > Torreya > Torreya grandis. Next base: position 1,544,873 of record JARHVA010000784.1, on the reverse strand, counting down.
TCTTGGTCATTGTCCTCTATGGGAAATTTTTTGTCCACCTTATCAAGCACTTGACCCTCAACATGGAAAAGATGTTCAAGCTCTTGAAAGAGCTTCATTTATAGCTACCAATCATCTTTGTCATGTGAACATAGGATTGTAATAAGGGGAGATTAGTATAGTGTTAGTTTATGAAATCAAAATCCAAATATAACACACTAATAACTAAAACATTAAGCTTATCTCAAGAGAGGAGTATAATAACAAAACTAAATCTAAAACACAAATAGAATGCAAAAGACAAATGTTCTTTCACCTTCCTTAGATGCTCTAAATGGCTTATTGAATTGGCTTGCTTAGCTTGTCCTCGATGAGTCTTCATCAAACGAGGCCTGGTTATCTCCTCTTCTCATTGTCACCAATGGTTTTGTGATGGATTTGGCTTGGATAAATAATTATTCATGATAACACTACATCAGTGGCTTGAGAGAGCTATTTAACATTATAAATTTACACCAAAAGAGCTTAAAATTATGGTTGTGAGGCCTTATATTTATAGATTTTTGTAAATGATCAGAATGAACCTAAACCATCCATCTCAAGATCAAGATGTGTGGCTAAGAATCCATTCAATTTTGGAGTTTAAAATAAATAAACACCCTCATAAATATTTGGAATAGAGAGGCATTAAAGAGGCATGTGAGGGCTTAATCAGATATTTTATGCATATATGGCCTAGGGATGCCTTCCCAAGAAATGATGTCACTTGATGATGCAAAAACTCAATCAATTTCCAAAAAAAAAATTCAACAAGTTTCATGGAATTCTTAATTAGGCTCGTGATTCAAATTAATTATCCTTAAACATGATTAGTCAACTTTTATGCAAATCTTGGAAATTGGTGCACAAATTAATCAAATTGGTCAAAATGTTGTATTATTGGCTCGAAATTTAACTGGATTGAAATTAGGATGTGATATTAGATGTGTTAGACCTGTTATCCCATTTAGGATGTTGCCAACACAAAATAATAAAGGCACATGTCTCATACAAGAAATTTGGTAGAAAGAGTAATCCAAAGCACCCAAGTGCGAAACTGTCATTTTGACTTGAAATGATCTTATCAAAGTTAGTTATCTCACAAATTTCATTACCTCATTTAATGATACTCTGGTCAAAATAAGCACTTTTATATAACAAATTTGAACCATTTAATGCATTTTAGTTTTTTTAGGCAAAATTATGTATTTTGATAGAAATTGGTCAAAACCCTGGTTGGAGGTAATTGGTGGCTAGTTTTAGGTGTCTACATGTCCTCCATGGAAAAAAAATTCTCCACCTTCTCAAGTACTTGGCCATTAATGTACAAGTTTGAAGATATGATAGTCTTCTCAACCTTGCTCTCTTCTTTGAAGGAATGTACTTGATCTTTGGGAGCTTCAAGCTTCTCCTCTTCATGTTCCCATATCTCTGAATGTGGCTCAATATCAAGTGGGTATCTTAACTATTCTTGAGGAACCTCCACCTCTACCTTGATTTCATCATCCATGTTCATAACTTGTTGGACACTAGTATCATCAGATTGCTTTATGAAAATAAATTATTGATCAGCAAAATGACCTTCATCTTTATGCTTGATGGAATACTTGTCAACATGATCATTAGTATCATTAGCAACCTTGTCACTAGACATAGAATCTCTTAGATAAAAAAGAGACTTACCCAACTTGTCAAACTCTTTGCATATGGCATTGGTATTTTGCCATAGTTCCTCTTCATTTACAACATGAGACATTTCTATATGTTTATTGAGACAATCATCAACATGCTTGTTAGAAGAATTATCCAAATCAAATGTAGACTTATTTGGAGGAGTAACCTTATGGAGTTGATAAAGCTCATGACACGTGAAATCAAACTTTTGCCACAAGTCATTTTCATCCACCTCATGAGTGTCATATTCAAGAGTTATTTCATCTATTTTGGTCTCATGAAACTCTCTTAGGACTGGAACCTCTTGAGGAGTGATTTGACCTTCCTCCTTGATAGTACACTCCATTTCATGCTCAAGATGGTCATCCACAACTTCATGATTAGACATGGAGTCTTCTTAAAAATCCTCTCTCTTCAAGTCTTGGCCATATTTTTCATGGACAGTTGCAAAAGAGTCTCCAATATGTTTCTCTTTATTCAAGAAGGTATGATTACCCTTTTGGTCACCAAGGGCAGTCCCTAAGGTGATTTCTTCCTCATAGTCACTCATGACATCCTCTTGGTCAGCCTTAGTTTATATTTACTCCTCTTTACTTGCTTATCTCAAGATGGGCTCATGTGAAGGAGATGGAATATGAGATGTAGTGGAAGGTGTGATGGGGGGATAATGAATTGGAGATGGAGTGTGAGGGGTAGGAGAGGGGTTCTGAGTGGATTTTGGAAAGAGGAATGCACTAGTAAGCTCTTAGGCAAGTGACTTCTTGGGCTGATTAGAAGAACAAACATCTACATAAGTAGGAGTTGCATTTTGTTAATAGTCTCCCTGAGTTTATTCAACATCATGTTCATTTTTAAGTTCTTTATCTTCCCATATGCTCAGTATATCTATTGAACATTAAAGGAACTTCTTTGCTAAGTCCATTCATTCCTTGATCTCTCATTGAGTTCCTTCTAGTTCTTCATATGTCTCCAACTTCTACATATGATTTTGGCAGCACCTCTCAACCATTCCATAAGATGATTGGGGAGCACATCATACTCATCATCCCATGTACTCATTTCATCTTCAAGATCTAATAATTGTGGTATAGATACCAAAAAGGACTTGATATAAGATGGAAAATGTGAAGGAGGAGTAGGGTAATGATGAGGATAAAGACCATCTTCATTTTGTTGAATTATAGCCTACATGAATCTATATTTGGCCTTGTAATACCTTTGTGGATAATTCATCTAAACATTTGATTCCTCATGGAAAGACTCATAGGATTAATCTTGAGGTTCATAAGCATCATGGTATGGTTGATAAGGCTTATATTGGGACTAATAGGGAGGCATTTCTTAATAGGTATCTTGGTATCCTTCCTCATAGGGTTGTCTAATAACATGGTGTCTATATGGGGGGGGGGGGGATGGAGGATTATAGGGCTGCCATGGCTCATATGACTGATAGCCATTTTGATAGGACTGTTGGGGAGTATACTGTGGTTCATAATAAGGCTAATAAGGGGGTTCATGGTATGTATATTCACCATAGCCATTCATGTCAACCTCATGTATCAAAGCAAATGTAAAATATTGATCAAAACTTCAATTAAAGATACCTAGACTGCTTACAACCAAAAATTATCATTTGGATTTTCCATTAGTGCTAGATTGCTTGCTTCCAAAAGCTGATAGAGGAAAAACACACCAACAATCTTTCCACCCTCTTAGACCTGGTCCCATCGGGCATTCCATAAATATTATCACCAAATCATGCACCCTAAAAGAGGGTGTTCAAGCATCTTCTATATTTGGGAAAGATGAGAATATTTCTAGGTATGTGGGTGTACCTATATTAGAAATGAGCCTCTAGATTTAAGGGCTAACTCCTTGAATGTATCTTGAAATGCTCACACTTGCCTAACTAGTCACTTATGGGGAAAAGAGTTAGAAGTTACATGAAATGAACCTAATCTAAGGTGGTGATACATAAAGATGTCTCCCATATGACCATCATACTTTCCTGTACTATTGAAATAAGGCACACAAACTAACTTCCAAGTCCTATGGATTCTAACATGAGTATGTCAATATGGAGATGAGATGCATGAGATATATTCAAGGTGAGTGAACCATAGGCTAGTTGCAGAAACTGAGGCTCATTTTACACTTAAAAGACATGCTCATATACTTGACAACACTTCATATGACTAGTTAGAACATGAAGTATTGTACAAATATGAAAGGATAAGGGAAGAAAGGATATAGAATTATCACTTTGCATCACTATACATCACTTGCACACTTAGACAATTATTCAAGAACTTAGAATCAGATTTGTATTAATGTTTAGAGGCAAAATATGACATCATTCTAGTATGTTTTATGCCATACATGGAGTGGAATCGTTTACAAAGGCCAAAATGGCAGCTACTTATAGCATTTGATAAGAGAAGTGTGAAAGGAAAAATCTAAAGAGAATCAAATGAGTTCAACTTCACTTGGACCGCAGTTACAACTACTTCTGCAATTATGCTCATTCAAGCTTCTTAATTGATCCAGGTCACTCCATTCCATTGCACAGTTACATTATTCCCTCAGTGATTCTCCTTGACAGTTGTAATGGTTGGATCAAGTTGTTTTGAGCTGAGTCTTAGCATCAATGCAGTTACAACAATCAAATCTATTTGTCAGAGCTTTGTCTTGTTGTTAACTACTCCTAACAAGTTTGTTGTGGCATGCAAAAGTGGAGAGAAGGGTCCCTTTCATACAACTAGATTTGGCAATGAATCTATTAGAGCCTATGTGTATGCCTTTGTGGCATCCTTTGAAATGTTGGCTCTTGTTTAAACTAGATCATGTTCAAACTCATCCTCATGTTCGTGGGTCCACTATATATGGAAAACCAATCTCAGACTAATTGTTTTCCTATAGTCATTATATTGATTCACTCTAATTGATGCCTAGTTCATATTAGGTCCACATAGATCCATTATGTCATTACCAAAATCAAGAATTCATATATGCATGGACCCTTCTTTAAAGAAAGCAAACACAGTCCTAAAACATCATTGCAACCTTCAAATATTTGAACCAAAGGTCCATTTAAACCTTTTATGGTGGTATTTTATGTTTTTTTGATCACCTAACTGCAAGGCTATGTCCATTCCTTAGCATTTGATCGAGATTCAAATGGAGGCATGTGCCCTTTGAAAAGCTTGCCTTGGTTTGACTTTGGTCATGTGTTTGATCTCTAAGAAGTCTCTTAACTTATTGACCTTTAATTTCATTGGTTGTGGATATCTTACCCAGGTCATTGACTCATTGACCCATCTCATACCATTGATCCTACTTGGTATGAATGACCATGAGTCATTGATCTACCTTTGACTTATCAACTTTATCCAAGTTGGTACCACTTATCAATCATGCATTGATTCCAGGATCATGTTGTCAGTTTGTTAGCTTCCATGATTATGCCACATGTTAATCATGTATTAATTTCAATATCCTAATGTTATTCTATCAACTTTTACACTTATGCCACATGGCAGCCTCTTAGGATCCTTGATCATTTAACTCATCTCATATTGTCAGATTAAGATGTATGATACAACGTGGATCATTATATCTACTGGGACCCACTAGTTAAAATCCAATGGCTAATTCACAATATCAAATTTGAAATTTGTGCTCCTTTTAAATGACGTTAAAAAAACCATCATTAACATTTGTGCAACCATCAAAATTAATCTCAAAAGGGTTTGTTTTTCTCTTGCTTATTTTGACATTTACACAGACTTCTTACTCTATTGGTTTAACTTTGAAGCTTTATAACTTCACCTAGAAAGCTCATGCAGACTTGAAAATTTTAAAGGATGATATTGGCATGAAAAAATCCATGCAACTGAAATATTTTGGTGTATGTGCCTTTCTAAGGTGCATTTATTAAATGCACAATTGAACTAGTTCATTCATTTCTAGATGATGTCATGCACAGCCTGGCCCTTAGACTTGACAAGCTAAACTTTGAAGGCTTAGATTTTGAGATAGAAGACTCATCAAGATATAAAACTTGTATAGAATGATATTGACACTAAGGTCATTGATCATGCATGGTCTGTTGGTCACGTGAGGCTTTCTAGGCATATATATAAATTGCACAAGCAAGTTGTTCCATTCTAGTTCTTCATGACATCTTGATGATGGTCTAGCTTCAAAAAGCTTGTTATTGAACTTTTAAAACTTTGAATGAACTCTTTAAGGCCATGTGCAGACCCTTTCCATAATCCTACCTTGCATTAATCACTATGAAGACCTACCACTTACATGTATGACCCTAAAATGATCCCTAAGACACCAAATGACATAAGAACTAAGTTGGAACATGACCAAAGATAGAATGGCATATAAAATGACATCAAATGAGCCACAACATACCCTAACATTTTAAAAATGCCCTTATACAAGATTTCAAATATAGGGGGTTAACCCATTTTAGCCTGTGGTAAAAATAGTCAACATGTCTCATTCGAGGTTTTATGAATTTTTCGTATTCAATTGTTTATTATTTCCATTATTTGTTTATTTATAGATTGTAAATCTATTAATTTTATTTTTAAAACTAAACTTTAGTCAAAAATGATGTGGTTATTATTTAAAATCTTTAATTTCTAACATTCGAGTTTACTTACAATCTTCACAACTTAAGATTGAGATTTTAAAGTTTGATTGAGGGGATTACATAAAGTTGCATAAGTAATGTTATAGCCCAAATTTTCACCCTAGAGAATTCAATCAGACCTTCTAAAATTTGGGATAACATGAAACTATCTCTGAATATATACAGATTGCTACAAGAGATAGATCTCTAGATTATGGTCTAGCTCCCTTGATCTATCTATTTAGGCTCACACACTGCACTAGGATAATCACTTATTGGGGGTGAAAAGAGAAGAATAAAATTAAAAGTAACCTACACTAATAGAGGTGATACACCAAATATATCTCCATAAACATTCTTGAACTTGCACTATGAAGGTAGATTACTAAAACTGATCTCAACTCAAGGTTCTTCTAGTAAAAGTGTTTCTACATAGAGGTAGATTGCCATGTATTTCTAAAGGTGGGTGAATAGGAGGCCTAATATTAAACACCAATAATTTTATTCACACTTCAGATACACCTAACAATCACTTACACTTCATGACACCTATTAGAAGAGATATTACTTACATAATACATGCAAGAGCAGAATGAAATCAAGGAGAAACAATTATCACTTGTCATCCAAATAGACTACTTGACATTGTTGGGAAATACGGAAGCACAACTAATTACCATATACAAGCAACCAACATGCGGAATTAAACCAGAAGCAACAAGTAACTAGAATTCAGAAATAACACAGAATATGAGAGACAATACACTTGTATTAATACTCATCCAGAAAAGAATGCAATAAAGAAGATGCCACTTCTTCTTCACACCTCTCAGAGGCTTCCCACACCTCAAGTGTACAGTAATTCTTTCCTCAAATCTCTCTCTCTCTCTTACGGTCCCAACACACAACTCAAACATAGAGTTGGTGTTCACCTCCAACCAGTCAGTATCCACTACTACCAGTACCCAAGTGCTCCACGCACTCCACAAGTGCTCTACGCACTCCAAGTACACAAACATACTTCAAGTAGATCTCCCCTAAACTTGCAACAACTTTCAACTCAAACGATCTTACTTATGGAAGGAACTACCTTGCCTTCCTCTTTGCTCTATAACCGAGTACACACTGTACTCCAAGTAGATCCCACCTGATCATGCTCCCTGTTGTGTTGTTGTCACCTTGATTCTACTGCCACCTACAGATCAACTTGGTTTTGCACACCTACAAACCTTAGACCTTGCACACACATACACCTGCAGATCAATGATCTTACTTACCATGTAGATCTCCAAATGTGGTCTTACACACCTGCTGACCAAGATCCTACATACATGAAGAACCCTTCTGATTCTCCAAAACTAGCACCCACACTTGGCACTACTGTGGAACTAGGAGGAACACCCTTGCTCACTTCACACACAGAAGGAGCTAACTTTGCTCAACTCAAACTAGCACACTTTTACAATACAGCCCATGAGTCTATTATATAGATCTCATGCATACAATAATTGGACATCTAATTACAATAATTAGATCCGCAGCTTCTAGTCTAAAATTGGCTCTTAACATGCAAACACTCAGTTCATTAACAAACTATTCATGCAACCGACAGTTTCAGAACCACACAGGTGACCGACATCGGTCCCTGTCTGCCTGGAGGTGACTGACATTAGCCGATTCCTGCCGACGTCGGTTGCATTCCTGTCCACCACTAGCTGACGTCGGTCGGCCTAACTGACACCAGTGACTGTGACACTTAGCAACCTCCTTCCCTGTTTGCATCAGTGAAGCTTTTAGCTCCACAACCTAACAATCTCCCACTTGGAGATAAATAGTTGCACTGTACTTGTACTTGTACCTCATCTAATTTGTATCCTGGCTTGTATCCCTCTTCAAGCTCAACCTTGAAGACCAACCACCACAACACCTGTGGTGAACCTCCTGTCATCCAAGTAACCTGCCACATCCGCATCTACAAACACATGTAAAAAAGAACTTGACCCTGCATAGCATGTGCACCTGCTATTGGTCCCTCTCAAATACCTGAGAATCCACTAAACTGCCCTCCAGTGCTTCTTTCTCAGATCTGCCCCAAACTTTCTAACAGCTCCCACTGTGTGAGCAACCCAAGTCCAGTACGCATGTACTTAACCTCATCATGTGAATCAGGACCCTATTCTGTGAACTATCCAACCATCGGCGTGCTAACTTGTATCACACAATCATCTAGAGACAAAATCAACCTATGATTTCCATGTCTCTAGAACACACTCATGCCAAAGAATTTTGCTGCTCCAAATTCCTCATGACATGCCACTGAACTAACCTTACCCTTAGCTCAGCAAAACCTTGTATGTCTGAACCTACACCAAGCTCATCCTCCACATATAGTAATAGGATAATGTCATGACCATCATCCACCTGGTAAGACAAACACAATGGTTACACTGACATTGACTAAAGCCCTACTTTGTCATCCACCTGTCAAACTTGTACCACTGTTCTGCAGCTTCCTCAAGACCATATGACCTGGCCTTCTATCTCACGTGTCCATTCTCTCTATTCTTTAACTAAGGTATCCATTCGTCTCTCAGCACTTTCTTCCGACTGGCAACCCTACCAAATCTCTCGTTTGGTTCTGCATCCTGTTCATGCCATGCTCCCACTGTTTCTTGGATCTTTCTTGCTCTGCAGTGAGCAATGATTATAAAGAAGAGGATCAACAAATTTGAGGCTTACTTACCACTTTCAGTCCTTCATATGGGCATTTGAGACTCCTTGACAGCTTGTTATCTGCCCAAAATCCGTTATAGTGACCGACCTCGATCACCACACAATCTACATCTGACTGACATCAGTTCCCATGTGACTGTCCTTTCTACCGAAGTCGATTTCCTTGACCGATGTCGGTCTTACCTAGTCGCTGATGTCGGTTATCTTACCGACGCCGGCAGCCAACCTGCCCAACACCACCAGCTCCGGTTTGCACATGACCGACATCAACACCTGTTTGTTCGACGCCGGTTCCCCTTGATCGACGCTGGTAATTGTGTTCGCCTGTGAGTGATGACTTTTTACCCGCAAGCTCTCCATGGATCAAAACCCTGTCCAAACCGCCCTGCTCAAAGTTACTCAGTCCCATCCACTGATTTCTATCCATCATCTCCTCCAAAAACACCAAAGCTTTCCAGTTCTTAAGTCTGTCAAACACATCTGTCTTTCACTTAAGAACATGCATCTCCTTCTTGCTCATGTGACCAAGCCTACAAAGCCACGTCTTCACAACAAAAGAAGAATTAGTAATATAAGTAGATAGATAAATGATACCTACTTTGTTACCACCAACTAATTCAAGTGCATCCACTGTGAGAGTTCTTGTGCATCTCTCATCACCCAACTTTTCTGAAGAAATTAGCTGCATCTTCAAGACCGGGACCTGCATGACCTCCTTCAACACCCATGTGTTGGCCGCCTGCAATTTTAGCTTCACTTCTCCTTTGCCAATTCTTTGGCAAGGCACACCAACCCCTAAATAAATCTTTCCAAAGTCTCCAAAGACCTTAACATGGAAAAATACTCTATTTCGGATTGCATGGAAAGAGGCAACAGAATCTATAAAACAAAATTCTACTTTATCCAAGAAACCTCCCATAGCATCCTGGCAACAACACCTACAACATCTGCTTCTTCAGTTCCTTCATGCTGATCTTCTACCAACCAACAATTTCTCTTTACCTGCTCTTTCTTTCCATAGGACCGTCATTGACCATTCGTGCTTTTCAATTCCTCCATTCTTAGCTTACTTTCTTCTGCCGTTGCTATACTCCCACTCAATCAGAAACCCCTGAGAGTGACCTGTAACCAAACACAAACCTGCTCCCTGCAATCTTAGCTCTGATACCACTTGTTGGGAAATACGGAAGCACAACTGATTACCATATACAAGCAACCAACATGGGGAATTAAACCAGAAGCAACAAGTAACTAGAATTCAGAAACAACATAGAATATGAGAGACAATACACAACTTGTATTAATACTCATCCAGAAAAGAATACAATAAAGAAGATGCCACTTCTTCTTCACACCTCTCAGAGGCTTCCCACACTTCAAGTGTACAGTAATTCTTTCCTCAAAGCTCTCTCTCTTACGGTCCCAACACACAACTCAAACACAGAGTTGGTGTTCACCTCCAACCAGTCAGTATCCACTACTACCAGTTGCCAAGTGCTCCACGCACTCCACAAGTGCTCTATGCACTCCAAGTACACAAATGTACTTCAAGTAGATCTCCCCTCAACTTGCAACAACCTGCAACTCAAACGATCTTACTTATAGAAGGAACTACCTTGCCTTCCTCTTTGTTTTATAACCGAGTACACACTGTACTCCAAGTAGATCCCACCTGATCCTGCTCCCTGTTGTGTTGCTATCACCTTGATTCTACTGCCACCTACAGATCAACCTGGTTCTGCACACCTGTAAACCTTAGACCTTGCACACACATACACCTGCAGATCAATGATCTTACTTACCATGTAGATCTCCAAACGTGGCCTTGCACACCTGCTAACCAAGATCCTACATACATGAAGAACCCTTCTGACTCTCCAAAACCAGCACCCACACTTGGCACTACTGTGGAACTAGGAGGAACACCCTTGCTCACTTCACACACAGAAGGAGCTAACTTTGCTCAACTCAAACTAGCACACTTTTACAATACAACCCATGAGTCTATTATATAGATCTCATGCATATAATAATTAGACATCTAATTACAATAATTAGATCCGTAGCTTCTAGTCTAAAATTGGTTCTTAACATGCAAACACTCGGTTCGTTAATAAACTATTAGTGTAACCAACAGTTTCAGAACCGCACAGGCGACCGACATCGGTCCCTGTCTGCCTGGAGGTGACCGACGTCGACCGATTCCTGTCGACGTCAGTTTCATTCCTATCCACCACTGGCCAATGTCGGTCGGCCTAACCGACGCCGGTGACTGTGACACTCAGCAACCTCCTTCCCTATTTGCATCAGTGAAGCTTTTAGCTCCACAACCTAACAGACATACTTAGGCAAGAATTTCAAAGGGTGAACCAGATTAAGAACTTTATTAAAAGGGCAAAATAAGAATTCAAACTAGCAGGGCTTGACCATATCAATATTGGATGTTTACAATGCCATAATGGCTTCAATATATAGAGTAATAGGAGAAGAGAGAGAGAAAGTGTGACATTGAAGAGTCACAATGCCAAGTGTTAAGTATTGAATACTAGTAACAATGCAAGATGATTTATATAATAGATCATGAGGTTCTCTTGGATAATCATCTTATAAAACATGACATCCTCTTAAATTTGGCATAGGAATGCTTCATTGACTTTCTTGAAACTGCTCTTCTTTATGTTGGAGTCCACTAACTATCCATAACTACCTTGGAGGTCATTAACACATATGCACTGACTTGAGAAGGTGGAAACATGATTTGTGTAGGTCATTATACACACCTCCAATTGATGATCTTCTCTTTACAACTTGTTATTACTTCTTTGCAGTAACTCACTAACCCTCTAGGCCTAAACTCTCACATTTGTCACTGGGGTGACTTGCACATACTCGAGATAATTAGTTGCAGAGATGTGGGACACATATTCATAAATTATTTTTCCTATGGTCTATCATATACACCTCAATTAAACTCAAAACCACACTTTTCATCTTAAGCTTAGTAGTTACCTTGCTTCTCATCTTCAACTTGGTAGTTATCTTGATTCTCATTATTCTATCCAAGATAGCCTATAAAAATCAGCTTAACAGAGGAGTCTCCATACATTAATGAGGTGAGAATGGATTTTGAGGAGTTAGAACACATCTCCACACACATTTTACCATGGATTTCACCCATCTATTCCTTTATGCACCTTCAAATCACCTCAAATATTATAGAAAACACATAATTTGACCCATTCATATGAGCGATGGTCTAGAATAATTGAGTGTTGGAGAGCCTAAGAGATTTTTTAGTTTATAAAAATCACTTTCCAAGCAAATTGACTCCTTCTAGATGCATTACACTTCATATTTTTATCATTAGGCTCTTATGAGGGTTTTAAGTAGTTTAGGTTATTACCAATGGTTTATAAGGGTTAGGAACCTAACCTTTGAACCAATGCCATTGATTTAAAGTACATGATCTCCCTCAACCATCCCTAAGTTCTCAAGACCCCATGCATCTCATTCATATAGATGGGAGTGAAGGAAGCTGTCTCCCGGGCAATCACTATGCATTTTGGACACCCATGAGACAAATTGAGGCTAAAAATGGCCAATCTGAGTTGTCCTCTAAAAAATAATGAGTATCATAAACCCTTCATTATCCCATGAAATCTATCACATTTTTTGTGAAGATCACATGATCATAGGAGTGACATTAGAAGCACCTATGAGTAATCACAATGACTTTAGGATATCCTAAAAACTTTTTCACCTCTAATTAAATCATACACATCATCCCATAGTGCCTTAAGACTCTGCCATTCATCTGCTATCATCAATGCATTAGGTCTATAAGTTGCATTGCTTGTGAGGTTTCTCAAGTTAGTTGGCCTAATGATAGTACTAAATGTGTACTTGAATTCACATGAGATTCACTGAGTATTAGAATTCTTATTTTATTAATTTATTTACCTTTAAATTGTTAGTGTTTAGAGCTTTGATACCAGTTATTAGGATGTTAGAGTACAATTGACTACTTTTGTATAAGCAACTAAACATGGAATTGAAACCAAAAGTAATAAGTAACTAGAAATCAGAAACAACAAATAATAGGAGATACGAGAAACACCCAATCTATGTTAAACCCTTCCAGAAGGAAATACAATGAAGAAATCTCTCTCTCCTCACACCTCTCAGATGTACAATAATTCTCTTTCAACCAACAATCTTTCTTTGCATGCCCTTTCTTTCCACAATTCCAGCAGGTTATTCTTCCATTTCTGGATTTGGATCTACTTCCCATCTTTGACCTTGATTTCCCTTACTTGCCCTTCTCTCTTTGCCCTCCCCTACTTTCAACACTTAAAACATTACCTGATGTTTCCTCTATGCTTTTCCTGTGAATTTCTTCATTCAAGATTACACTAACAACATCAACTTTCAATATATTTGAAGCAGATGCAGTATTACTAACTACCATTACCAAACTATGCCAACTTTCAGGTAAAGAGCATAAGATTAAGAGAGCCTTAATTTCATCATCAAAAACTATTTTGACTGAATTTAACTGATTTACTATTGTATGGAAATCATTAAGATGACTAGCTACAAATCCACCTTCCTGCATTTGCAAATTAAATAATTGCTTCATAAGATATACCTTATTCGAAGCTGAGGGTTTTTCATATAAATTTAAGTATCCATTAACTCTACCATTGTCTTTGCCTGTGATAAGTTGGAAAACACAAAATTTGCCAGGCTCAACCTTATAGATCCAATAGCCTTTCTATCAAAAATATTCCATTCTTCATCTTCCATAGCTGTGGGCTTCCTTGAAACCCCACCTAACGGTAAATACAAATCTTTCTGATACAGATAATCTTCAATCTGCATCCTCCATAATTGATAATTCTTGCCATTGAATTTCTCCATTCTTAGTTTACTTTCTATTTTATTTATCAATGTGCACAAAAGCTTCAGAACCAAAAACTTTGAGAAATGAAAGATCTACCTTTTTACCTGTCCAAGCCTCTTCTGGAATTCCACCATCTAGTGCAGTAGAAGGTCCTCTGTTAATCAGGTAAACCACAGTATCTATAGCTTCTACCCAAAACTATAAGGGCAAACCAACAGGTAACCTCATACTCCATGCACGCTCTATTATTGTTCTATTCATCCTTTCAACAACTCCATTTTGTTGAGGTGTCCTTGAAACCATCCTTTCCCTACGTATTCCACTCATAGAACAGTAACTATTGAATTTATTGCTGCAGTACTCACTACCATTGTCAGATCTAAGGCACTTCAATCTCAAACCTATTTCATTCTCAACCAAAGCTTTCCATTTCTTAAATGTGTCAAAAACATCAGATTTCCTCTTTATGCAATAAACCCATACTTTTCTTGTAGCATCATCAATGAAAGAAACATAATACTGTGATCCTCCAATAGAAGCTACCTGAGCTGGTCCCCACATGTCTGTGTGAACAAGCTCCAACTTGTGCTTCTTTTTTGTTGACCCAGTTTTGAGAAACCTCACTTTCTTCTGTTTCCCAAAAATACAATGCTCACAGAAATCTAGATCTATGCTTTTCAAATCTGAAAGCTTACCTTTTGACTTAAGAACATTCATTCCCTTCTCACTCATGTGACCAAGCATACATTGCCACAACTTTGCATCTACATCTAAAGTACATAAAATAGAAGGAGGATAATCATTAATACAAGTCGATAGATAAAGTGTACCTACTCTCTTACCTTTTGCTAATACAAGTGCACCCTTAGAAACTTTCCAAGATTCAGCTGTGAGAGTTACTGTGCAACCCTCATCACCCAACTTTCTTGCAGAAATCAGATTTCTCTTCAGGATGGGTACATGCATGACATCCTTCAACACCCATGTGTTACCATTCTACAATTTCAGCTGCACTTTTCCTTTGCCAACAATTTTACAAGGCTCATCATCCCCTGAATAAACTTTTCCAAAATCTCCATGGACATAATCATTGAAAAATTCTCTATTTGGGGTTGCATGGAAAGAGGCACCAAAATCTAAAACCCATGATTCTACTTTATTATCCAAAGAAAATGTAAGAGCATCCTATGCAACAATACCTACAAATTTTGCTTCTTTATTACCTTCATGCTGATTTTCTTTGTTATCCTTCAACACCTTAATCACATAATCCTTTTGAGACAAAATCAAACTGTGATTTTTTATGTCTCTCTTAATACTCATGCCAAGGATTTTCTTTGTTGCTCTTAAATCCTTTATGGCAAATGTGTGAGCTAATTTTACCTTAAGCTCAGTAATTTCATGCATGTGTGAACCTGCAACAAGCATATGATCTACATACAGTAACGGGATAATATAACTACCATTATCCCATCTGTTAAAATAAACACAATGGTTAGATTGACATTTACTAAAGCCATGCTCTGATACCAGTTGTTAGTGTTTAGAGCTCTGATACCAGTTGTTATGATCTTAGAGTACAATTGATTATTTTTGTATAAGCAACTAAACATGGAATTGAAACTAGAAGTAATAAGTAACTAGAAATTAGAAACATCAAATAATAGGAGATACGAGAAACACCCAATCTGTGTTAAACTCTTCCAGAAGAAAATACAATGAATAAATCTCTCTCCTCACACCTCTCAGATGTACAGTAATTCTCCTTCAAGAGTTCTCTCTCTCTCTCAATCAATTACAATCAACTCAATTACTGAATTGTTCCCCTAATTACAATACTGCCCCATGGGTCTCTTAAATAGAATTGAAAGCAAACAATAATTAGAAAAATAGACTCAAGACTAATTTTAGTCTTTACATGCAAACTAATTATTCTCCTAAAAATAGAAATTCTAGAAACACCTAGAAATGCACAGAAGTCGGTGTCGATCTGAGATGACCGATGCCAGCTGACCCCTAACCGATGTCGGTCAATTTTGTCTGATGATGACCGATGCCGGTTGACCCCTAACCGATGTCAGTTGGTTCTGAATGATGTCAGTTAATGTGTAAGCCCAACAACCTCCACATTAGCTCATTAATGAAGCTTTTAGCTCCACAACTCAACACAAATATATTTGTGTATACTTGCTTAGGATTTGAGGTAGACACTTTGTCATATCTCTCTTAGTCTTTTGGTTACCCCTGGCCCAAGGAGTGGGCCAGGTCTAAGACAAAATAGTGAGTACTTATACTATTATTATGGCCTAATGGTGTAAATATAAGCCTTATTAAACACATTATGACACCTTTTACTAATTTCCAAATCTTGATCATGCTTTTAGAGCCCTCAACACTTCAATTTCTCAAGACTAGCTATAGGCTTGTGACTATGTGCAGGGTTTTAATTGACTGAGTATGAAATTTTGAAACCCATTTTGGATAAATATTTCCTCTATTTTTATATAATATCCATACACTTTATTACCTATTTTTTTAACTTGAGGTGGACCTCAAAACATATAAAACATATTTTGCTCTCCCTTTTAGGATTTGAGACCAAGTTGTGTCAATGATGCAGTATTTATCTTTTTGAAAGGTTTCTTGACTATGTACTATGTTTTAGTCCTCATATATATATATATATATATATATATATATATATATATATATATATATATATATATATATATATATTACTAACCTAAAATATGTTCATGATGTGTTTTTTAGGTCTTATTTAGGTTTAATGTATTTTCAAATACTTACTCTACCATATTATATAGCCTTAAGACCAACTGAGCCCTTACAACCCATAGATGACTTTTAAGAGACAATGACTACATTCTCTATGTTATAATCTTAACATCATGCTAATATCCCTCTAATTTAATGAAATTAATTGAAGTATTTAATGGGTTTTAGTCATCTCCTAAGACCTCTTTACTCTGAGTTTTGATCTTTGGTCCAACTAAGATGTTAGCCCCTACATGTGTTCATTTAGGATTATTGGTTGTGCTCTTCTGGTTTTAGTTCTTCACCACTCACACAATGATCTTCTCCTAATACATGAATTTATTTGAGACACCTAAATAATATAAAATGTTTCCAAACATGCTTTTTTCCCTCTTCTACGTATGAACATAACTGGATTTCTAGTAGCAACATGTAGGTGCCTATTTCAGGGTTACTTGACTGTATCAAGTATCATAAACTTTACCATCCATCAATGATCCTATTCAATATAAACCTTAAATATATAATATGACCAACCATTCTCTAAGGGGTTGAAAACAAGTGTATTATCCTTGAATTTAAGCCACTCACATAAGGATAAACTTTACAACTATCAAACATTGTTCTCAGCTTTCATTGGTGTTCACTTCTAGCACAAGGGGATGATTATGCCTATCTTCTATAGTTATACATGCTAAAACAAGTTTAATTCAACATTAAATTTGTGGATATTCTCTTCAATTATACTTACATTACTTGGTTCACATAGATCAATCTCCAAAATCCAACCAGATGAGAAAAATTGAGCTATTGGGATTGCATAGGCACTTTAGAGGTACTAATAATCTTAATGATTGTTCATAAATCATAGGCCACCAATCCTAAAACTATTAAAATTAAATGGAATTTCATAAGGACCTCTAACATCCTCCATGTGTATTCATTCCAAATCCTCTTCTCTAGTCTGTACCAAATGAAAATTGGTGACCCTATCTGAGCTATCCAAGGGAATGATAGGAGAGAGGAAATGATTTTTTCATTTTTTTATCTTTTAAAACCACTTGAGCCTACAAATGACCTATGGTGGTGTCATGACACCTTATTTAATCATTCACACCTATAGATGAGTCACCTTAATCCGTATAAACATTTGAAATTGACTTCTTTGCACGTGATCTTTTTTTATGTTAGACCTATAATATGTCAGTTTCAAAGCCTTCTCTGATCCTTTCCTAATATAAATACATTAGCTTGCTTCTTTAAACATTTTTCCTTTTCTATAAAACTATATAATTCCTTAAAATGACCAAAAAGGTGGCATAAAAAAACATTAAGAAAATGGATAAATATGATAAAGGCTAAAACATGTTGTATGATCCTTAAAGTATAACTTGACCTCATTTAGGACCATGGTGACCTTTTTAAAACCTAAAGGACCTTATGGGAAGTTTAAACATGCAGGAGTTGACCCAATTTGACTTGGGGTAAAATTTTGGTCGACAAGTAACATGGACAAATTAGATATATGTGTAGTTTTCTACATTCTTTGAGAGACTAATACTTTTTTAAACTCAAAGTTTAATGGATCATTCAATATTCCATTATGATGACATGTGTACAACATTATTCATTTGAAGGATGAGGCAAGCATTGTTCATTTAAATTGATTTTGGAAGGTTATGAAATTGGTGGTTATTTAGTAAGTTGGCTTTGCATCAATTTTTGTTGGGGTTATGGATTACACAACCTATGAATATATGAAGTATGCGATGAGGAAACTTGATTCTATAATTGATTTTTACATTCATATATAAGGGAAGATAGAGGTTATCAAAGTTAAATTTGTAATTATAGCTGAACTCCAAGCTATGACCATTACAAAGTGAGGATATCATGGTTGTAGTTATAATATAAGTTGAAGTCGAAACCTCAATTATGGTTATCATAGGAACTAGAGTCATATTCCTTCTAAAATCAAATCTGCTTATTCATGTTCACAATCGAAATCAATTTCAAAGTATTTATTTAGATCATACTTTCCTAACTAGGTCATATTCCTTCTAGAATAATTTATCTATGGTGTTAGTGAGCCAATGGGTTTGGTATTTTTTGGAACACTTGAATATTATACAAGGAGCATTCCATCTAAATTTTGATGTCTCATTATAATGGTTGCTCAGAAAGGTGATGAATTATTTTATGGAAGTGATAATTTATTTTGAGGTGGTTGAGTCATTTTTAATGACTATAATGTGGCAACATAAAATATGAAATCAAAACTTGTGGGCAATAAGTCTTTCCACTATGACCGACTCATTATTCATTTATTCATTTCTCCTTCTGATGCTTGCTCACTATTTAATTATATTTTGGCACTATTTAATGTCAACTATCTATAGTTCTGTAAATTGTAAATGCATTTTGAGGTTGTCTTAAATAGTATAATAGAAGAGTGAGGACTCTAGTAAGAGGTTGTGGAGAGTACGAGTAGTTTAGTTACTTCACACATATAATGGAATAAAATTTTAAAAACTTTATTTATCAGGTCCTTTATGTGTCTCAAGATGAGACACTTGTTTAAGTCTGGGTGAGTGTTAGCAAGGGTATAGAGACATGGAATTATTTGTAATAAAAGGAGAAAATAAATATATTAAGTGTCAAATAGGAGAGAATGAGTCACATGAAAGGAAGAATCAAAGGGGAAATTAAAGAGTCATTCAAATAGACTTTACAAGGAAATGTATGAAGAGAAGAAGGCTATTATTCAATAAAATATATCTTTCATGGTCTCATTTGGGGTTTTATGAGTTCTTATTATTGTTCAAATTTTTATTCTTTCCATCAATTTCTTGTTTATAGATTTTAAATCTGGTTGTTTTATTCTTATTGCTAAACTTTAGTCAATATTTATCCTAAAGTATTTCCTAAATAACATAAAAATTCTACATTTTTTTTCAAATAAATAAAACTTTAGTACAAAATACATTTTGTCATTTAGAGGAATATAAATCACTGAGCTAAGTAATTGACATAATTTTATATTGTAACACAATGATATATCTAAATACTTCAAATGGGACTATGTATGTATATTTTTCTAACTTTGTCTTTCTCTTGTCTATATCTACAAAACTACAGATTGAAAATTTTTGAACCTATTTTATTAGCCTTCTACCTCACACCAATCAAGTATAAATTTGACTCATTTTAGTGTAAATTTTTTGGGTATTCGTTGTATATGCTTTATGTATGATGTCTTCTTTCTTGTTCCCTTATTATTCGGTATATGTTTTATGTTATGTATTATTTTGTTAGGTTGTGGAGCTAAAAGCTTCACTAGGATACGAACAGGAGGAGTTAGGGAGGTTGCAGAGTGTTTGATGAGTGTTACAGTCACCGACATCGGTCAGGACAACCGACGTCGGCATGGTACAGACAGAAGGCAACCGACGTCGGTCATGAGTCAGCCGACGTCGGCACCCCCAGGTAAACAGGGACCGACGTCGGTCACCTGTGTGGTTCAGACTGAGTATTTTACGGGCAGTTAGCTAATGAACCAAGTGTTTGCATGTCAAGAGCCAAATTTAGACTAAGAGCTACAGATCTAATTATTGTAATTAGGTGTCTAATTATTGTTTGCATGAAATCTATTTGAAAGACTCATTGGTTGTATTGTAAAAGTGTGCTAGAAAGCCATTGAGCTTTTAGAGAGAGCTAGTGTAGCTCCTCCTAGTTCCAAAGGGGTGCTGAGAGTGTATGATCAGGGAGAGTTGCAGGCTCTGCAAGGTCTAGGAGCTGATCCACCAGGGTACTGGTTGAAGAATCATAAGGACTTGGTGAGGCAAGGACAAGGGTTCTTCAGAGGTGTAGAGATATCTACATGGTGAGTAAGGTCTAGTGATTTGCAGGTAGCAGCAGAGAGCAGGAGATCTACTTGGAGTACGGTTGTGTACTTGGTGTACTGGCAGCGTGTTACTGACTGGTTGGAGAGGTGAACATCAATTCTATATTTGAGTTGATTGTTGGGACCGAGAGAGAGAGGGAAGAAGGTCTTGAGGCGTGGTGAACCTTTGAGGTGGAAGAAGAAGTGGCATCTTCTTTATTGTATTTTCTTCTAAGTATTTAATACAATTGTGTATTGTCTCTCAAATCCTGTGTTGTTTCATATTTCTAGTTACTTATTGATTCTGGTATAATTCCATGTTTAGTTGTTAATACAAGAAGTAATCATATGTGCTCTAATTGAGGAGCAAGATCCTGACAAGTTGGTATCAGAGCTTTTGGTTGGGTTGACTAACAGGTGGTTCAGATCTGGTAGTGTTTTTGATTACAGGTCACTCGCAGGGGTTTCAGATTGAGTGGGAGTATAGCAATAACAGAAGGAAGTAAGCTATGAATGGAGAAACTGAATAGCATGAATGGTTTGATTGATGGAAAGAAAGAGCAGGGAAATAAAGATTGTTAGTTGGTAGCAGATCAGCAGGGAGGAGCAGATGTTGCAGGGGATGTTGCACAGGATGTTTTGGATAAAGTGGAATCTTGGTTCATAGATTCTTTTGCCTCTTTCCATGCAGTTTGAAATAGAGCATCTTTTCATGGGTATGTCTTTGGAGACTTTGGAGAGATTTATTTAGGAGCTGGAGAGCCTTGTCAGATTATTGGAAAAGGGGAAGTGAAGCTGAAATTGCAGACGGATAACACACAGGTGTTGAATGAGGTTATACAGGTACTAGTCTTGGAGATGAGTCTAATTTCTTCAAGAAAGTTAGGTGATGGGAGATGCACAATAACTCTCACAGTAGATGCACTTGAATTAGACGGTGGTAAGAAAGTAGGTATCCTTTATCTATCTAATTATATTACTGATTCACCTTCTGTTACAGAGATGTGGCTTTGTAGGCTTGGTTACATATGTAGGAGGGGAATGCATGTTCTGAAGTGGAAGACAGATGTTTTTGACAAGCTAAAGAACTGGAAAGCCTTGGTGTTCATGGAGGAGATGATAGACAGAGATCAGGTGAGGGAACTAAATTATTTTGAGCAAGGCTGTGTTGATTTGAACAGGATTTTGATCCATGGAGAGCTCGTGGGTAAAAAGTCATCATTCACAGGCGAACACAGATACCGACATCGGTCATCAAGAACTGATGTCGAACAGACAGGCACTGACGTCGGTCATGTGTAGATCAGTAGAGTCAGTGGTGTCGAGAATCAGGAATCGACGTCGGTCATACAGTGACTGACGTCGGTAATAGGTACATCGGTGTTGGTAATGGGACCGACGTCGGTAGATAGGGTCAGTTGCAGAGAATCGACGTCGGTCGGGAGCAGATTGGGAGATGGCCAAGATCGGTCATTGAAATGGATGATGGGCGGACAGCAAGTTGTCAACAAGTCTCAAACGCTCATATGAAGGTCAAAAAGGGTAAGTGAACCTCATATTCGTTGTTCACCTTCTTTATATTGCTTACTGATGGTTAAGAACCAGGAAGATGTGAAGAGGCAATGCAGGTAGAATCCAGATACAGTGAGAGCTTGGCATGGATGAGGAGTGTGAGTCCTTGGAGAAGAACCAAACAGGTATTCATTGGTAGAGTTGTCAGCTAGAAGTAAGCACTGAGAGACGGATGGATTCCCATAGTTAAAGAAGAGAGTGGATGGACACGTGAGACGGAAGGCCAAGGTATATGGTCTTGAAGAAGCTGCAGGACAGTGGTACAGGTTTTGACAAGTGGATGACTAAGCATGGCTTCAGTCAATGTCAGTGTAACTATTGTGGTTTTGTCTTACCAGGTGGATGATGAGTCACGACATTATCCAGTTACTGTATGTGGATGGTTTGCTAGCATATTTGTACATACAGGGATTTGCTGAGCTAAAAGGTAAGGTTAGTTCAGAGGTATGTCAGGGGGAATTTGGAGCAGCGAAATTCTTTGGCATAAGAGGCATGGAGATTTTATCTCCAATGGGAGCTGATGTGAAGACGGTGTTGGCGGGGTTCATGATGCAGGATGCAAAATCGGTAAGCACACCAAGGGCTGGACAGTTCAAGCTTAGCTTGAAACAGGGTTCGAAATCACATGAGGTCTAGTGTAGGCCTAAATTTTCCCAAGCAGTGGGAGTTGTCAGAAAGTATGGAGCCAATTCGGGGAAGGAGTACTGGAGGGCAGTTCAGTGGGATCAGCAGCAAGGATTCTTGTTATGCAGGGTCAAGGTCTTTACTACATGGATATGTAGGTTCGGATATGGCAGGTTACTTAAATGACAGGTGTAGCATCATAGGATGTGTGGTGGTTGGTCTTCAGGATTGAGCTTGAAGAGGGATACAAGCCAGGAAATAGATTAGATGAGGTACAAATACAGGTACAGGTGCAGTTGTTTATCTCCAAGTGGGAGATTGTTAGGTTGTGGAGCTAAAAGCTTCACCAAGATGCGAACATGAGGAGTTAGGGAGGTTGCAAAGTGTTTGCTGAGTGTTACAGTCACCGGCGTCGATCTGGACTACTGACGTCGGCATGGTACAGACAGAAGGCAACCAACGTCAGTCATGAGTCGGCTGGCGTCGGTACCCCTAGGCAAACAGGGACCAACGTTGGTCACCTGTGTGGTTCAGACTGAGTATTTTACGGGCAGTTAGCTAACGAACCAAGTGTTTGCATGTCAAGAGCCAAATTTAGACTAAGAGTTATGGATCTAATTATTGTAATTAGGTGTCTAATTATTGTTTGCATGAGATCTATTTAAGAGACTCATTGGTTGTATTGTAAAAGTGTGATAAAAAGCCATTGAGCTTTTAGAGAGAGCTAGTGTAGCTCCTCCTAGTTCCAAAGGGGTGCTGAGAGTGTATGATCAGGGAGAGTTGCAGGGTCTGCAAGGTCTAGGAGCTAATCCATCAGGGTACTGGTTGAAGAATCATAAGGACTTGGTGAGGCAAGGACAAGGGTTCTTCAGAGGTGTAGAGATATCTACATGGTGAGTAAGGTCTAGTGATTTGCAGGTAGCAGCAGAGAGCAGGAGATCTTCTTGGAGTACAGTTGTGTACTTGGTGTACTGGCAGCGTGTTACTGACTGGTTGGAGAGGTGAACATCAATTCTATATTTGAGTTGATTTTTGGGACCGAGAGAGAGAGGGAAGAAGGTCTTGAGGCGTGGCGAACCTTTGAGGTGGAAGAAGAAGTGGCATCTTCTTTATTGTATTTTCTTCTAAGTATTTAATACAATTGTGTATTGTCTCTCAAATCCTGTGTTGTTTCATATTTCTAGTTACTTATTGATTCTGGTATAATTTCGTGTTTAGTTGCTAATACAAGAAGTAATCATATGTGCTCTAATTGAGGAACAAGATCCTGACATATTTTACATTTATAATGCATTTTTTTATGTCAAGCAAGATGATTGAGCATAAATTAACCATTTACTAGGTACAAATACATTTATCATTTGTAATATAGGGGATGAAAACTCTCAATAAAATTCCCCACTAAATTTGGCAACACTGCCACCCACTTCCACATTGTCAATGTTAGTCAACAAGTAAGGATGATATTTCTTTAGTGAGCATTGAGTTAGATGATAGTTGTGAGGGAGATAACCAAAGAATGTTGTCTGACCTAACTTATCAAGTGCAATGTTATGAAAAATTATGTGACTTTAGTGAATGTCATTTCTAATTGCATGATCCCATGATCCTTGTGGTCACAGTTCTAAATATTATCTCAAAGAAAGAAACCAACAAAAATAACTACATGTGACCATAACTTTCATATCAAGGTGTCAAATGAAGTGTTTAGGGTCTTGTTGGAAATATATTAATGAGAGATTTTAGTTTGTAGTGGACATGAGTCAGTTAACTCACCTATGACCTCGTTGTTATAACCAATTCACTAAAAATCATAGGCACTTAAAGAGCAAACTCGACAAGACCAATAATTAAGAAATAGAAAAAGGATCTTAATCCAAGAATAAGGGGGATTTCCTATGGAAGTAACAAGAGGAGGTAGAGACCATAAAATATTTAGCATTGGAAGGATTCGACAATCAATAATATAGGAGAAGAAAAAGAGATATCTCAAGGAAGAACATAGAGCGTTAATCCTATAATGTGATGTGAGACTTTGTGACTTTAAAGAAATATTAATGTAATGTTGTTTCAAATTCAATAAAGAAAGTGTTTGTCTATGTTTTTTGGACCTTTTGTTTGTGTCTTTGATAATTAGAGAGAGTGAGAGATCACTATTAGGGAGTGAAGCAACCATAATTTGGCCCCTTGTACATCTCACCTACACAAACCCTATAATTGTAGTGCAAAGTGCTTTTCCCATAAAATATATATTTTACATTGTACTAATATGAATAAGTTAGAGGGAAAATAGTAAGTAAAAATTCACATTTAAAATGAAAATATTAACAAGATAATAAAAAATAACATTATAAATAACTATAAATGTTAATATTGACGTGCTAAAAAATACTATAATATAGAATGTAAGATGCAAACCATGAATTCCTTTATAGATAAATACAAACTCTATTGTCTAATAATACTTAAGGTCTTTGTGTCAAGAACAATGTAGTAATTTTTGAAAAACACATCGTGTTATTAACACATTCGTAATAACACTCTATCATTTAATGAAAAACACATTATAAACTAAGGATAAATGTAAGCTAAGCATTTGACAAGAATTTTCTACTATAATCCAAGGATAAACCATGAATATGTTAGGGTGTGGAGCTAAAAGCTTCACCTTGTTGCAAACAAAAGGAGGAGGTTTTTCACAGCTTGACAGTCGCCGGCGTTGGTAGGCCACAACCGACATCGGTCAGGGGAAGCGCAGAGGAAACTGGCATCGGCAGGAGATCGACCGGCGTCAGTCACCTCCAGTCAAGCAGGGACTGACATCGGTCACCTGTAGCGGTCAGAACTGTTGTTGACGAATAGTCAGTTAAGTGAACGCGGAGTCTGCATGTTGAAGACCAATTCGAGTCTTTGAGCCACCCATCTAATTTAGTGTATGCATGAGATCTATATAATAGACTCATGGGCTGTATTGTTAAGTGTTGAACTTGTAGAACCCAAGTGTGGAGCTTGGAGAGTTCTTCCCATGGTGGAATCAAGTAGGATTCCCCATGTATGTAAGATCAGGTTTGATATGCAGGGAGTTGCAGGATCATGGAGGAGATCTACATGTGATAAGTAAGATCAGGTTGGTCTGCAGGGAGATGTGTGAATGCAAGGGTCAGAAAGGAGATCGGCGGGGGAGCTAGATCCAAGGTGACAGCAATACATCAAGAGCAGGATCATGGTTAGATCTACTTGGAGTACCGATTCGTACTCGGTTGTACCAGATGTGCAATGAGGTGAACAACAGCTTGTGTAAGTTGTTAGTTGAGACCTATGAGAGAAGATTACTCAGGTGGGAAGATTACTTGGAGCCCTTGAGGAGGAAGCCTCACAAAGGTGGAGAAGAGTGTGATCTCTTTATTGTAATTTCCTTTGTAATGAGTTGAATACAATTATGTGTTGCCTCTCCGTTTCTATGTTATTTCTCATTGATAGTTATTTGTTCTTCTGGTATTTTTGCATGTTTAAGTTGCTTATACATTGGTAATCATGTGTGCTCTTAAATCTGACAAGTTGTGTCAGAGCTTTGGGAAACTTTGGTCCTATCAAATGGTATCAGAGCAAGGTTGGATGTTCTCAGAGCGAGCTTGACTAACATGTGGTTCAGATCTGTTAAGTGTTGTTGATTACAGGTTACTCACAGGGATTGTTGTTTGAGTGGGAGTATAGCAAGGTAGAAGAATGGAGAAATTCAGGCACAGGTGTAGCACCACAGGGAGTGTGGTGGGTTGTCTTCAAGTGGGAGCTTGAAGAGGAATACAAGCCAAGATGCAAATTAGATAGAGTAATGGTATGGGTACAGGTGTAGCTCTTTATCTCCAAGTGGGAGATTGTTAGGGTGTGGAGCTAAAAGCTTCTCCTTGTTGCAAACAGAAGGAGGAGGTTTTTCATAGCTTGACAGTCGTCAGCATCAGCAGGCCACAACTGACGTCGATCAGGGGAAGCGCAGAGGAAACTGGCATCGGCAGGAGATCGGCCGGCGTCAGTCACCTCCAGTCAGGAAGGGACAGACGTCGGTCACCTGTAGCAGTCAGAACTGCTGTTGACGAACAGTCAGTTAAGTGAACGCGGAGTTTGCATGTTGAAGACTAGTTCGAGTCTTTGAGCCGCCCGTCTAATTTAGTGTATGCATGAGATCTATATAATAGACTCATGGGTTGTATTGTTAAGTGTTGAACTTGTAGAACCCAAGTGTGGAGCTTGGAGAGTTCTTCCCATGGTGGAATCAAGTAGGATTCTCCATGTATGTAAGATCAGGTTTGATATGCAGGGTGTTGCAGGATCATGGTGGAGATCTACATGTGATAAGTAAGATCAAGTTGGTCTACAGGGATGTGTGTATGCGAGGATCAGAAGAGGATCGGCGGGGGAGCAAGATCAAGGTGATAGCAATACATCAGGAGCAGGATCATGGTTAGATCTACTTGGAGTACCAATTCGTACTCGATTGTACCAAATGTATAATAAGGTGAACAATAGCTTGTGTAAGTTGTTAGTTGAGACCTATGAGAGAAGATTACTCAGGTGGGAAGATTACTTGGAGCCCTTGAGGAGGAAGCCTCACAGAGGTGGAGAAGAGTGTGATCTCTTTATTGTAATTTCCTTTGTAATGAGTTGAATACAATTATGTGTTGCCTCTCAGTTTTTGTGTTATTTCTCATTGATAGTTATTTGTTCTTCTGGTATTTCTACATGTTTAAGTTGCTTATACATTGGTAATCATGTGTGCTCTTAAATCTGACAAGTTGTGTCAGAGCTTTGGGAAACTTTGGTCCTATCAAAATAAAAGAGTCCTATTAATGTGCTATGAATAACATAATTTTTTTAATTTATCATTGATTTTGACCAGAGCTACGAAATGGTCTAAGACACATACAGGGGCCCAAATCCCTAGAAGATTATCATACTAATAAGAAACATGCCTTGAATACACCACATATGACCATAACCAACCTTGTGATTACCATATCTACAACCAATAGGCCTAAAATACACCACATACAACCATAATCGGCCTCACATCTCAACGAGGTTTGAACCTAGGTGGGGCTGGAAACAACCAAACCACTTTATCAACTCACCCACATTTCATCAACTATGAATAACACAATCTTATTAATGCATTGTGGATTTATTAAATAACATACCTTCACATATGTGTTGTGTAAAATAAGGATAAATGAAAGCCAAGTATTTGACAAAAAAATCCTAATATAAGCCAAGGATAAACAATGAATAACAGTCTTATTAACATAGTTTGAATAAAATAGGATGAAAATGGCAGAAAGAGAGAAGGAAGGCGCATGGGGGAAGGAAGACACAAAGGGGGAGAGCGCAGGTCATAGCTACAGGGCGGCATTGGGAGTGCAACAATCAGCCAAGGAGTGCAACAGTCGGCCCAGGGAGTGCAGCAGTCGACCCAAAGCCTGAGGAGTGCTGGAATGATTATCCCCCCACTATTTCCAGGTCCAAGTGATGCTGAAGAGCCAACTGGCATGAGACTTCCCAAGGTCAATGGATGCCTAGAAAAATGTAAGGAGAGGCCCAAATTGGTCATACCTATGGACATGATTGCTGAGGATATAAAATATTATACAAATCATTCTCTATATTGCAAGTTTTTGGGGCTCAGGATTTCGTTCCAGTTCTTGGAAGCATGGGCATAAAGGACATGGGCTCCAAAAGGAGAAATGGATATCACAATGTTAGCCAACAATTATTTTATGGTCACTTTTCCCTGCTTGACTGACTGTAGCAGAGTCTTTGATGGAGGTCTATACTTTCACAATCAGGTGGGGTTATTTATCAAGTCGTGGCATGCTGGTTTCATACCTTCAGAGGAATTGCCAAACCATGTTCTGGTGTGGGTGCGGCTAGCTCACTTTTTGATTGAATGCTGCTATGAAGATACCCTGCAATTGCTTGTGTCCCTCCTGGGAAGGCCAGTCAGTTCATCAATGTCAATCCTTGGGAAAAAGGTAATGACTTATGCCCGCATTTGTGTTGATATTGATCTTAGTAAGCTAATACCTAATGCTATTGAAATGAGTGTGGGACCCTTTTCCTAGGTACAACAATTGGATTATGAAACTCTTCCTTTTCGCTGTCATCTTTGCCATGCTTATGGTCACTTGCAACGATGGTGTCCCAAATCTAAAACCTTTGAATATCAGCCTGCTCAACTTGCTCGTAATCTGCCTAGAACTGACAAAGGGAAGGGTCTGATTCCAAGTGAGGTGCCAAAAATTGATGGTTTTATCCCGTTAAAGGGCGATATAGAAGTAGGGGTCATAAATGGTCTTTGAAGGAAAGACAGGTAGATGACTTAACATATTTGAAATTCTAGATGACCTTAACCAACAGGAGGTAAACCCAAGGTTGATGATTTTGGATCAGCAGATTGAGGGCCCAGCCCAGGAGAACAATGTCTCAGTTGATTTAACTGAATCATAGGATGTTGGGGATGGGCACATGGATATGGACCAGCAGATGTTGATATCGGATGTTTTGACTTCCTCAGTTGTTCCCTCTAAAGAATATGGGAATTTATCTTTAACATGGAAATATGGAGAATTAGGAGAAACAAGGAGTAGTAAATCTTCTCCTCACTTGGGACTTTTGCAAAAAGACCTTAAGAAGGGTGGGGGGGAGAAATCAGTCAAGCTTGGCAGGAAAAAAGACCTGGAAAAGATGAAACTAATGGGAGAGACTTTGGTGGATTCAGGGTTAGTGAAGACTCTGGATGCTCACTTTCTAAATCCTTTGAAATGATTGTATTATCCTGGAATGTAAGGGGTTTGAACAGTAGCCCTAGACAAAATGATGTTCACAACTTGATTAGAAGTCAAAGACCTGATGTCCTTTTTTTTGTAGGAGACTAAGCTTTCAGTAGATGCTATGTCCAGATTAGAGATTTAAGTTGTGGAGACAAAGGGACTGTCAATGCATTGGGGCTATCGGATCTTCAGGAGGATTAGCTTGCCTTTGGAACCCCCGTAAGATCAGCCTCATAGGATGGTTGTCCTCTAAGTTTTCCTTGACTATGATGGCTTCCAGCTTTGAGATGGGGGAAGTCATTATTCTATCCAATGTCTATGCCCCTACTGACTGGTGGGGTAAACAATCCCTATGAGGCCACATTAGTTTTGTCCACAGCTTGGCTCCCCTCCAACCTTGGATTATGGCTGGAGATTTTAACACTATTTTGGATTTGACTAAAAAATGTGGTGGTATGACAAAGCTTGACCCCTCTACTTTGCTTATGCAAAATTACATTGAAGTTTTGAATTTAGTCGACATTTAGCCCAACAACAGATAGTTTATTTGGAACAATCGGAGGACTAGCCAACATTTCATTGCTGAGAGACTAGATCATTTTTTGGTTTCTGGCTACTGGGTCGGGGGTATGTGGTGTACAGGGTCTAAAATTTTGGACTGGAGAGGATCGGATCATTGGCCTATTAAGCTAAACAATGTTTCAAAGTACCAGCCTCACTCTCCTTCCTTCAGATTCAAACTCATGTGGCTACATGATCAGTCATTGTTTGAATGTGTGGCCAACTAGTGGAGGTGGGGTAGGCCTGCCCATGATATAGTGATGTATATTTTTGATAAATCATTGCAGTTTGTGAAGTATAAGCTTAAACAGTGGAATCATCAAAGCTTTGGGAATATTTTTCATGCTAAGTCTGATGTGCAGGCTAAGCTTGATGGTATCACGAGAACAATTAGGGAGGATGGATTGACTGAAATCTTACTTCAAGACGAAGCTTAGGCTGTGAAAGACCTAGAGGAATGCGAGCTATGGGAGGAAGTGTTTTGGAAACAGAAAGCTCGGATATAATGGCTCCAAGAAGGTGATAGAAATACTTATTTTTTCTTTCAATCATCCAAAGCTAGGAGGCACGGTAACTCTATATCGGTCTTGGTCAATGAAAGAGGTGAGCGGCTTAATTCATTTCCTATAATGTCAGAGGAGGTGTAGTATTTCTTTACTCTTTTTAGGGAAGATGCGAATGAGGAATTACCAGAAGAAGCACAGGTTCTCTACTGCATTCTTCCCCTGGTGACGCATGAAATGAATGAGAATTTAATGAAGGATATCACACTTGAGGAGCTTGAGGTGACTATTTCCCAGATGAAAAAGGGGAAAGTGGCTGGTCTTGATGGCTTCTCAGCTGAATTCTATCAAGAATTTTGGGATATTATCAAATTGGATCTTTTAGCTATTGTTCAAGAATCTCACAGACTAAGCAAATGCTTAAGGCTTCAAATGCGACTTATCTCGCCCTCATACTGAAATGCGAAGGAGCTGATAGGCTAAGTCAGTTTTGCCCTATATCCCTTTATTATGTTTTTTATAAAATCATTGTAGAAAGGTTAAAAACTAGGCTCAGTGATGTGATTTCTGAAGAACAAAGTGGTTTTGTGGAAGACAGGCAAATTCTTGATGGTATTGTCATAGCGGTTGAGTCCATTCACTCCATGGCCAGCTCCAAGGATAAGGCAATGTTCATTAAGCTGGATATGGCCAAGGCTTTTGATAGGGTCAGATGGTCATTCCTGTGGAAGCTTCTCAAAGCTTTTGGTTTTGTGGATGAATGGACCCAATGGGTCATGAGTTGCATTTCCTTGGTTTCCTTTTCGGTGCTTATCAATGGGGAACATACAGAGTTATTTGGTGCCTCTAGGGGGTAGCAACAAGGAGATCCCTTATCTTCGTATCTCTTTCTTCTTGTTGTTGAAGGCTTGGGGAGGATGATCAAAAGGAATATAGAGGATGGGCATATTCAAGGCTGGCGATGGGGGGGTGAATTATTGGTGCAGTCTCACTTGCAATTTGCTGATGACACTGTTCTGATGGGCATGGCCACAATGAGTGAAGCCGTCAATTTGCACAGGGTGTTGGATGTTTATATAATGGCCTCAGGGCAAAAGGTCAACAAAGATAAGTCATACATCTTCTTATTTAATACACCGACTCCTATACAATAGCAAATTGCTTAGATTATGCATTTCCAGATTGGGACTCTCCCCTTGATTTATCTAGGTATTCCTATTACAGCTAGCCATATACACAAGAGTCCTGGCAAAATATTTTGGATAAATTTTGGGTGAAGGTGAATCATTGGACTCACAGGTGGCTTTCTTTTGCAGGCTGTATTTAATTAATTCAATCTGTGGTGCAAGCTTTGCCCATTTACAAATGTATGCTTCAGGTTGCTCTGATGGGAATTGTTAAGGAATTTGACTTGGTTACTAAACAATTTTTATGGGCTGGTACTTTGATGACCTCAAAATGGAGCTTAGTTAAATAGGAGATGGTTTGTATCCCCAAACAACATGGGGGTCTTGGCCTAAGGTAGATGGACTTAAATGGAGTTGCTTTGGCAACTAAGCTTTATTGGCGCTGGTGCAATGAATAAGACAAGGCTTGGGCCAAAATTCTCTCTCAGAAGTACTATTCGGGGGCCACTCAAAGTGATATTCCTCATTATCCACTCATTGGGAAAGGCTCAGCAATATGGAGGACCCTCAAAAAAGGGGCTACTCTTATTAAGGAAGGCTTATTCTGGATTTGTAAGCGGGGATCCAAGGCTCTCTTTTGGATTGATTCTTGGGACGGTAACCCTCCCATTATTTCTCAGTTCCCTAATATGTCGAACCTTTGCTAGAGATTCCTTGATGCTAGTTGGTCTCGGGTGAGTGACTTTAAATCATGCATTTCCTGTAGACAGCTGGAGGTGGCAAAATAGAAAGCACCTGAGGTTTGGCCGGTTGTTGGAACGCAGGAGAAGCATGATGAGCTACTGAACCTCCTTTCCAGATGTTGATTTTGCTCCCTCCAATAGGAAGATGAGCTTGCTTGGTCTCCCAATCCTAAAGGAAACTACACAGTTTCTTCTAGATATCAGGCTTTATTATCTCAGAGATTGGGCAGGGGAGAAGTGCAATGGTGGAGACAAGTCTGGAATAAATTCTCATGGCTAAAATGCAACTGCTTTGTTTGGTTGTTGGCTTGGAATAGGTGCTTGACCTAGGACAATCTTCAGAAAAGAGGCTTCAAAGGTCCGTCTATTTGTGTTATGTGTGGAGCGATTGAGGAGGATTCTACTCACCTATTTTTTCATTTCTCATTTGCTTTGCAACTTTGGCATTATTGGTGGGACGTATGGCAGCGCCCCTGTCTCCATGTTTCATCCTTGGTTGATTTTTGGAGTGGCATGGGAGAACCCCCCTCAAGGATGACTTTTTTACAGACATTTGGTTAGGGGGGCCCATTTTTATGATGTGGCAGCTCTGGTTGGAGAGAAATAGGCAGATATTCTAGAATGAGAGGATTATGGTGCAACAAGTATGGCATAAAGTCATAGGGATGATTCAGGAGACTGTGCAGGCCAAGAGTGAGGTATGTCTCCCTTTATCCAAATAGGACGCTGAGGTGGTGGCACACCTAGGAATCCAATGATTTACAGGTAATTCAGCTTGTGTTAGGAGAGGTCAACAGGGCAAAGAGAAGATTCATAGGGACGGTTAGTGGCAGTACCCTCCCAATGGGTTTCTCAAGATCAATATGGATGGCTCTTTTAGGGGCAATCTCGGCCTTGTGGGTACTGGTGGGATAGGCAGATACTTTGAAGGTATGGTGATTTTTCTCTTTATAGTCCATGAGGGGATGCAAACCAACAACATGATGGAAGGCTAGGCTATTCTCTATGCTCTTGAGAGGGCTCAGGTGTTGGGTTGGCGTAGGATCATTTGTGAATTAAATTCTCAAGTTGTGATCAACCTGCTTGTTAAGAGGAAAGTGATGGATGTCAATTGGCAATTGGCTGGGATTATGCAGTAGATTTTGAGGATTAGCTCGCTCATGGATACAATTAGGTTTGTTCATATTCCCTGTGAATGGAATAAAGCAGTGGATTGTTTGGCAAAATGGGCATCCGAGCATTTAGATGGTGGTAATTCTGAAGATTGGGAGTCTCTCTCCCTAGAGCTTTGCTTTAATCTAGAATGTATTTTGGAGGAAGATAGGAAGGTTCATATCAACATATAGGTGGGTTCGTCCCTAGTTTTTCGGTGCTTGTTTTCCTTTGGGGATTTCGATCTCCCGTTCTTCTTGTAATGTTCTTGTTCTTTTATTAATATATTTTGACCCTTTTTATTT
Source organism: Torreya grandis (assembly GCA_037957365.1). Classification (NCBI taxonomy): domain Eukaryota; kingdom Viridiplantae; phylum Streptophyta; class Pinopsida; order Cupressales; family Taxaceae; genus Torreya; species Torreya grandis. The sequence goes on along the minus strand of JARHVA010000784.1, from coordinate 1,510,831 downwards.
TTTAAAAAAAAAACATAGTTTGAATAAAATAATCATATTAACATAGTGTGAATAACACCATTATGTTAACATTGTGTGAATTTATTAAATAACATACCTTCAAATTTATGTGGGTGCAAAAGTATTGTTTAAATAACACAATTTCTCTCTATGTATTATTTTAAATAAATAAAATTTTACTAAAAAACACTTTGTAAACTAAGGATAAATGTAAGATAAGTATTTGATAAGAAGTCCTTACTATAACCCAAGGATAAACTTTGAATAATGCAGTTGCATTAACATGTTATGAATAACACAATACTATTAAGTCACATACCTTCACACATGTTTCCTCTATAAGTATTGTCTAAATAACATATTTTCTTTATGTCTATTGTTTTCAAATAAATAAAAATTTGCTACAAAACACTCTTTGTCATTTAGTGGAAAAGACACTATAAACTAAGGATAAATATAAACCAAGTATTTGATAAGAATTTCTCACTACAAGCCAATGATAAACTATGAATAACATGCTTTTATTAACACATTGTAAATAAGGGCTTAATCTTGTGCATTTTATTTTCTATCCTTTATTTTGTAGAATCTATTATTTAAGGTATATTGTTTATTAAAAACTAGTCGTACATGATACACTATTCTCTACTTTTTGAAAGTGTTTTTCAAGGGTTGCCTTAAACAATTTTCAATTTTCACGAGTCATGAGGATTTTACCCTAAAAAGGTGCCTTCCTTTTATTGTGGCAGGTTTGTTCTCCTTGTTGATTATTTATGTGCATGATCTAATTTTAACTATATATGGTAGTCCCTGGCTTCAAATTCTATTAGCATCAAGATCGCATTGGGATAAAGCTTTATGAGCAAATAAAATAATCCACCACATTTTGGCTATTGTATGTTTTATAGGTGATGTTCCCTGAATTTGGCCATGTTCTCATGTCATTGCATACAACCATTTCACAAAGACTATACAGTCTAAATGATTTTGCTCCATAATTATTAACACCCCTACTTCTATCTCATGATGTCATTTCCCAAAGCTAATATTCTTCCTTCTCTAGCCATGATGGATTGTTTTTCACCCCACCTTCATTTCTCAATTTGAGGTCATGGTTGTTTGTTGTCATTGCATTAAACTCCCTTATTATCATGACTTCCCCCAAGGTACTCAATATTGGCATATCAATTTTAAGTGATGCATATGAATTTTCATAGTCTAAGTGTAGATTAAGAATCCAAAAGATCTTGGTCAATTATTAGTGAAATAATCAAAATAACTTAAAGACATAATTTCTCAAGCCTAATCCCTAGGTTCAACTATATGATAAACAAACAAGAAATACAAATTGAAAAGATAAAATAACACTTTTACCTCCTTTGAAGATATGTTTGAATTGGTCTAAAGAGGTTGAGATCAGCGTGTAAATGTAGAAGTCTTTATCAATACTTGATTCCTTGCATGGGGAACACCTCTCCTTATCTATACTTGGTCTTAGCTTTGGATTGGCATGAGAGAGAGAGAGAGTTGATGAAGCTTCTTAGAATAATCCAATAGAGTAAGTTTATATTAGGAAGCTTGATGAAATAAGAGGTGCAAGGGTTTTATTTATAAATTTCCTAAATTAATATAGACTGTTCATCTCATCTCAAGATGGAGGGTCGAGGATCAATCTTTAAATCCATGGTTATACCTTTGGAGTGTGTAAGAGAGGCCATTTAAGGCCTTTTGGATTATGGAAGATATTTTGGAAAGAAAGTGCAATCATTTGTCCTCTTGAGTGTGTAAGAGGGGAAGAGTGTGTAAGAGGGGTGTAAGAGATGTAAGAGTGTGTATAAGTGGACATGGCATAAGCCACCTTGCCCACACTCCACTCAATTCAATTGATTTGCCCTTATGACATCACCTATGTGAGGCAATAATTAGTATTTGATTTTAGGAAAATAGGTTATTCTAAATCCATAGAATTTCCTATTAGAGAAATGATTAGTGTAATTAATCAAGGTGATTAATTGGTAATTAGAAGAAAGGTAGAGTTTACAATATTTCTTTATCAATCAAGTATTCATTTAATTAGCATGTGAAGACACTTGCAAAGGGTTGATTTAAATCATGATGCATTAGATAAGATAAATGATGCAAGATGATCCATTACCCCAATTAAGGATGTATCATTGAGATTTTCATTTAAAATGATAGTTTTGCGAGTAAATTAGGTCTAGTTGGAGATTTTTAGTTAAAATTATGTGTGATTATGGAAAGTCATTTCAAATGTAGTTTAGACACGAAAGTGGGTAAAATGAAGTGTCTACATTTTCCCCTTGTTTGAGGAGGTATTTTGAGACACCAGGCATGATAACATATTTTCAAATATTAAAAAAGTCATCAAGAATAAATTTGATAACACTTGAAGAATGATGTATTCACTCTTCTCTTTTTGAAATTTTATGAGTCGGTAAACTCAGATTGATGCCCCAAAGGGCACTTTGATTAGCCCTAGATGCCCCCTCAAAGGGATGGTTGGGGAATAAAATGAAACACACATAACCTATAAAAAGAGAGGAATAATCCAAAATGAAATAAATGATGGACATGACCACAAAAATGGAAGTTCTAGTTGATCACAATAATATGCCCCAGTAGGGTGGATTTGATCATGGATACGAGGAGCTATCCCAGTAGGGAAAATTTAATTGTTGATCAGTCTTAATGTTTTGCCCTAATAGGGTAGATTATCACTATGAGAAAAAGATGATTAGTTACTTGATGAATTGGTTGGGGGATAGTAGATAAGGATATCTCTTACTATAGCATTACCAATTTAGACTTCCAACATCTTGATTTTTTATATAGCACTAAACAATATGCACCATGATATAAAACTCCATGACAACCAGGCCATAATGTGCATAAGGACTGACCCCCAATTCTAATAGACAAGTGAAATTAATGTATCGATGATAGAAACTATGATGACAATGTTGTCAAAATCTAATAAATGTAATCAAGTATAGCTACATGACAGGAAGCACCATGATGATGACCCTGCCAACATAGTGAACTGAGTCAAGGTGACAACATAAAAAGGGAAATAAAAAACATGTAAAGAAACAAGCAAACATAAACTTAAATAAAAGCAACATAAAACATTTAGTTGCTAAAAAAAATGCACCAAGAAAAAAAAATCATGATAAACCAACACACAAACACATCAAAAAATAAGTAATTAGTGAATTAGTTATGTGTGTACGAACATAAGGCATTACTATTATAAATTTGGTTTCCAAGCTCTATAAGATAACCTAATAAGATAAGACAACAACCTGGATAAAATGATAGAATGGAAGAAAAGGGAAGGGGTGGTCAAGCTGACTCCAAATGCCCAAAATAAGTGGATGTTGCCTCCATAGTCCCATGGACTTTAGGCCAAATGTAGTTCTCCTAGGGATATGGGATAGAAGAATAGTGGTGATAAGTAGGAGTTTTATTGTAGAGGAAATAAGAAAGTGATACTCACAAAATGACGAGAGCATTTTGAGATAAATATAAATGATATTGAGGTTTCTAATGAAACTAGTCGAACTAACTTGAGATGCCCCATGCATCCAAGTGCTACCTACATAATCCCTGTGGATCTTAGGCCAAAGTAGTTCTCCCATAAATGGGAGTGAACATAATTGGTAAATGGTAATAGTAAATGGAAATGATCATGGTTGGATAAGTGGTTCACACCCAACAAATACGATAAACTATGCCATCCAAAACAAAGCCAAATGCCACTAGTGAATAAGATGATAAAGTAAGCAAAAAAATTGCAGCTTAATATCTCTTATAGAGATGTTAAGCCATTTTTTTTAGAACTTTGAGATTTTTTAAGGTTATTTTGGGGATTTTTTTGTATGTTTTTGTGTTTTTGCCATCTCAACTTAGTAGAGGATTATGAGATGCGTAATGGTTTTACTTACAAAACGATGAGAGTGTGGCTTAGGTTGTTCATAAAATGATGAGAGTGTGGCTTAGTTTGCTAGTAAAATGATGATAACATGGCTTTAGTTATATTAAATGGTGAGAGTGTGCCTTAGGTTGCTCGTAAAATGGTGAAAACATGGATTAAGATGCTCACAAAATGGTGAGAGTATGGAAAAGAGGTTGATCTCAAAAGTATGAGAGCATGGCTTAAATTTCTTATAAAATTATGAGAGTGTGGTTTAGGGGTGACTGAGCTAACCTCATAAATTGAGTGTTACCTACATAGTCCAAATGGAACTCAAGTCAATGTAATTTAATCTTATCATAAATTACTATAAATTAATAGTAGGGTTGAAAACATGAATGGCACAAGAATGGGTTAAATGGCACATGATCAATCAAGAGCTAAAATATGCAGTTTCAAAGACCATCATTTAGGAGAATCATGTGGAAGCTACTCTGAGATACTGCTCATCCTACATGTGTCGAGGGTGACCAAATATGAACAATTTTCTAGAAATCTGGCATCTAGAATAATTTATTGTAGTAATAAATGATAATCAAGATCAAAGAATGTTAATAGGATTTAAGGAATAATATCAAGATGGATTGAATCAAATGGTAAAGTGGGATGAAAGGAAAGTATTTTCAGGTCGTGCCCCTAAGCAGGGGTTATCATAGACAATGTTAGAGTAAATCAAGTGTAAAAATGCTTAAGATGCATGATATTCATGGGGTCATCTAACTCTTATCCATATGGTGTGGCTAATTTGTATGTTTTATATCCATAATTTATTATGATGATGAATGGGCCCAACTAATTAAGCTCAAATTTACCCTTATTTTCATGGGTGGCATTGACATTCTTTTGATTTTCCTTTAGGACTAGGTCACCAATTTCAAAGTCTTTATGTTTGATGTGCTTGTTGTAGCTACAACACAACCTATTTTGATAGGCCTGAATGTTATTCAAAGTAACTACCCATTTTTCATCAAGTAGATCTAATTTTTGCAGTTGAGAAATTTTAATGTTCTTGCTCATCAATGATATTCTTCAATGAAATACATAAAGAATGTAACTCGGTCTCAATAGGTATAATAAATTTCATGTCATAAACAAGGGAGTAAATTGTGGCTCCTATTAGGGTACAATTAATGGTATGGTATGCCCAAAGTGTTAGGGTGTGGAGCTAAAAGCTTCACCTTGTTGCAAACAGGAGGAGGTTTTTCACAGCTTGACAGTCGCCGGCGTCGGCAGGCCACAACCGACGTTGGTCAGGGGAAGCGCAGAAGAAACTGGCTTCGACAGGAGATCGGCCGGCGTCGATCACCTCCAGGAAGGCAGGGACCGACGTCGGTCACCTGTAGCGGTCAGAACTGCTATTAACGAACAATCAGTTAAGTGAATGCAGAGTTTGCATGTTGAAGACCAATTCGAGTCTTTGAGCCACCCGTCTAATTTAGTGTATGCATGAGATCTATATAATAGACTCATGGGCTGTATTGTTAAGTGTTGAACTTGTAGAACCCAAGTGTGGAGCTTGGAGAGTTCTTCCCATGGTGGAATCAAGTAGGATTCCCCATGTATGTAAGATCAGGTTTGATATGCAGGGAGTTGCAGAGTCATGGAGGAGATCTACATGTGATAAGTAAGATCAGGTTGGTCTGCAGGGAGATGTGTGAATGCGAGGGTCAGAAAGGAGATCGGCGGGGGAGCTAGATCCAAGGTGACAGCAATACATCAGAAGCAAGATCATGGTTAGATCTACTTGGAGTACCGATTCGTACTCAGTTGTACTGGAGGTACAATGGGGTGAACAACAGCTTGTGTAAGTTGTTAGTTGTGACCTATGAGAGAAGATTACTTAGGTGGGAAGATTACTTGGAGCCCTTGAGGTAGAAGGCCTTGTAGAGGTGGAGAAGAGTGTGATCTCTTTATTGTAATTTCCTTTGTAATGAGTTGAATACAATTGTGTGTTGCCTCTCAGTTTCTATGTTATTTCTCATTGATAGTTATTTGTTCTTCTGGTATTTTTGCATGTTTAAGTTGCTTATACATTGGTAATCATGTGTGCTCTTAAATCTGACAAGTTGTGTCAAAACTTTGGGAAACTTTGGTCCTATCAAATGGTATCAGAGCTAAGGTTGTAGGGAACAGGTTTTGTGTTTGGTTATAGGTCACTCTCAGGGGTTTCTGATCGAGTGGGAGTAGAGCAATGGCAGATCAAAGTAAGCTAAGAATGGAGAAGTTGAAAAGCACAGATGGTCACCAATGGTCATATGGAAAGAAAGAGCAGGTAAAAGAATATTGTTGGTTGGTAGCAGATCAGCATGAAGGAACTGAAGACGCAGATGTTGCAGGTGTTGTTGCACAGGATGCTTTGGGAGGTTTCTTGGATAAAGTTGAATATTGGATAACAGATTCGGTTGCCTCTTTCCATGCAGCCCCAGGGAGAGGAGCTGGTGAGCCTTGCCAAAGAATTGGCAAAGGGAAAGTGAAGCTGAAATTGCAGGCAGCCAACACATGGGTGTTGAAGGAGGTCATGCAGGTCCCAGGTTTGGAGATATGGCTAATTTCTTCAGAAAGGTTGGGTGATGAGAGATGCACGAGAGCTCTCATAGGAGATGCACTTGAATTAGCTTGTGGTAAGAAATAGGTAATCTTTATCTACTTGTTTATATTACTGATTCTTCTTTTATTGCGGAGACGTGGCTTCGTAGGCTTGGTCACATGAGCAGGAAGGAGATGCATGTTCTTAAGTGGAAGATAGATATATATTGACAGGCTTAAGAACTGAAAAGCCTTGGTGTTTATGGAGGAGATGGCAGACAGAGACCAGTGGATGGGGCTGGATACTTCTGAGCAGGGCAGTTTGGACATGGGGATTGATTCAAAGGAGCTCACAGGTAAAAAGTCATCACTCACAGGAAACACAGGTACCGACGTCGACAGGAAAATCGACGTCGGCAGTAGGTAAGACCGATGTCGGTCATGAGGACCGACGTCGGCAGTAGGTGGACACCGACGTCGGCAGAGTTGGTAGTCAGGACACGCGCAGGAACCGACGTCGGTTGGATGCAGACTGTGGGGTGGCTGAGGTCGGTCATTGTAATAAATTTTGGGTGGACAGCAAGCTGTCAAGGAGTCTCAAACGCCCATATGGAGGAATGAAGACGTAAGTAAGCCTCAAATTTGTTGTTCATCTTCTTTACACTTGTTGCTTATTGCAGAGTAGGAAGGATCCAGGAAACAGTGGGAGCATGGCATGGAGAGTGTGCAGAACCAAGCGGAGATTTGGTAGGGTTGCCAGCGGGAAGAAAGCACAGAGACGAATGGATACCTTAGTTGAAGAATAGAGAGAACGGACACGTGAGACGGAAGACCAAGGCATATGGTCTTGAGAAAGCTGCATGATAGTGGTACAGGTTTTGACAGGTGGAGGACGAAGCATGGCTTTAGTCAATGTCAGGTAACTACTGTGGTTTGTTCTTACCAGGTGGATGATGAGTCATGACATCATTCTATTGTTGTATGTGGATGGTATGTTTGCTAGCAGGATTGTACATACAGGGTTTTGCTGAGCTAAGGGGTAAGATTAGTTCAGTGGTTTGCTATGAAGAATTTGGAGCAGTGAAATTCTTTGGCATGGGGGACATGGGAGATCACAGGTTGATTTTGTCTCCAGTGGGAGCTGATGTGAATCAGGTGTTGGCGAGATTCATTACGCAGGATGCAGAATCGGAGCACACTAAGGGCTGGATAGTTAAGTGTCCGAAATCACATGAGGTCTAGTATAGACCTGAGTTCGCCCAAGCGTTGGGTGTTGTCAGAGAGTTAGGAGCCAATTCTAAGAAGTGGGTTCTCATGTATTTGAGAGGGACCAGCAGCAGGGATTCATGCTATTCAGGGTCAGGACTTCACTACATGGATTTGTAGATACAGATGCGATAGGTTACTCGGATGACAGGAGGTACATCACAGGTTGTGTGGTGGGTTGTCTTCAAGATTGAGCTTAAAGAGGGATACAAGCCAGGAAACAGATTAGACGGGGTACAGGTACAGGTACAGTGTAGCTATTTATCTCCAAGTGGGAGATTGTTAGGTTGTGGAGCTAAAAGCTTCACTGATGCAGACATGGAGGAGGTTGCAGAAGAGTTGCGGAGTGTCACAGACACTGGCGTCAGTCTGGCCAACCGACGATGGTAGGTAGGAGACAGGAAGCAACCGACGTCGGTCAGAGATCGGCCAGCGTCGGCGACCCTCAAGCGGACAAGGACCAACGTCAGTCGCCTGTGTGGTTCGACTGCGAGTATATTACGGGCAGTTAGTTGACGAACCAAGTGTTTGCATGATGAGAGCTAATTTTAGACTGAGAGCTGTGGATCTAATTATTGTAATTAGATGTCTAATTATTGTAATTAGATGTCTAATTATTATTTGGATGAGATATATATAATAGACTCATGGTTGTATTGTAAACTTGTGCTAGAGAGTAAGAGAGCAATATTATAAGCTCCTTCTGTGTGTGAGGTGAGCAATGGTGTGTTCCTCCTAGTGCCACAGTACCAAGGTGGGTGTTGGTTTTGGAGAGTCAGCAAGATTCTTCAGGGGTGTATGATCTTAGTCATCAGGTGAGCATGGCTTCTATAGGAGATCTACATGGTAAGTAAGATCATTGATATGCAGGTGTATGTGTGTGCAAGGTCAAGGTTCATAGGTGTGTAGAACCAGGTTGATTTGCAAGTGTGCAAGATCAGATAGGACAGCAACACAACAGAGAGCAGAATCAGGTGGGGTCTACTTGGAGTATGTGGAGTACTTGTGGAGTACGTGGAGTAGTTATGGAGTACGTGAAGTACTTGTGGAGTGCGTGGAGCACTTGTGGTGTGCGTGGAGCACGGGTATAAGGTGAACACCAACTCAGTGTTTGAGTTGGGTGTTGGGACCTAAGAGAGAGAGCTTTGAGGAGAGAAGTACTATTCACTTGAGGTGTGGGAAGCCTCTGAAGAGGTGGTGGAGAAGAAGTGGCATCTTCTTTATTGTATTCTTTTCTGCAAGAGTTTTAATACAAGTTGTGTATTGTCTCTCATATCATGTGTTATTTTTGAATTCTAGTTACTTGTGTATTCTAGTTATTTCCACATATTAAGTTGCTTAGTAATCAATTGTGTGCTTCCGGTTATTTATCCCAACACGGGCAAGAAATAGTTGTAGTTGCCAATCACAACCAAAAGCATTAACAATCTTCCTCGAGATTAGATCAGGTTTTTGTTAGATGCTTTTGACTAACCATTGTTTTGAGGGAAGTAAGCAGAGGAAAAATGTTGTGTGATCTGGTATTTGGCACATAGGGCTTTGACATCTTTATTTTTTAAGGAGCCACCATTATCAAAAATTAGATTAGAGGGAATGCCAAAGCGATGAATGAGATGGTTAAGGATGAATTTGGATATCTACTTACCTATTACATAAGTGAGGGGAAATAATTCAACCCACTTACTAAAGTATTCAGTTGTAGTAAGGATATTTTAATGGTCATATGATGGAGTATGATTGATTTTACCTATGAGATTGAGTCCCCATGTGGAAAAGGGACATGGCGTAGTGATCGGCTAAAGTAATCGAGCTAGCACATGAATGAGACTGGCATGATTTTGAAAAACCACATACTTTTTACATATATTCATGCATTGACTTCCATAGTGGGTGAGCAATACTTTATACACAGGAGTTTCTTGTTAAGGACCATGCCCCTTGTGTGGGCCCCATAAATCCCTTCACGTGCTTCTTTAAGCACTAATCAATGTTGTGTGATATGGTATTTGGCACATAGGGCTTTGACATCTTTATTTTTTTTAGGAGCCACCATTATAAAAAAATAGATTAGAGGGAATGCCAAAGTGATGAATGAGATGGTTAAGGATGAATTTGGATATCTACTTACCTATTACATAAGTGAGGGGAAAAAATTCAACCCACTTACTAAAGTATTCAGTTGTAGTAAGGATATTTGTATGGTCATATGATAGAGTATGATTCATTTTACCTATGAGATCGAGTCCCCATATGGAAAATGTCCGTGGCATAGTGATTGGCTAAAGCGATAGAGCTAGCGCATGAATGAGACTGGCATAATTTTGACAAACCACATACTTTTTACATATGTACATGCATTGACTTCCATAGTGGGTGAGTAATAATTTATACACAAGAGTTTCTTGTTAAGGACCATGCCCCTTATGTGGGCCCCATAAATCCCTTCATGTGCTTCTTTAAGCACCAATCTAGACTCTGCCAAAGCTAAACAATGAAGTAGAGTTTCATCATATCCTCTATAATAGAGTGTGGAAATGAGAATGGTGTAATGAGAAGTGGAATGAATGAAGGTTTTTTGTTTCTTAAGGGAAAGGTTGGAAAGAATAATGTTGTCTTGAAGATAGGCATATATATCAAAGTACCAAGGCAAACTGGGGCCAACAATATCACACACCATTTTAGATTCTAAATGTTCATGAGCTGGATTTAAGAGATGTTCAATAAGAAATTGGTAATAAATAGTGTGATATATAATTTATATGAGGGATCCAATTGTTGCCATTGCATTAGTGGTTTTTTTACTAGCTCTTGGAATCTATTCAAATTGAATGTGTTTAAAGCTTTGTTTAAAATGATCTACCATATTCTTGCAAGGAATAAGCTTATCATCTTTTGCCTAGTATTGCTATGTTACCTGGTTAATAATCAACTGAGACTCTCCATGAACATGTAGATTCTTGATGTTTTATTGTATCACTGGATGAAGCCTTACAACGAGCACTTCATATTCCATAATATTGTTGGTAAAAGTGAAACCAATGTGAAATGCCTTGGGAATGAGAACCCCCTACGGTGTAATGAAGATAACATTAGTTCCTAGTCCACGATAAGTTTCAAAACTATTTAAATAAAGGGTTCAGTGTTGAGGCATAAAAGAGATGTCATCTTGAGTTACGATTGACTCATTAAGAAAATTGAAAATAAGCGATTTAGTATATGACAAAGGTGTTGTAGTAAGTTGATCTGCAAGTGTATGCCCCTTATTGGCCTTTTAATGAACATATTAAATTTCAAATTCACTTAATAACATGATCTACTTAGCCATACAACCAATCAAGGTTGCCTTGGATAATAGATATTTGAGTGGGTCCACTTTGGCAATGACAATGCTCATGTTATTAAGCATATAATGGTGCAACTTTTGGGCTGCAAATACCATGGCTAAACAAGATTTTTCAACTGATTTGTAATTAGGCATCTAATGTGCAACTCAGATAGTATATTACTCATTATTATCCTCAATCATTGTGTTGTGCTAGGAGTGCTCCCGAGGCACAATCAATTACTGATATGTATATAAACAAATTTTTGGGTGTAGGTAGAGCTAGAACATATGGATTTGCTAGATATTATTTTAATTATTCAAAGGCATGTTGAAAATTGACATGTCATGAGAAAATGGTACCTTTATTTATAATATGAATGAAGGGATGGCATATGTCTACCAACTGAGAAATAAATAATCTGATAGTCTAGATTTTGCCATGTAGGTTACAAAGCTATTTGAGATTTGAAGGTGGAGGCATTTATGTAATGGCCTTAATATTAACTTGATCAAATTCAATGCCTCAGTGTGAGATAATAAAACCTATAAATTTGTCTAAAGTAACATAAAAAATTCACTTTTTAGGGTTAAGCTGACTTTGTGTTTATGGATTTGTTTAAAGATTCTTTGTAATAACTATGGATATTTTGCTCTGCTCTTGGATTTGCCTAAAATATCATCCATGTAATCTTCAAAAATATCGTGCATTGTGCCATGAAAAATTATAGTCATTACACATTGGTATGTGGCATTGACATTCTTGAGGCTAAATGACATCACTTGATAACATAATGTTCTCCATGGAGTGGTGAACGTTGTCTTGTGTTAGTCTCTTGGTACAATTTTAATCTAATCATATCCTGAGAAGCCATCCATAATAGATAGCATCTCATACCCTACCATGGAATCTACAGTCATATCAATATTTAGCAAAGAAAATTCATCCTTTGGACATGCTTTATTGATATCTATGAAGTCAATACATAATCTGATTCCTTGCAAATTTTTATTGACTAGGACAATGTTGGATATCCACTCTATATAATCAATAAGATGAATATAGGGTACTACTAATAGTTTTTCCATTTTTTTCTTGACAAGAGTGACTATGTGAGGGTGCATCTTTCTCAATTTTTATTTGATCGGTTTGGCATCGAGGTGTACAATAAGGTTATGTAAAAGTAAAGTGGGGTCCAAGCCTAGCATATCTAAATAATAAAATGCAAAAATATCAAAAAATTCCTAAAGGAGGATAATAATAATCTCATGTTCCTCTTCAGTGAAGGATGATCTAAGTTTGATTCATTTGGGATCAACAGGTGTTCCAATGTTGACTTCAATGGTGTCCTCCACAAGCAGTGTGGAACCATGTTCTAAAATAATCGACAAAGTGGTGCATTGGTCTTTGTCTTCATCTGGTGGCTCAACTAGTTTGTCGAGTTCACCTAAGTAGGAAGAAAATGGATCACCAAGGTCCAAAAAAGGCCATTCGACAAAGGCATGTGGATAATCTTACACTAATTGATCAAGTTTTTGTTGTTGTTTTGAACTGATTCCTAAATGGCATGAAGTTCTAGAACTGGAAGAGGCATGGGCTTCATTTGAAAGAAAGTGAACTTCCCAATATAATATAACCTAAGATATGTTTTCACCATGGGACTTGTCTTTTTCTTTACTTTTACCTTGGTCCAAAAGTACCTCGAAGAGGTTTTCACTTTAGAACATCAATGTTTTTATTTTTTTTATTCATGACCAAGGAAGTTCATCTGCTCTCTAAAACAGGTGATAAGATCCAGTATAATGGCAAATATCTATTTGTGATCACAAAGTGGCACATTATCTCTGAGGCCCATAATTTCATAAATTGCCTTATTGTTCTAAAAATAATCTAATGGTATGTAAGAATATTGTTGGTTTCGGTCGATTAATTAGGGATGATAGAGGAAAAAAGGGGAATAAGATGGCACAACTTAAATGGTATATATGGTATTTGGGTCAAATCAATTAGTATCGATCAATTCATTATAGATGCTATAATAGGACTCTACATCATTATAGACATTATCTATGTTAGACGACAAAATATAATTACTCTTGAGATATATGGGGTCAACCCTAGGCAGTTTGTATTTAATACCTCAAGTTTAATTATGTTTAGCAACTAATACTGGCTCAATGAGTCCTTTCTATTTTGCCCCTCGGCCTTTACCCTTTTAGGCTTGATTATCCATTGTCTTGTTTAGGATAAGATACTTTGTATTTTAGTAGTAGGTGTTTAAAACATCATTATATAGCCATGAATCATCATCGAGCTTGATTTCTTCTTACTCCTAGGATGTGGTTTTGATAAAAAATAACAGTCCTATGTGACGAGAATTATTCTTATTACGCCATTCCATATTAGGAGTTTTATTTTTAGGCCTACCATATACTTTAGGCATCTTAGGCAATTTAGCTATATGAAACTCATTACTAATTCTATATTCCCCCAAGCCATTGTCTTGAATAATGAAATGATCAACTATTTATGTAGGTGGTGTAGGTGAAGTAAAAGTAAGGGTGATTGGATCCACATAATTAGATTTAGGTGGTTGATTAATTTATCACCTTACCCTTTTTGGGAATAGGCTCTATGCCAAAGTGATAGTTGTAGCCTTCATATTATGCTTCTAAATGTTTACATAATTGATGCAATTGCAAGTCACCAGGAATAGTGACTTCTAACCTAGAATGAGGAAACTTGATACATTAATGAAGGGTAAAAGGTACAACATGGACTTCATGAATCCATGTTTGCCTAAGGAGTAAATTATATGATAGTTCTAAATCAAGAACATGGAATAGAGTATCGTGGGTTAAGGGCCCAATGATAATAGGTAAATAAATCATACCCTAAGATTCTTGTTCCTTATTATCATAAGCTTTGATGGTATTGGTATTTGGTTGAAGATCAGTTATGTATAGCCTAAGTTTTTGACCAGCTTCAACGTTACAATATTCAGCCTTGAACCATTGTCTATAAGGACTCATTTGACCTTATATTGAGAAATGATTGCTTCTATATAAAGTGAGTTGTTATGTAAAGGTCCAATGGATGACATTTCTAATTGATCAAAAGTAAGTTGTTGGTGTGGACCCAAATGACTCACAAGTGTTTAGAATTTATTGGGTGCAATGTCACTTGGAGCTTTGGATTGGCTTAAAATCTCATTCAATATGTTTTTATGGATATTTGATTTATGCAAAATATCTAAAATATAAATTTGCACAAGTTTATTTTATAATTATTCCATAATATCATAAGGCTTGTCCTTAATAGGAGCAATTGGCTTGGTCTTTTAAGGTGGAGGAACTTGAATGGGATTTTTGGATGAAGAAGGTGTAAGACCTTGAATGGTAACCTTTGAGTTTTGAGTCATGATTGCACAAAATCAAGTCAACAGAGGGTTATTATAATTAGGAGTGTAAAGGCCTAAAATGGTAAATCTTGGATATTGATTGGAATTTGGGCCATTACGAACCAAAGGAGGATTATGGATAAATGGAAGTGGAGGTCCAAGAATAGATGATGAAGATCTTCGACTATTGTTGGCAATTAGCTTAGGATTAATCTTAATGGTAGTAATGTGTCCATTAGTAATGCAACCTACAACATTATAGTTGCAAGGGCCACTTTTATATTGACTTGATTGGAATGGGTGTCTTGACCTTGATTTTGATTTTGATATTGTTATTTCTATCTCAGATGTTAATTTTGAGGAGGTCTATTTGATTATTATTGGCATTATGTTACAAAAAAGGGTTCTGATATATACCCAACTCTTTATTAAATGTCATGGCAATATTACCCAATGTTATCTCTCCACTTTTAAGTAAATATTGAATAAGATGGCGAAGCTGCACACATCTATAAATAGAATGGCCTTTACCTCGATGATAGTCACAAAAGTTGTTCTTATTGTACTAATCTAGTTTAGGCTAGTTTTTGAGAAATAGTTTTGGTATTGGCTAAACAATCATGTTGGCGGTAACTAGATTTTAGAAAACCATTTTAATGGGCTCATCAAGATTACTAAAAAATATGTTATTATAATGGCCTTTTCTTGGAGGCAGCCTTTGTAATGCAAGAGGTTGAGTAGGTGGCTTTGCTTGAATAGGCGGTGGTCGCACTATTTATACGTGATGTGATTTGATCACCCCATCTCCTACGACATTTCTATTTATGTTAAATGGTTTAGGTTTTTCATAGGTACTTATTCGTGCTTTCACAAGAGCTCATGCTCAAGCCTTACTCTAAGTTTGGTTATGAGAATAAAGCTTGATGATTCTTTTATCGATGAGGGCCTATTCTATTTATATCCCTTTGGAAAGAATTTCTTCAAATGTATTGGCACAAATAAGTTTGAGGTTATGGATGACATCAAACCGTAGATTTACAATGAACATCGCAATGAATTGTTTGTCAGGGAGATTATGCGAATTTTAGCTAGCTAAAGAGTGCCTTGTTGTAAATAATTTGCAAAGCTTTCTCCTCCTCTTTTTTTAGTTTGACATAGGTCCAACATGGTTAGCTCATGTTCCACATTGAAAGAGAAGTGTAATACATTTTTTTCTAACAAATCATCAAAATTATCCATATAATTATTGGGTAAACCAAGAAACCATTATAAAACATGTCATGTCAAACTATAGGGGAACAAACGAAGTAGGTATATAAGGTTATATGCAACTTATTGACATGCAACAAATAATTCTTTCAAATGCTCTTTCAAATCACTTTTTTCTTTGTAATTTTCAAATTTAGGCATCTCAAAGTGATGCAGAAAAGGTATCTAAAGATAGCTCATATCAAAAGGATAGGAGCATATGTCATCTAATTTAAATTTCTTGCTTTGATTTCCTACCTGAATGGCATAAACTACATCTTTGATCTCTTTTAAATACTGAAAGGTAGGAATGAAATGAGAGGAAGTGGGTAGATTTTGTTGGGTATTTGAAGGTACAGTACCCTAACTCAAATAAAGAGGTAGTACATAATATTGAGAAATGTGAACGTAATTGGTTCTACCAAGAATATTCACCATTTGGGTAAAGTTGTGTTGTTGATAGGGAACTTATTATTGGTAATGTACTTGATATTAAGTATGGCATTTGATTTGGAGGAAACTGGGGCCTGAATGAAGGAATGTTTTTTTGGGAATTGAAGGGGAACCTATTGTTGATTCTTAAGAATTTGACATGTAGAAGGAATTTATTGTTTAAATGGCACATGTTGTTGGTTTAAAGAGTCTCTTTGTTGAATATAAGTGGAAATCAGTTGACTAATAGAAACATGTTGTTGGCTAGATGACGTTGGTTGGGGATTGATTGACGTTACAATGGAACATTGGTCGCCACCTATTGAGGTGGGGAATTAGTCACCACTTTTTAATGTGGAGGATTGGTAATGTGTTGTTGTGGCTCAAATGGGTTTACAATTTATTGTTACAAGGTGCTTGAAATGTTAGTAGGAGGAGGTCATGGAAACAATAGAATAATGTTTTGTTGTGTGTTGGATGGTACTTGATGTGGGTTGAAATATGCTACTTGATAGCTATCCACCACATGTTGTGTAGAATCTACAAAGAGATTTGAGTATGGACTGGTTGTTAGATTGGTTTCAATTATGGGTATGTTAAACACATCCAAAACCAATGTTTTAGAGGCAAATGGATTTGGATTGTAAACAAGATAATTAGACAAATCTAATGGTTATTCTATTGGAGGATTATATTTCACCAAAGGTGGATTTTGAATATCCAATGTAGCGAGAGAGCTAGTGAGACTAGCCAAAACTTCTTTAACTCATTGGATTTGGTTTTCAAGAAATTGGCCTTGGGAAGATTGATCAACAAGTTAACATTTCCCCTTGTTTGACACAATAAGAGCTTGACTAGAAGCTAGCATATAAGTTATTATTGGCTAGAGGTAACTTGGTTGTCTATTAATGTAAGAGGTGTTTTTTTAGGTGTTCTAACCAAATATCGCAAATCCTCTACAAGAAAATCAAGTGGAAAATTTACACCCATCTCCAAAAACCTAATAAAATGTTCATTTTTATTGTCAAATAATTGTCGATTAAATTGGTCTTGTCTATATTCATCACTAGGTGGTGGGTTGACAAGATATGTTGGATTAGGTCAATGTTCGGTGTCAAAAGGCACATGTGATAGGTATGATTGGTATTGGCCTTGGTCAATATTAAGTGAAACAATTAGAAGGTATGAGTTATGTTACTCAATTTCAACATTGGATGGTGCATGAGCAAGGCATTGTTGGTTTTCTTCACCCTCCACGTATGAATCATACCCATACGGATTATACACCACATCATCGTAAAATGAAGGGTTGTAAGTATCCCCACTAAGAATGTACTTAGGCATACCTAAGTTTATAATCTTCATCTTGAAAAGGTCTTGAATGCATAAAACTATGCATTGACTTGGTACGTGACTTCCCTTGGGATACCACTTGGAAATTGGTTTATCAATGCAAATGCTTCAAACTTTGATAAATCAACAAGTTTGGGCACAATGGATTTTAAATATAAACACTCAATATTTAGACTTAGGAAATGTTTTTCGCCTCGGTCTTGATTTAAAAAGGTCTTGATCTTGGAAACTTGTTTGTGAGTAAAGAAAGGAAACTTGGCCTATTTGAGATACCTTAGAAACTTTGGAAATGTAAAGGTTGGCACTATAAATGGTCTTGGTTGAAAATGGTAAGTCAATATTCAAAATAGACTTCAAATTTTGGACTTTCCAAAGGGAATTGGTTTTGGAAATGGTGTTGGCAATTATACTTGGAATATAAATTTGGTTTGAAATCAAATGAATGGCATAACGACACACATGAACAAGAAGTTTGGAATTAGTTTTAACTTTGCAAAGAAAGTTGAATTGGTTTGAAATAGCAATTTGATACTTGACAATACTCTTAGTTCAATTTTGGTATCCTAATGACATCGTTTGGACAAACAATATAGTTATCAAGACTAAGCTCTAACATGTCACTTTGGTTTGACTTGGAATTTTAGCATAATAATGCCTCATTATGTGTGTATAGAATAGTTTTGGTTTTGGACTTGGTTGGTTTGATTTGGTCTCAAGTATAAAAAAGGTTTTGACACAACAATCAATTAATAACACACAAGCATTACAAGAAAATTTAATAATTGACATGGGTTTGCATCACATCCATTAAACCTTATAAAACACTTGCCTTGAGAGAGGATTAAAATTTTAAATGTTTGTTAAATAAATTATTGTAATTATTGGTACTGTTTTTACACCCCTTTATGTCTCAAGGTTCATATAATTAAGGTCATATTCAATGGTCATTACCTTTGCACCCTTGCATCAATGAATGATTTGCAACAAAAGAGGCATTTATGAAGCAATCCAAGATTGGTCCATTCACGATAGGGTCTTGTCCTTTCACAACCATTTCAGTTGTAAGGGTATCAATGAAGTGATATTGAATTTGAGGTTTGTTTACTATTTTACAATGGGCTATCTAAGCCTATTTACCTCATGATACGTGGACACAAATCTTTCAATGAAGAAGTTCAATCTCATTGCCAAGATTGCTCCTTTCGAAGGTATCACACATCGACCTAGGATATTAGAAAGAACTCCCTGAAGTTACTTTCCTTACATGACTTTATGCAAGTACAAAGTCATGGCTTCATGATGGCAATGTTCATCAATTTATAAACCCTACTAGATAAGTGGGGTTTGGTATGATGCTAGGATGTCACTTCCTAGGTCAATACACCCCTGAAAACTTGTGGGAAGTTGATGAAATCCACCCCACCAAGTCAAAAATAGAATTAGGGTAAAGGCAAATAAGAACTTTTAAGTTTTTGAGTCACCCAAAATGGGAGAGCATACATGCAAAGAGAACCCACAAGATGAGCATACATGCAAAGAGAACCCACAAGACAATCAAGCAATAAACAAACTTTTCAAGAAAGTAAATAGAATGAAAATGAACAAGTTTGTTTAAGAGTGTGAATTCATTTTACTACCTAAATCAAAATGTCAATTAGAGTTGATTAGTTTGACCCAAAACACCACTATTTAGCTAAGATCCTATAACACAAAAAGATTATAAGTTTGATACAAGTGGTTTTGAGCCAAAAGGAGCTTGAAAATTGATTTGTTTTAAGTCTCAACCTTTGCGCATAATGATTTGACCATTTAGCAGGTCGATTTCACTGCTAAAACCTTCAATTTTGCTATTAAACCCTGTAAACAAAAAACAAAAAATCAATAAGAACAATTTCACTATTATCAAGAATGATTTCACCACTAAGCATGGCAATTTATGCATAGGTAGAGTTGAACACACAATGAGATTACACAAAATAAGAATAACTACAATATATTTTATTCAACATATTATGAAAACAAAACATAGGATATTATATAGCCATAACAATAATAACACAACTTCTTACTAAATAGGAAGGCATAATAACAAATAACCTGGTATAGAGTCATGGGTATAAAAAATTGACAACTAAAGCAAACTAACCTAGGTAATATCAAAATTACTAATTACTGTATTAAATCTACTCATGTGAATACTAAATTTTCCTAATATACCCCCTCCCTTAATTTTTACATGGTATAACACATCTTGTTCTCAAACTGCGACATGCCACCAACGAAGCTGACCTCATGATCTTGATCCAAAATGAAAGTCACTCCTCATCAAATTTATATGGTTTTCAATAGGTTTACCACAAACCTGGACATGAATAGGGGCTCTTCAACCTATTCACCTCATGTAGTTTTATGGATCACCACTAATCTTATCAAGATCTACGAGTGCTACTGTAATTCTTGATCAACACTCTAATATCCTTTTACATCAGGGGATTACATAAGAGTAACTCATATATTACAAGTGAACGGGTAAACACTCATGTTCTTATTTTATCACATACAAACCAGTACCAAAAATAAAACATATTCACCACTAAAGTAGAAGTGGCCCCATCATTAGTGGCTAACGAGAGGCGTAAAAAGCCTCCATCCTTCAATACCTCCAACCTCCTTCATAAGAAGCTGCTTACTCAGCCGACAAAGATTTAAAGTGCTTACTGAATTGTTGATGATAAGACCCGCCGCCCCACAGTCCCTCGCCCCCCACCATAACTTGGGCATCACATACAAGTGATATTGCATTCATTACAATAAAGGTTTTGACAATTGACAACACATGACTTAAAAAAATACTTTTTGACTCTTATAAAATCCAATTAAAGATTGGATTGGACACTTTTGAATTTTTTAAACATATAAAGAAACCACTTATTTAATTCAAATACTTATTGGACACATACTAAGGACAATAAAACTTTTAATAAGACCATACTTTTTAAAACAACATTAAATAAAAAAACCACACTAATACCTATTATCGACATGAACTAAATACCTAAAACAAATAACATAAAAACCTAAACAAGACACAATATTAAAACTCAATATTTATTTTTTTGAAATAACTTGTAAACCTATAAAACTCTTGACTATTTGAATATCATAATCTTTAAATAGATAAGAAGAATCACACTGATTGCTTGGACGAATATTTAATAGAATGGTGGAACAACATGGATTTGTACAGTCGAATCAGTGATGAAAATATGAAATGCGAAGTACATAAGAAATGGATAGAGAACTCCACATCGTTATACAAAATGCATATAGTGTTGAATGGCAAATTTGAGGCAGTCTTTAATGGTCAGAGATTGAGATCTGATCAGGGTAAAGAAGACAAATCCAAAATTGATGTCAACAAGAATCTACAGTACACAAAGATATTTGTACACATAAAATGTTTGTATGAATAATTTCATTGAACTAATGTGCAGAGTGAAATATAAAAGGCACACAGGGATAAAAGAAATCGATGACAATTAAAAAAGAAAGATCTTGCACAACTAACAAGAGAGTCAAAATATTCAGCAGGTGCATGATAATAAACACTATGAACAATAGGTAAAAATGCATCTCGAACGTAGTTAGGAGTGATCTCAAGTGGTCTAGACTTTGGTCGATGGGGATCCTGACAAGATTGGATATCTTAATCTCTACGAGACTACATTAATATTCGCAAATGAAGCTTACAAACTTTTCAAATAGAATAATCTCTTCGTACAATAGGGCAACCAAAAATTATAATGGCTCTACTCCACACAATTTCTCAAGACTACATCACTATTTTGATACCATTGATATGTTTTAGAAGAGCTTTAAGCACAGACAAAACTGAGCACATAGTGAGAATACACAAAATATAATAACCAGAGTATATTTTATTCAACATATCATGAAAAAAAACATAGGTTATTATATAGCCATATCAATAACAAAACTTCTTACTAAATAGGATGGAATAATAATAAATAACCCGATATAGAGTCATGGGTATAACAAACTAACCACTAAAGTAAACTAACCTAGGTAATATCAAAAACACTAATTACCATAGTAAATCTACTCATGTGAATACTAATTTTTCCTAACAGATTTTGCTATTGATCTGGATTATTTCATTACTGATCTAGATGGTTTCATTGCTAGAAATTGTGATTTTGCTAATTATAGTCCATGATTTCGCAGAGAAGAAAATAGAAAACAAACAAAATGATTTCACCATTAGAAGAATAATTTCGTTAATCGAAATAACAATTTCGCTAATTAGAACAACAATTTTGGACATCTAGAGAAACAAATAGAACAAAAAATACAAAGAGACAATTTCGTTGTTATAATGCAATTTTGCTAATGGGAATGATGATTTCACTGATGTATCTGATGATTTCATTATTAAGAGTTATAAGTAGAAAAAACATAAAACAATAAAGATGATTTCACCATTTTGAAATGATTTCGCTAATGTCTTGAATAATTTTGCCATTTCATGACACAATTTTTTTGATAAAGCTACCGAATTCACCATTTACTCTTGAACGAGTTTTAACACAATTTTGAAGGAAAAATAAGAGAATTAGCTTGTTAGAAGGTTAATTATGGTAATTAGAATAATGTTAGCGGTCTAAAAGAGGTTGTGTTGTGCGTCCAATCCTTCGAGCAGTCTCATCGGGCATGCTATTATGTAGATCAGGAATCCAAGAGAGGTTAGTTAATTGTTAGTGAAATAATCAAAACAACTTAAAGAAATAACTTTTCAAGCATAATCCCTAAGTTGAGTTATGTGATAAACAAACAAAAAATGCAAATTGAAAAGAAAAAACCAACATTTTTACCTCTCTTGAATATATGTTTGAAAATCGGTCTAAAGAAGCTGAGCTCGGCTTGTAGATGTCTTTGTTGATGCATGATTCTATACGTGGGGAACACCTCTCCTTGTCTGTATTTGGTCTTGGCTTTGGCTTAGCATGAGAGAGAGAGAGTTGATAAGCTTCTTGGAATAATCTAACAGAGTAAGTTTACTTTGGGAAGCTTGATGAATTGAGAGGTGTGAGGGTTATATTTATAACTTTCTCGAATCAAAATGGACCGTTCATCTCATTTCAAGACGGAGGGTTGAGGATCAATCCTCAAATCCATGATTATACCTTTAGAGGGTGTAAGAAAGGCCATTTAAGGCCTTTTAGAGTATGGAAGAGATTTTGGAAGAAAAGTGCAGTCATTTGTCCTCTTTAGTGTGGTAGAGGGGAAGAGGGTGTAAGAGGGGTGTAAGAGATGTAAGAGTGTGTGTAAGTGGCCATATCATAAGCCACCTTTCCCACATTTCACTCCATTCCATTGTCTTGTCATTATGACATCACTTGTGTGAGGCAATAATTCAATTTTGATTATAGGAAAATAGGCTATTCCAAATCCATGGAATTTCCTATTAGAAGAATGATTAGGGTAATTAATCAAGGTGATTAACTGGCAATTAGAAGAAAGGTGAAGTTTGCAATGTTTCTTTGTCAAACAAGTATTCACTTAATTAGCATGTGAACACACTTGCAAAGGGTTGATTTAATTCAATATGCACTAGACTAGATAAATGATGCAAGACGATCCCTTGCCCTAATTAGGGATGTATCATTGTGATTTTGGTTTAAAATGACAATTATATGGGTAAATTAGGTCCAGTTCAAGATTTTTGATTAAATATGCACGCAATTGCAAAGAGCCATTATGAACGTAGTTTAGACACAAAAGTGGTTAAAATTAAAAGTCTACATTAAGTTCCTTTTCTTATATGTTTTAGATTTTTTCAGTGCAAAGTAGTAGGCAACGAGCCTAATTATCAACTCATCTTCCGTTATTTTCAACCATGTGTATTTTTTGTTTAGGTTCTCTTTCTTCACTTATATGATTTTGCACCATGTCTCTGTAATTAGCATCGTCACTCCTCCATGTTTTCTAATTTTAATCCTTTCTTCCAAATTGATATTTTATTATACCCTTTAAAATATGGGACTTTGAAACCATCATGTTCATGAGTTTCAGTGAGCATGATAATGTATTTTCCCTGTACGATGGGCCCTAACCTAAGACCTCTTCTTCAAGGGTGTGTACAATTACAACATATCATGATCAAGTACTCTCACCGCCCCCACCGACCCCCCCCTCTCCCAAATCCCTATTTACCGTGTGTCATTTGATGGTTGTTTTGAGCTTTTCTATTTTATAACCATGCCAATTTTATTTCATTTGCCTTGACTTTCCCCATTCTTTCCTTCTCTCTTCTTTTTATAAAGCATTCATAAAGAGAATAAAGTTTGGCTCGATCTACAACTCCCTTATTACATATTCCATCCCCAAATAAAAACCAACAAGTAGAGCCCTAGTGTTGACTTTTTTGCAAAATCAGGGGTATTTAAAATCAAAATGCCTTCTAAATTTCTAATTAAGTCTCCTACACCAAACAAACTTAGGTTCCCCTTCGAAAAATCAAATTTAACATTTCCTCCAAAAGGGTTGCCCTTTTAACTTACGTTGCACCTTAGCCCCAATAGCGGTGGATGTCTTAACTTCATCTTATTTTATAAATAAATATATTATTTTACATTTAAAAAATACAAATGAATGTCTTGTCTACGAATGTCACTTGGAGGGTTGTAATGTGACCTATATTTAATATGACATTCAAATTTACCATTGAGTTTTTTACTATGTCAAAATCTCAAATATTGATTTCTTTGTGAACTTTGATAAAGGAACTTTATTGTACTAATTGATGTTTACTATTGGAACACTTCATTTATTCAATAAAAGATAACGAAGGCTACAAAGCAAGGTGACTTGTGGGTATGTACGACCTAGTCTCCATGCCAATGGACACCACCAACTCAACAACCAACCCTCAAGACACCCTTGTTGCCCGGGCATAACCAAGCAAGTGAAAAATCAAGAAAATAAATATCAATCCTCAATAAACATCAGGTTACCAAAACCCCTATCCACAATACAATATTTTTTGCCCCTTTTTTGAACCTTTGTCCAACACTCTTGCCGAGTATTGGCAATTGGACTAGCAAGAACCATTAGAAGCCCAAAATGAAACTAAAGAATAGTCATGGGTTACTCCTCATCAAATTTAGAAGATTCAAATTCGTGTTATCTCTTGATTCCTCCACCTTTGGTCATATCTACAGATGTCGCTCTGGAAGAAGAATTTGCCAAGTCATTTCTCCAAAATCCTCTACTCCCTCATTCTTTCCTGTACCATCTTTAGCTTCCTTGACCTCATTTCAAAGAGGATGTTCAAACATTGCCAACCTTTAGAATTAACAGCGTGGTCTTTTTTTCTTTTTTGGTTTGTTTGTACGAGGACATAACCCCTGGAGATGGCCAGTCTGATGGCAGAAACAACATCTAAAGGCAGTGTTTTTATAATCCAAAGTTTGGGTCCCATGTAAACTATCATGATTCAACTATATTTTATTAGGGAGACCTTTGCTAAGTTCCACCTCTGCACAAACACGAGCATAGGTGAAAAACCCTTGTTTACACTGCTCACTATCCATCTCAACGAATTTTCCAAGTGTATTTCCAATAACTTCCCAAACAAAGGGGTGTTAAAAGGGAAGAGAAAGATTTGGGCGCTGAACCCAAATCGACATTGTGGACACCACCATAGTTGTGGGGATCAAAATCTAAAACCAAGGAGTACTAAAAAGCCCAACTCTACCCCAAAGCCAAGGTCCCTTAGAACATAACTAAATCACACAATTACTGGTCCAGGTAGAATAAATCCACTAGTGCATCTCCTTTGATCGAGATTAGAACCCATTAAATCTACAAATAACTACAAATTCTTTAAATGCAAAAAATAGCTCATTTACCTCAGAGAGAGAGACTTCCTCTACTGGGATATCATCTAGGTTCTCCACAATGTACGAACTGAGAAAAACCAATGGAGAAGCTGAAGTTGGAGGAGCCTTAGGGCGAGCAACATCCTTTTAGGAAAGACCAGAATCTAGTTTCATCATACTAATTGATGTTTCACTTATCTAAAACCCTTTTTTCTCCAAACCTTTGAGGGAGAACATGATCCTTCTCTCAATGAGGGGCAAACATGAGTGGCCCATTGGGAGGGAAGAGGAAGGAGAAATTATCGTCTATTCAAATAACGGCGAACCACATTCTATTATAAGTTAGTGAAGGTTTTTAAGAGCAATATTAATTAGACTTGTATAAATATTTTAAATATATTTATCTAAAAGACTCTGATATGTATCAATCTCAAGGTTTCTATCTTGGATTTGTCCATCGAAGGGTTCTATATTGATTAATAACTCCATCACTTTCTCCATTAATTTTCCATGGAATAGTGATTGATAGCCTCAATATCGCTGCACCATTATATCTTGCTCATAACAATCTTAAAAAAAAGGGGGGGGGGCGCTCTAAACTCCATCACATGCTTAAGATATTGTCATTTTCCAATCGCCTTCTCCAAATAAGAAGGAAAATTGTCCTATACTGGTTAAATGGACATTAAATTTAAAATATACTATTTTTAGTGATAGCTTATACTATTATATTCGCTCTTCCTAATATTAAGCTAAGAGCCAAGGATTAAGGGGTATTCATTCCGCCAAAGTCGCTCGAGGCACGCTCCAAAACTCATTCTTTTAATTGTATCAAGTTTTCTAGCAACAAGAATTGATTTGTAGTGAACTCTTTATGAACCAAACAACTTCACCAATTAAACCAACAAACGTTCTCACACACACACATATATAATATTTAAATTATTTCAAAATGACTTCCATAAATAATTATTATCCAAATATTATATTCAAAACCCATAAATATTTATTTATAGGAGGCGAACGTTTTGAACTTCAGCCCGGGTAACTTCTTATCTCCCTTTGAAATTTCAAATCTGTATCCGCAATTAACACCGTTTTTTTTAACATACTTATTTTTGCCCTGCTTTTGACTCCCACAAATACAATAGTTCAAATGTGTTCAACTTATCTTCCAGTGACCGTCGATTTTCAACTCATCTAACGGCTGTCATTCAATCCCGCCTTTGGCCTTTTCAAAGCCACCATGCGGATTGGCGCCATGAAGTTAAACCCTCACTTTGAATCGCAGATCTATTTTTTGAGCATTATTTTGATCATTTTTTACCCTAACGCTCACATTTTACGATTCGACAGGGTTCCGATCCGACATAAATCCCTGTATATTTCTACGAATTGGGACGTCTGATTTTTTCGTCGTTAAAACAAGTCGAGAAACCAGTTTTTTCGTAAAGAAATGCCAAAGAAACAGCAAATCGCAATGCATAAACATTTTTAGCAGTGCCGTGGTAACATCTTCGAGTTCAAGTCTTTGTGTGGCGATTTCAAGTACATTTGCTGAAGAAATTTGTCTTTCATGAGGTCAAAGACAAAAAAATGTTAAATAAGGCTCTGTATTCACTGTAAAGAAATGAGTCCAGTAAGGCGAGCTCGAAATTTTGATCTCAACGGCTAAATTTGGGAAAAAAAGGGGAATTACAGTGTTTCAGTCCATATACTGCAATTTAGCGTCTTAGCAGGTACATTAAGAGGCTTTGTTCCAGGGTTTGATCGTTCCCTGTTTGAGTTTTCGTCCAAGAAATGAGGGTTTTTTAAAGAGCCAAGCTAGATTGATGAGGCGGCATTCTGTCAACTTCGGAAAGAAAGAAGCATTTGAATCTTCACATTTTTTCCGTCCGAAGGAGTGACAACCCAGGCTCCAAGTAGCTGCAGTCTTCAAATAAAGTATTATTTATTGTCCCTGTACGAGATGCCGAGTTCTCAGACCTAGAGTTCTTTCATCGGGACCATTTTTCCACGAAGACATATATACTTTAATGTATTTGAGGGTTTGAAGGTATTGAAACCAATGGATCAGCAGGGGGCCACATTAGAAACCTTTTGCAGTGACGTGAATGGCAGTGGTACAAATTATGACCCTGCCGAAGAGAAATCGTGGTACATTCTTACAATTTTGGCCAGAATAGGCCGGCCAAGCATGCCAGAAGAAATATCAGAGAGATGCAGGTTCATCTGTGTAACCCCAGATGAAGTTTTGCATCTTTGTCGTATTCCGAATTCGCCTTTGTGCATTGTAGATGGTCGGATAACCTCCTCCCCTCTAGCGGTATATACTTTTGAGGAATCCTGTAGTAAGTCAGTTTTCGATTCAAGGTTTACTAGTACCAAAGAAACAATAAGTGAGCTTCCTTTAAAAGGTTCAAGGAAAAGGCTTCTTGAGGATTTGGTGGAAACTGATACCTCTAGACAAGCAAAGAAAGTCCGCAAGCTGGACAAATTCTTCAGTGTAGAGAACTGCCGGCAACCTCGAACTCCATCTCCTTTAGGTCGGGATCCTTCCAATATTCCCACAAATTTAGGTTTGTTTCTGCCCTGGCCTTCGGCAGTTTTAACAGAAGCTTGAAAGTTTAATGGATGTTGGTTTTTCATTTGACATTGTTTTCTGGCCTAAAGGCTCGTCTACAACTCATTTGCATTTGTGTGTAAATTAGAAGGATTTGGAGTTGGCGGTGGAGGTCCTGAAGTTAATGAAGCTCCTGAACTTGGCAATGGAGCTGCTAAAGGTGATGAAGTTCTTGGAGTCGACTATGGAGTCTCTAAAGGCCATGTAGCTCCCGGAATTGGCAGTGGAGTTGCTCAAGGTGGCAGAGCTCCTGGAGTTGGAGACAGAGAAGCTAAAGGTGATGTAGCTCCTGGTATTGGTGAAGAAGGTCCTACAAGTGACAATAAGGTACCATGAGTCTATTTTCTTGTCCACCTATTTGAGGTCATAAAGTCAATGCATTGTTATTTATAACGTCTTTCACTGTCAGTGTTCATTGTTTTCAACAGGTGTTTTACCCTTCTTTGTTGCTTTCAGCCCATTTTTGGTGTAGAGTTTCTTCTCAGGGACTCTTTGAATATTATCAATGCATGCCAGTACCTAAGACTTTCCTTTCCCTCTAAAATACATGGCCTGTGTATATAATGAATTTTCAAGCAATGTAGTCATAACTGTTAGGATCTGAGCCATGGCTCATTTTCCTATACCAGTATTCAAGACTATCCAACATATGCCGAAACAAGCAGATTGATGGAGTCGTGATTGAGGGTTGAATGAACAAACGTCAACTGCTCAGCCAATCAGAGTGCACAAACAAAGTATGGAAGCAAAACAAGAACACATTCAAAATCTAAAATATGACATTTCATTAATCATTTTTCAGAAAACTCAATATGTCAAATATTTGGAAAAATTATATACACACTGACACACCAATCTTATACAATCTTCTCTCAAACTGGTATCACAACACTTACACACACATCTTGACTTATGGACTTTTTGGCAATCTCTCTTGGAATCAATTCTAACTCACTTCCTTGCAAGCTTCCCTCACTTTGCCAACTTCACTCTTCTCAATTCCAAAGGCTGCTATCTTCATTTTGGACCGAATTTTATCTTCACAGTTCTTGCCCATTACAAGAGGGAAGAATGACTAGTGGAGAAGATAAAATGATTCACCTTCCAATTGTTACAAGATCTTGGGAATCAAGATGGAATGATCCAAGATATACAACTATAGATGGGTGAAATGAGATATGTGTCAGAATTGGCATCTTCACGTGTCCACGAATCAACACATTACACATTTCATGCTTCTGCAACTTGAAATTAACTTGCCAAAGTGTTAATGAATTAGGTCTTGTGAAGGTTCAATTGGCAAATAACACATGGCATGATTATCACCATTACACATGTTGATTCTCTCACTCTCAGGGATTCAACCTGGTATTTTGACAAATTTTGTCAAGCATATAATGTTTTACAGGTTGGACCGTAATTTTAGCCCTGCAAAGAATTGTTGTTGCTAGACCATAAAGTGACCCACATGGTGTTGTTTGCATGTTACCATGCCACATGAGGATCTTGATGGTACCATTTTTATTGAAAATCATGCGATTTAAAAAAAATTACACTCAATGTGTATTTGTATGAAGAAGATATGGTCTTTGCAAAGTATTATTGTCGCAACACTGCGTTGTGTGCTTCAATATGGTTTTAGAAAAAGGGCACTCGATTCCAAGTCCATAAGCCAAGGTGTCTCTGCCATGAGACCAAAAAGTGATCTCCAACATGATCATCCCAATATTTTTTCCAACATGTTTCTCCTCTCCAAATTCAACAAAATGGTCTTCAAAATGGTGTCGCCTTCGCAACACCATGTAGTGGTTTCAAAAATGTACGAACAAATTATCTGTCCAGGGATGCTATTTCAGCATAGACTAAATGAATGAATGAAAGATTTTAATGACGCCCACGAGATCAAGCAGTCTAAGTGACCAAGAGCCGGAACATCAAGACATTTTTAGGTTATTTTCGATTTCAGATCTTCTACTATGAAACTTGATCAATAAACCAACTGTATTGTGAAGCCTAGACTCTTCAAAAAACTCACTTAGGCCACCTACTTTTAAATTGTTTTCATATTGACTTTGAATATCTACATACACAGTGCATTCAATGATGAAATGCCATTCAATTTCAACAGCTTCTTCGCTACAAAAAATGCAAGTTCTTTCTTCCCACTCTTCCATGGGGACCATCCATCTACCAGTTTTGCACCTAAGATGATGTGACTTGGTCCTCAATTGAGTTACTAAAATCCTAGCCTTCCCTTAAGAGTAGCTTGCATATAAGTCTTCTCACCATGCTCCCACGTGGGATTGAATTCTTTGATGTAATGTGCTTTTTTCCCACCAATCTGATTTGTCCACATGGCAGTCTTGATTTTTTCTAACATAAACATCTTTATTTCCTCGTCAACGTTAGGAGATTCTTGCAAATTAATGTCCCACTTGACCATCTTTTTGTTGTTTTGCTTCATCCATGTCTTCTTCCTCTGATCTAGTTTCTCCTCTACGACCATTTTGGGCCAGCAATGATTATCCATGTTTCCAACTTTTTTTAAGTAGCTTAGCAACCTGATTAATGCTGAAGCTTCCATTGGAAACGTTATAGCTTCAGCTAAAAGGATCTCTTAGGGGATTGCCATTTTGACTTTGAAGCTGCTAGTGATTAGGTGTTTTTGAATTCTTTTCAATTGTTTCCACTTGTAATTTGACATGCTACTACCCCAAACCTCACAACCATAGAGGACAACCGGTGTGACCAGCAAACCAAAAAGGGTTTTTTTGGTTTTCCAATCTCATAATTCAACTTTCTTACACCTGTTCTGAAGAAGGTAAGATGCTCTCCATTCACCTTGGATTCTTTTCGATCTACAAGTCTCCTAACTAAGTCTGTTGTGCAAATGTCCAGAATATTTGCTTATAAGTTATAACTAATATGCTTGCATCCATGGACTATATGTTGACATTTTGTATTGTGTATTTTCACTATTTACCTGAAAATCTCTGTAAAGTCCAATTCTTTGGATTTTTCTTTTAAATTGCCTTTTAAAGGTTATTAGTATGAGGTCATGAATGCCAGTCTTTCTTACGCATAGTAGTGGGACAAATCCCTTTGCCTCTCTCTGCTTTTATTGCTTTACACATGCACATATGCCAATTGATAATCATTGTTTCAACTTGATTATTTTTCTTTTTGCACCGGAATGCAAAAGGAGCTGGGTTATTAGAGATAGTCTTTGAAAGGGCCCTTTCATTTGGTCCATTTGATAGAATAAAATGTATTCTGGGAAAATATTATAGGACCATTTATGACTTCACAATCGAATTACTAATTCGCGTATGGCATCCATCCCAAACCATCACAATAACATCAAAGTACAAAATTGAATTCTCTAGACGTTTGTGGATTAGAATGAAACCACAAGACAGCCAAAATTTCAACTGAGATGAAGAGCTGGAGGTTTCATAAGCATGCAGAAGAGATAGGCACAACAATGATGGGATATGGCATCAACATCTACAGAAGCATAGAACTAAGGCCTTGCATGCCTGTGTCCAAGGAGAGGAATTGATAACTTCACAGACAATAGCTCAAGAAGCATCTCTATGGGATTTGCAAGCACAAAATGCACAGTTACAAATAGTAATGCAGGGACTTGGCCAGGATGGGGGACAGAGAAGAATCTGTTGATAATCAATGGACAGGGCATATTAGCGATATTTGATGTTATTGACATCTAACACATTGTTTTAGATGGTTGAAGAAAGATGTGGATTTGGTTGTGGATATGCATCATCGAGGTAAATTTCCATGACCAAAGACTATGACAATGAAGTAGAATGTAACATAGTTTTTGTTGAGCAATAGAGTTATCCTCTGCATTGCAAACCAATGGTATCGTTAGGCTTGCTTGTGTAGAAAAGTGAAAACTTTCATATTCTTGAAGTATTGATGAGTTTAAGGGTTCATGTGAAAGAAAAGTTTGGGGCATTGGCAATGGCAGCAGCCACATGTGCAAAGAGATTGGGAAATGCATCAAGGAACCTTACAATGAAGCACTGAGGGTTGATATGTGCATTGACCAAGTACAACTACAA
This sequence comes from Torreya grandis, assembly GCA_037957365.1. NCBI lineage: Eukaryota > Viridiplantae > Streptophyta > Pinopsida > Cupressales > Taxaceae > Torreya > Torreya grandis. The sequence goes on along the minus strand of JARHVA010000784.1, from coordinate 1,478,677 downwards.
ACAGTGGCAGGTAAACTGAGTAGGAAGTATTCAATGAGGGAAAGAAAATGTCTTGGAGACCAATACTTGGTGGAGCAGGGAGGGATCTGATACGGCAGAGAATTCCACTTTGAATTTATCTGGCCTTTCTCTTGATGTGAGATAGATTTAGTAACATAACCTGATCTGATGACATGTCACAACATGATGAGATGGCATGGCAGGATGATTAAATGCCATATGCTGCAGTGCGTTGCAAGTTGGTGTTGTGCGAGGTTGTCGATAAGGGACAATGTATGAGTTCATGGGTGTGTTAAGAATTGTGTTGCAGCAGAGAAAGATAATGTATATGGAAAGCTAACCAATCCATCAAGTGTTTGGAGTCCTTGTAAACGAATTCAATGTAACTGATCTTGATGTAAACATGCATAAATGCAACTTTGAGAGCCAATTGAAAAATACTATGTTACCGGATATGCCCCTGCAGGCACCAGAAACGGAAACGAAATGCTCTTGTGTACGGATATGCTGGGGAAATGCCCAGGGAGCGTCCATGGGCCTGCGGATATGTCCAGCCCAAAAAACATTTTTTTTTTCAATTTCACTTAATAAAAAGTCAAACATGGACTTCAAAAAACAAAATAAAGTATGAAAACCTCTCTGTAGTTTCAATAACTGGCTGTGTTTTCAAAAAGTGAGCCTCAGTTGATTCATCTGAATCTTCTTTATTAGGGCTGTATACAACAGCTATGAAGGTTGCCAGAGCAAGTCAGCAAGTCTTCCAGTTATTGGATCGTGTTCAGCCTTGCCAAAATAAAGGAAATAAATGTCTGTAACATGATCAAGATGAGGGAGAGGTTGAAATCAGTAATCTCTTTTTTGGCTTATCCTTTATGTCCCAAAAATATGGTTCTCCAGGACTCTTTTTGTGCATTACATACGGTAAAATCATTTGCACATGTATAATACGAAAGCTCAACTCATGAATAACCTCAAAGAAGAGAACAGGGCATAGTCTTAAGTTGATTTAACACTAGGTCATCTCCTTGTAATTTTCACCAAACTGCAGAGAGTGCATTTTCTTTTGTCTTTATTTTCGTCCATACATTGTAACATCTGCACTATGTACTTGTAATAAGATTAATCTAAGTTCGACAATTGAATATAATGATATTTAGCATTGAATTATTAGTATGTTTTGTGGTTATTTAACTTATTAGGTTTCCTCTATGCATATTATGTGGTTAATTTTGCTTATATAGCTATATATTTTATATTTTTAATTTTTTATATATATTTTTGTACGGCTGTATCCAAAATGTATCCAAGCCCCCAAAAGAAATTCCTCGTATCCACGTATCTGATTCTCATACCCGTATCCGTATTGGTAATGTAGGAAAAATAAGGAAAAGGAAAAGGGTTAGATAGATTGTGACTACAAGAGAGACAATTAAGCTGTCATGTCCCCTTTTTCTGGGACATTGACAGTTTTGATGATTAGCCTATTACACGACCTTCGTAGGCTAATATGATGGATAGAGGGTCATAATGGAGCTTGGATTGACTTTGATTCACAGAATTTCTACATTTGGTTTTCATTCAGGGTATTTCAGATGCATTGAGCCTGAGCTCCTACTTTTTAGGGATATTTGATATGCAGTGGAGCACCTTTATTTTGGTATGGTCACGTGCAGAATCACTCCCTGATGCACCTGCTTCGATCGGTTTGAGGATCCGACATATATTGAGGGAGATATTAATATTTGATTGATTTAATCAAATATTAATTATTTGGTCTCATTAATAATTAATAATTAATTATTAATTATTTGCTCTAATTTTAAATTAGAAACCCTAATGCTAATTTAAGAAAACCCTAATTAGGGCAAGCATATCTTTTGAGGGTATAAGGGTTTCACATGGAGGCCATTATTGATTATGCATTGATTATTGATTATTGAAAATTGAAGAAATTCTTTTGTGAAGACTGAGCCAAGGGTTCCAGGATTCCATTGCAGTGGAGAACGTTCCCTCTTCATTGTGTGTGATTTAGAGGCTGTGAGATATCAGCTGATTTATTGCCAAATTGAGAGATAGCTTCATCCAGAAGTTATCACAGAGATACAGATCTGAGAGATAGCTTCATCCAGAAGTTATCACAGAATTCCAGGGTTGAGAGATAACTTCACACAGAAGTTTATCACAGAGCTTTCCAGGTATTTCTTGATTTAGTTCATGCTTTTTGTTTCAATAAATTATACAGAGAGAGATCTGCTGTATTAGATACCATAGATTTCCAGATCAGGGATCAACAGACAGGTTGTGCTGAGTTGGCGGCCGTACTAAGTCCGTACAGGTCCGTAGAGATCCGATCAGGCACCGACATCGGTAGAGAGAGGGCTTATAGCGACCGACATCGGTCGACTGAGGACCGACGTCGGCAGAAAGCCGACCGACAGAGACCGACGTCGGCGAGATATCGACCGACGACGGCGTCTGTGTGTCGACACAGAAAGGCCGAGACCCTTCCAGATTCAGAGTTCACTCCAGGCCGAGACCCTTCCAGATTCAGAGTTCACTCCCAGATTTGCAAAACACAGGGTTTTAAGACCAGATTTTAATATTCCTTATTTGTATAACAGAGACTCATCTTTTGTAATCATCCAGAAGAATAAGTAATAAGATGTTGACTTGCTATGGACAGATTATACTGTGATTTGTGTATGCTTATTATTTGATATTGATTCTTGTTAAGAAATTCTTCTGTGAAGACTGAGCCAAGGGTTCCAGGATTCCAATTGCAGTGAAGAACGTCAACTCTTCATTGTGTGCGATTCAGAGGTTGTGAAAGATCAGCCGATCTATTGCCGAATTGAGAGATAACTTCACCCAGAAGTTATCATAGTATTACAAGTATTTGAGAGATAACTTCACTCAGAAGCTATCACAAGGGTTTACAGGTATTTTCTTTATTTTGGGTTTTTGATTCAAGAATTATCCAGATATAGATCTTTTGTGTCAGCCCATAATTCTACAGATCAGGATCAGGCATACAGGGTGTGTTATATCAGCGGCCGTACGACTTCCGTACAGATCTGCGAAAAATCCGTACGCATCTACAGAAAGTTCAGGTACCGACATCGGCGAACAGGAACTTACAGAGACCGACATCGGTCGACTCATCACCGACGTCGGCAAGGGGACTAATACAGGTTGACCGACGACGGCAGTATAACCGACGTCGGCGACTGTGTTTTTTACACAGCAGGCCGAGACGTGCCAGATTCAACCCAGTTCGCGGAATATTCAGGCTATAAGGCCGAACTTTTGATATTATTTGTATACCTGACAGAGGATCTCAAATTGTAAGCTTATGAGCAAATAAAAAGAAATTATACTGTGATTTATTCATCTATTTGAAGATATTTTGCAGAAATTCAGATAAGCAATTTGGAGCTTTGTTTTTGATATTCGAAGGGATATTACAGTGGTATCAGAGCTTTGGTCTTTGGTATCAGAGTTTTGTGTCTTTCATATATCCCTGTTTGGAGGGGATATCACAGTGGTATCAGAGCTTTGGTCTTTGGTATCAGTTTTTTTGTGCAGATAAGAGAGGCCCTAAGTAAGGGACATCACAGTGGTATCAGAGCCAAATTCCTGCCACCCTGTTGGGCATATCAGAGCTAAATTCCTGCCATCCTGTTGGGCACATCAGAACTAATGTCTTGCCATCCTGTTGGGTAGTTCCAGGTTCAATTCGATTATCAGTATGGCTCTAAGAGGGGTCAAAGATTTGGAAGAAAGCATGCACAATGCAAAGAAGAAATTAGATCATCCATTTCAGCAAGTAGATGACACTCTAAAAATTTTGGAGGAGTTGGACACTTATTTAGGCAAGGTTAAGCATTCAAATACTTATGAGATGCAAACAACGTTATTTCCAGCGTTTGATTCGTTGGTGAAGCCCCGATTATTGAGACATCATGATGAGGTGGTAAGACTTGCAGCTCTCTCTTGCATTAGTGAAATGATGAGGATCATAGCTGGCTTTGATTTTCATGATGATCAGATTATGAGAGAGGTACTTTATGCCATGGTAAAAAGCTTTGAAAAGTTGGATAACATTAGAGACCCTCATTTCTCAAGGAGGGCAAGATTACTTGAAACATTTGCAAGGTATGGATTTGAAAACGTTATGATGTTAGTAGGTTGTATTGGTGAAATTCGCATGATGTTTAAAATATTTTGGAATATTTTAGATGAGTTTCATTCTAGCAATATATTGGCATCAATGCACTCTATTATGTTCACAATCTTGTTTGAGGAGGAGGATAAAATTTCCAAACTTTTGGCAGAAGATTTATGGTATGTCTGGACAAAAGGGAGAAACGTCTCACCTAGAGCTTGTATATGGTTAAAGAGTTTAATTAATAGGCCCCAGGATCGTAGTGCTTTTCCTATGACATGCAGCCACTTGCATGATGAGTTTGACAGTCATGCTGATCCAGTACAGGGAGATATTAACACATCTTCAGGTAATGATTTATCTGCAGTATCTTCACAGGTAGGAGTAGTTGAGAATGTTGTGGATGAGCTTTGTCTTCAGGTGAGTTCAGCACAGGTGTTAGACAGTGAGGATGAGCCTGATGCTTGCATTCAGAGTGTGGAGGTATACTCAGAGGTTAGTACATTGAGTATTGCTGATGAGTATGTTTTTGGAGCTGCTGATGAGGACCATGTGGTTGAGGCTCACACACATATTCAGGACTTGGGAGTACCTGATTCTGAGGAGTTTGGGATACCAGTGGAGTTAAATCTCCATATTGATTATTCTCATACACATGACAGTGTGGTACAGTTGGTTGTGCCGCATTTACAGAGAGATCAGTTATGGGATGGATTGGCACCATCTCTTGCAGATGGAATTGGCAGTTGGATTTGTCCATTCCACTTGGATTATGATGTTTTGAGAGTTTGTTTCTCATATGCTCTTGTATATGGTATTTGTAATCTTGGAGGTTGGAGTTTCATGCGCCAGTTTGATTATGAGTCTTTCTTGGTTCTACTTCTACTGATGTTGCAGGTACTTACATTGATACACAGCCGTGCGGAGCATAACTACATTTGGGATCCAGGTGGATTGAGTAGTTCATTGTTCCGAGATTGCTTGGGGACAAGCAATTTCCGGAGGGGCGGATTGTCATGTCCCCTTTTTCTGGGACATTGACAGTTTTGATGATTAGCCTATTACACGACCTTCGTAGGCTAATATGATGGATAGAGGGTCATAATGGAGCTTGGATTGACTTTGATTCACAGAATTTCTACATTTGGTTTTCATTCAGGGTATTTCAGATGCATTGAGCCTGAGCTCCTACTTTTTAGGGATATTTGATATGCAGTGGAGCACCTTTATTTTGGTATGGTCACGTGCAGAATCACTCCCTGATGCACCTGCTTCGATCGGTTTGAGGATCCGACATATATTGAGGGAGATATTAATATTTGATTGATTTAATCAAATATTAATTATTTGGTCTCATTAATAATTAATTATTAATTATTAATTATTTGCTCTAATTTTAAATTAGAAACCCTAATGCTAATTTAAGAAAACCCTAATTAGGGCAAGCATATCTTTTGAGGGTATAAGGGTTTCACATGGAGGCCATTATTGATTATGCATTGATTATTGATTATTGAAAATTGAAGAAATTCTTCTGTGAAGACTGAGCCAAGGGTTCCAGGATTCCATTGCAGTGGAGAACGTTCCCTCTTCATTGTGTGTGATTTAGAGGCTGTGAGATATCAGCTGATTTATTGCCAAATTGAGAGATAGCTTCATCCAGAAGTTATCACAGAGATACAGATCTGAGAGATAGCTTCATCCAGAAGTTATCACAGAATTCCAGGGTTGAGAGATAACTTCACACAGAAGTTTATCACAGAGCTTTCCAGGTATTTCTTGATTTAGTTCATGCTTTTTGTTTCAATAAATTATACAAAGAGAGATCTGCTGTATTAGATACCATAGATTTCCAGATCAGGGATCAACAGACAGGTTGTGCTGAGTTGGCGGCCGTACTAAGTCCGTACAGGTCCGTAGAGATCCGATCAGGCACCGACATCGGTAGAGAGAGGGCTTATAGCGACCGACATCGGTCGACTGAGGACCGACGTCGGCAGAAAGCCGACCGACAGAGACCGACGTCGGCGAGATATCGACCGACGACGGCGTCTGTGTGTCGACACAGAAAGGCCGAGACCCTTCCAGATTCAGAGTTCACTCCAGGCCGAGACCCTTCCAGATTCAGAGTTCACTCCCAGATTTGCAAAACACAGGGTTTTAAGACCAGATTTTAATATTCCTTATTTGTATAACAGAGACTCATCTTTTGTAATCATCCAGAAGAATAAGTAATAAGATGTTGACTTGCTATGGACAGATTATACTGTGATTTGTGTATGCTTATTATTTGATATTGATTCTTGTTAAGAAATTCTTCTGTGAAGACTGAGCCAAGGGTTCCAGGATTCCAATTGCAGTGAAGAACGTCAACTCTTCATTGTGTGCGATTCAGAGGTTGTGAAAGATCAGCCGATCTATTGCCGAATTGAGAGATAACTTCACCCAGAAGTTATCATAGTATTACAAGTATTTGAGAGATAACTTCACTCAGAAGCTATCACAAGGGTTTACAGGTATTTTCTTTATTTTGGGTTTTTGATTCAAGAATTATCCAGATATAGATCTTTTGTGTCAGCCCATAATTCTACAGATCAGGATCAGGCATACAGGGTGTGTTATATCAGCGGCCGTACGACTTCAGTACAGATCTGCGAAAAATCCGTACGCATCTACAGAAAGTTCAGGTACCGACATCGGCGAACAGGAACTTACAGAGACCGACATCGGTCGACTCATCACCGACGTCGGCAAGGGGACTAATACAGGTCGACCGACGACGGCAGTATAACCGACGTCGGCGACTGTGTTTTTTACACAGCAGGCCGAGACGTGCCAGATTCAACCCAGTTCGCGGAATATTCAGGCTATAAGGCCGAACTTTTGATATTATTTGTATACCTGACAGAGGATCTCAAATTGTAAGCTTATGAGCAAATAAAAAGAAATTATACTGTGATTTATTCATCTATTTGAAGATATTTTGCAGAAATTCAGATAAGCAATTTGGAGCTTTGTTTTTGATATTCGAAGGGATATTACAGTGGTATCAGAGCTTTGGTCTTTGGTATCAGAGTTTTGTGTCTTTCATATATCCCTGTTTGGAGGGGATATCACAGTGGTATCAGAGCTTTGGTCTTTGGTATCAGTTTTTTTGTGCAGATAAGAGAGGCCCTAAGTAAGGGACATCACATAAGCATACCCTTCATGACATGGATCAATAAAGTACTTATATATGTTTTCTGTTTTGTCTTTTTGTGCTTGTCATTAAATATCCTGGGGATAAAACTATTTCTGCAAAGATGATACACATAAGGACACACACACCACTTGCGTTATAATGGGATTCACCACAGTTGGACGTAAGGTATCTAGGAAAACACCCAAGAGTACTGAATTCATTAGCCTCTGAGTCAAAGATTATTGATAAGAGAGAAAATCTCCATTTCCAGATCAATAACTCAACTAAAGGTGCACTTTAACTCTGATATAGAATTTTGTAACATAGCCATTTTATTTTTATTGAAAGCTGAAAGAACTTAAAAAATACAAAAGCTAACACTCCACTAGTTGGTGTTGTCATACCGTCTATACATGAAATTTACATTCAAGCTTACTCCTATTGTTATATGATAATTCCAATCATTCACTGTTCACCACACCCTCCTCAAGACTTAAGGCACCCAACTTTATAACTGTATTACTACCTGCTTCCAATATTGCCCCACTTTTGCCTTTTTTGTTATTTTTTTTTTAATATCTGCTTGTTTTATTTCAAAAATTTATGACAATGGATTTGTAATTTAAAAAAATATTCAATGCAACTTTTTCCTCTTTGGTTTTAGTCTTAGATGAAGGGCACAGTTGCTTAGATTTGTTTTCCATTGCATTTGCTTTAATGGCCAAATCCTAATCCCCTTTTATCTCTAATCATTTAATCTCTGCATTCAAGCCAATTCTCAGTCCAACGATAAGGTTGAAATTCATGCCTTGTAATGTGAGGCTTTTTTAGGCTCCTTGATCTAGGCTATCAGCCTGTCCTTCAATATAATATATAATTCTGTGTTACTAACTTGAATAGACTAATTTTATTGTAGAATATAGTATCTTTTGCAGTTTACAATGATTATGAAACATGTGCTGTTGATTCTTTTGTTCTTGTAGGTTTACAAAACACATAAATATGTTACAGATTCAAATTCCATGGTAATAAAATATGGTTCATTCTGCATTTAAATTGCTTGACAAGTTTGTCAATTTACAATATATACTCTCCTTCCATGTAATCATATGCATTCTCTGCAAGTGACTCAGAATTATGTTGCTTTGGATGATTATAAACAGAGAAATTCATCGCCATTGGAATCTATCATTTTGAAAGCTGTTTCTGAGACAGGAGCAGTAGGCATCAATGTGGCAGATACAACTGTCCAAACAGAAAATTGTCTATCTCAAACAAAGCCTATGCAGTCTTCTGGAGGTCTACATGGGAACTGTGATGTTAAGAAGGATCATTTCGTGACATATAAGAGACAAAAGGGAGAGATATCTCAAACCCAATTGGGTTGTATGGATAAAAAAAATGTTTTTCATTCTGATACTTGTAAGATGGATATTGAAATTTGTTCTGTTGCATCACAACATGTTAAAACTAGTATAAAGCGTGACGGTATTCAAACTATCAAGCTAGAAGAAAAAGGGGTGAAACATGGTCATGTCACTTTAGTAGAAGATGCTGTGGTGTCATTGCAGGTATGCAGCCCTTCTTCTACAGAGATTAATCTAATCCCCAAAAAGGAAGTTCCTACAAAAGATAAGACTACAAATTGTTCTATAGGGCACATCTCTCCAGAGAATTCAGTAATTGAAAGCATTTTCAAGAGTGGTGATGGAAAATGTGAAAAGAAAGATGCTCAAATCTCTAAGTCCAAATCAAAGTCCGAATTGCCATCTGAGAAAGTGGGTAATTGTCAGGTTAATAAACTGCCTGAAAGAGAGCAAGCTTGTGCTAATAATGAGAAGATGAGTAATGCAAAACTGAAGAACAAAAAATCTGTAAAGGCTCATGCACTTGTCCAGGAAGAAATTGATATTGCAGTTCCAGCTTCTAATATGGTAAATTGTGATTTGTGAACTTGCTTAGTAATTGTTTTAGAAAAATAGTGGTCATATTCATTAATGAAGACTAAATTTAAATGCTTGAAAGGATTGGATGTTATTGTGTTCAAAATGTTTTTGCAGAATGATGCAGGGTTGAAGCGGATTCCTCTATTTGAGTCATTTATTGTTGAGGAAGAGGAAGGTTCAGGTGAGTGAAGTAGTTATTTTGAAATTTCCACCTTAATAAACTCTTTGAATTATCAAACAATATAAGAAAAATTGAGATCATTGGCTGTATAATTGTGATGGATTGATGATTAACAGGTGGGTATGGCACCGTGTACAAGGCTCGAAGGAAGCAAGATGACAAATTATTTGCTATAAAATGTACGGGGATAAGCTCCGCTGTTGTTGTGCTTCCTTTCCTTAAAATGATAAATTAAAGGGAATTCTGAAATGCGGACAAACTTTAGCTTTATTACCATTTGAATGAAAAAAATGCCATATGCTATTTAGGTTTAATTATTGTCTGCTGCAGGTCCTCTTGAAAAGACATCCAGCAATTATGTGAGTAATGAGATAAAGATGTTGGAAAGATTCGGGTAAGGTTAAGATACAAAAATTTCCTTCAGATGAACATTGCTTTTTGTAATTTTTGTAATTACATTTTTGATTGAAACTATAGCAAGACTAATCATGACAATTGATTTTGAGACATGGTCTGTGTCTTGCAGTGGGAAAAGCTTTATTATAAAATATGAAGGTGCTTTCAAGGACAACGATTGTGACTGTCTTATTCTTCAACATGTTGAACATGAAAAACCAGAGGTGATAATGTTTGCTTCTATTGCACGGCTGCTTTTTTTTTTTAATTCTAATTCAATGGACAATGGAATGCTATAATGGCTGTATTGACAGGTCTTGAGGAGAGAAATAGATGTATCCCAGCTTCGTTGGTATGGTTACTGTATGTTCAAAGCACTACAAACACTACATAAGCAGGTAATACAATGTTGCGACTAACAAATTCTCTATGGATAATTTTTTCTATTGATTTAATTCACTAAGCTCTACTTCAGTAAATTATATTTATTTGAATCTTTTTGTGATGTTTGGTAGGGAATAATTCACAGAGATGTTAAGCCTGGAAACTTCCTCTTCTCTAGGAAATTAAACAAAGGATATCTCATTGATTTCAACTTAGCGTTGGTAAGTTTTGCGCTATTGATATCTTCCCCAGCTTAAATTATTTTGTGCATATGAAAAGTTGGAAATTTTTGTTAGTGTTTGTCAAATAACTCTCTTCATTGTAGTCTTTTGGGAAATGAACCTGACGGATAAAATAAATGAGGAATCCTGGCATGCTTATAAATAGAACAATTGGCAACTAGGGTTTTTTTTTGTTATAAAAATCTGAACATTGTCTAGGACAAATCATACTTATCCCCATTGTACAAGGAGAGTATCAATCCCAGTATTAATACATATTTATAGCAAGAGCAATTTATGCATATACTAACAAACTTCAGAGATATTGAGAAGGCAATAAACGTACAAAAGGAAGATCTCGATTGGTTATTTTATAGCAGCAGGATGCTTTCTTCCAGGTCCCCAAAACTCTTGAAGGAATAGATGCTGCTCATCACTAGTTGCCTTAAGCAACTCAACCCTGCCTTTGAACCTATGCTCCATGTTATCCTTTTTTGTCAGCATCTTAGTCATCTTTTTCAGTAAGGCATTTTTTTTGCTGTTATTTTTCCTTGTGTGTTTATGCCATACATCTTTGATGGGCCCTACACCTTTTACTACATTCCTCAACAGGTCAAGTTTTGAGCAACAGGAGAGGCCTTCATTCAAGGCTGGGGACTCCGCAATGCTGCCTGTTGATGCAATGGTAGAAAGGCACACGTAACAATAACATTCCTAAAAAGCGCTTTGATTATGCCGCCTTCTACAGATTGTCCTGGATATGCTTTACCAAGCTTCCTGATAACATTTTTACAGACATTATCATGTCAGTTGCTCCTTTCATTGGAAAAGCTATGCAAAGCTGATTCATTACTGTTTTATGTATTTATTGATTCAGACATTAGAGTTTATCGCAACTTTACTTGGGTGTGGGGGTGCGTAGGGTGCAAGTGCACAATATCCACTGCGGACCCCCAAATTTTGGGTGTATGGGGTATAAGATGCATTTATCTTATTATTTATATATTTATAAAATAAAAACAGCACAAAATACAAAATAACGGGTGCAGGTGTGGATGTGTACCTGGTACGCCTGTTTTGAAGTTCTGTGCTTGCTCCCCATAACCATGGTTTATTGACACCTGTTTTAAGAATGCAAATAAGCAAAGAGAAAATCCTATCAAGCATTTGATACTGTAATTACATTCTCATGCTTTCTATGTGTCTTTTTCTTGCAGGATCAGTATGATCCATGCACGGGACGATGTAAGCTTTTATCCCATTACCATATCTGACAGGGTCTGATTAAATCTATTAAGAATTTAATTAGTTAGCTTAAAAAATTAGATTGAACAAACGCTGATATTATCTCATCAATTGTTATTTGTGTACAGCTAAACAAAAGATGCCTCCACATAATCATAAAAGTGTTGTGGCTGTTGCTGCTCACAAACCACCTTTCTATAGCAGCAGGAGAGATATCTCTAATGTCAGACATAAAGCCCTTATTGCAGCTGCAGAAGCAACCAATCTCGCAAAACAAACGAAGCAGGCTCATGTAAAGCCATCCAGCAATGCTATCAATTTAAAGCGGAGGGGACAGACACTTGAGGTGATGAAACGTGATTCCATTAATCCCAGAGCACAAAGTAATCTTCCTCCAGATGCAATGAACATGAACCACAAAATCAAGTTAGGGGAGAGAGCAGCTGCCAAAATGTCAGGTCTACACTTGTGCAAGGTATCATTCTTTTTGATGACTTTTCCTCTTGCTTTTATTGCATGTGCATTTACAGTGTATCGAAAAACACAATATTAAACATAGATTGGTTGTCTATATGCATAGATTGTAAGGTTCTGCCATACATGCTGTTAATTTCCCGGTTTCAATACTGTGCAAATGTAGTCACAATCGAAAGAAATGACAAGTGCACGCACGCCTTCCGGGGGAAATAGAAGGGAGCCCTTACCCAGCCAAGGTAGGAAGGAGCTGCTTAACTTGATACAACTAGCACAGCAGAGCCCAGAACAACATGCACCCTTGATTCCTGTTTCTCAACGAAAACGGGTGGCTGCACCCCAGGAGAGATGGAGAAGAGACAATGACAGCATTGTCCATGTCTCCCCTATGCCGTTTCAGTCAAAAATAGCTACAGGCACATATGGCTTGAATGATATTCCAAAGAACAAAGGTGGTTTGCCATTTTGTTTTGTGCTTGCCTGCAATTTTTAATGTAAAATGCTATTCACATTTATTGAGTTGAGAAGGAAGAGTGGTATGTACTGCAGATTTTCAGTGCTTCGATATTTGAAGAGGGTTTATAAATTTAATTGGCACCTTGTTCCTTTTTAGATGGTCAAAAGTTCAAAAGAGAAGGCCCATGTGTGGGGACAAGGGGCTATCGAGCTCCGGAGGTAATGAAACTATTGGTTTATTGGATTTCATCTCTTTGGAAGGTTTCCTATTCCAGAATCTGTAAACGCATTCTTTGAACGTATTTTGTAGCTCAACATTGGTTACTTTATTACCAGGTTTTATTGAGATCTTTACACCAAGGTTGCAAGCTTGATATTTGGTCAGCTGGCGTAACCTTGCTTTATCTTATGGCTGGGAAAATTCCATTCCAAGCAAGCAGCCCTGATCAGTATGTGATTCTTTTAAATTGTTTGTTCAAGCAGTGGTTTTGATATCCATGAAACTCCAAAAATAGTGCCCCTGTTTATTCGGTTCTTATTTCTACTGCAATTCTTTTGGTAAATCTGTGGCCTTATTGGATTGCAGAGCTATCAGAGACATTGCAAAAATCAGGGGCAAGGAAGAAATTTGGGAGATAGCTAAGCTTCATGATCGGGAGAGCTCTTTGCCCATGGTATATGTTTCTATTATAGGAAATTAGTAATAACTGCTGAAGCATTTAATTATGACTGCAAAGTTGCGTTTCCTTTTTTGTTCGTCTTTCCTACTATTTTAGTTAAAACTTACAGATTTCAAAGCGATTTCTTTTGAAAGTGCTGGCAATTATTGCAGGATCTCTATAAAGCTGAGTCTGGGTATGTCTCAATAGAAGAGTGGTGCAGGATCAATACGAAAAGGCCTGAGTTCCTTGATAGTATTCCCACATCACTTTATGACCTTGTTAATAAGTGTTTGTATGTAAATCCTAGACAGAGGATAGATGCAGATCAAGCTCTTAAACACGATTTTTTTGCTCCTTGTTATGAAGCCTTAAAGAATACAAGGTCTTCAAGCAGGGAATCTGTTTTGACTGACTTAACTTCTGCCCAAACTGTTGATAGTTCTTGTTGAGAATGGCAGTTTTCTTACCATACAAGCTTCTACTGAGGCAATGCTTCAAAAGTTCCCCAATTTCAGATTAAGGTAAAATTCATGGATTTATTTTCATAGTGTAAACATCCATTTGTTGCAGCATAGAGTCCATTTGTCTGGATGCTGATAGACGTTGATTAATTGTCTCAGGTGAATGCAATATTACACCGTTGGAAGCTATGACGATGTATATTAATATCTTGTATTATACTTGATTTGTGTATCAGCTTCCATTTTACCACAATGAGCAAAGATTATTCTGTTTTCATGATTCCAGAGTGTTAAGGAATGCTGCCGTATGATGTAGATGGTAACACCCTTTTCAGAAAGTGTTTGATGTGTTTCTGAATGTTATATAATTGGACACGAGCATGGTTGTGTCTACCGTGCGAGCGGAAAACTGTTCTATCCAGTTGACTTTGCAAAACTATTCCTCCCAGCAGCTGAAGATGGTTGTTAACATGCATGAAAGCAACTTTTGTAATCGTAAGATTATATCTAAATATAAAGTTCATTTTTTGTTCATTTAAAAATGTGCGATCTCTGTAAGCTTATATGTGAAACGTGTTTTCATTTTATTTTCCTTTCCAATAACTGCATGGATATAAAATATTTGCAAATTTGATTGTGTTTCACCATGGTGTGGAGAATGAATGAATGAATGAAAGATTTTAATAACATCCACGAGACCAAGCAGTTTATGGGACCGAGAGCTGTATTAAAGTTGTCCGTGATATTACAACTTCTTGCACAAGGGCTGCCTTACCACTGTTACAAAATTTCTAATCCCTTTTTGACCCTAACTCTTTTACTACAGATTTTGATTAGAAAACTTGATCTCTGTTTATCTTGTCCTTTTCAAATAAGTCAGTTAAGTTGTCAAACTTCACGCTGTCTTTGTATTTGATTTGGATGTCATTATACATTGCACACTCTATAATTAAGTGCCATTTTGTCTCCACTACTCCTTTGTCACAAAATAAACATATTCTTGTTTCTCATTCTACTTTGGGTATTGTCCATTTATGGGTTTCACACTTAAGATGATGTGAGCTGGTTTTCAAGTGTGCAATCAACATCTTTGCTTTCCATTTGATTTTTACTTTTATGTATGTTTTTTTTCCATGCTTTTATGTGGAGTTAAATTTATTGATGTAGTATGCTTTCTTCCATCTTGGTGGCTTTGTTCACCTAGTTGTCTTGAGTTTTTCTCTGACATATTTTTTTATTTCTTTGTTATTATTTGAGCATTTTTATATGTTGATGTCCCGTTTATTGATCTATTTGTTGTTTTGTTTCATTCATGTATTTTTTTTTTTGCTTAGCTCTATTGCTATTACCATTTTAGGTCATTGATGGTTCTCAATATTTTGTGTTTTTTTTAAATAACTTAATTTTTGAGTCACTGTTGATGCTTCCAATGGAAAGGTACCTATTTCAGCTGATAGAATCTCATACGGAACCGAGGTTTTGAGTTTGAGGTTGCTTGTGATTAAATACTTTTGGATTCTTTGTATCTATCTCCAATTTAGGTTAGAAACATTGTTGTCCCAAACTTTGCATCCATATAGGACCACTGGTGTGACAAGTAGGTCGAACAAGGTTCCCCTGGTTTTCCAACTCCATAATTCTGCATTCTTGCATCTGTTTTGTAGTGAGTCTAAGACTTTCGACCCTCCTTGAATTCTTTTTGCCTTGTAGGTCTCACAACTAAGTTTGTTGTGAAAGTTAAATCCAAGATATTTGTATTCTTCCACTATTTCTAGCAAACTTTTTTTGAAAAGGAGCTCAATTTGTTTCTTTTTCTCCGTAGAGAACATATTTTAACTTTTGTCTTGTAAGCAGTGTTCACTTGCATTCCCATTTCTTGATAGAAGAGTTATAGAGTTTTCAAATGTTCTCTCAAACTATGAGTTTTTGCAATTAGAATGAGATCATCTGCATATAAAAATATCTTCACAACATAATTAGCTAGGTGGATGGCCCTTCCAATGTTATTTATTCATTCGTCTAGTTTATCGATGTATAGTCCAAACAAGGTTGGAGATAGAGGACATCCTAGTTTGACTCCAATGTCACTTTCAAAGCATTCTGACATACCTTCACTTGTTTTGATTTTGGTCTTTACTTGCTCATAGAGTTTATGCATTGTTGCTCTATATTCATCTAGAACTCTAAGCTCCTTCATTTTGTGTCAAAGTTTACCTCTAGGGACCATGTTAAATGCTTTGTTGAAGTCAACAAAGCAACAAAAAACTTCTTCTCCTCGAGTATTCCATACTTTTTCAATCAAGTATCTAAGAGTGATGCAATGATCAATAGTGGAGTGTTTTGGTCTAAACTTTGCTTGCTCTTTTTCTCTTTTACCCCATTTTTCTAACCAATTGCTAATTCTGCATTCTATCATGCTACCAAATAGCTTTCCAAAGAGGGGATCCACCATGATAATTCGATAATTGAATGGATTATTGATATCCCTACTTTTATAAAAATGGGCCTATCATTCCAAAAATGTTAATGAATCTAACATTTGAGTACAACCAAATGAAAATAGTATTTACTATGAAAACATGAATCATTGTAACGCAAGTGATAGTCACCATTTATTATTTTTGTCTTTTTAAATTCTCAGATTTTTTTTTAATAGGTAAATTTAGGGTTCTATAAAGGAAATACCAGAAAAAAAAAAAAAAAAATACAAGAGAAGGTGGCCATGCATGCCAACAGAGTGCTTTCTATGGACGTAAGCTATGACAATCCTACAAGCTTAAACATCTACATAATGTATACCAAAACTGTAGGTAAGTACATTACAAAAATTAGAGTAGGTTATCAATGGCCACTGAAAAAGAGTGCCATATTACATTGCTAGATTACTATGTATCAACCAAACAAGTAGCCCAATACTTGTTACTTTGGGCTGTCCGACTTACCTTTTGGGACTCCAATGACGTAGTCTTCACTAACCAAATCCTTTTTTTTTTCTTGCTGTAATGGGAACCATTGTAAATAGTAGGCGTGCACTTGCTTATTTCAAACTGCAAGCATCTTTCGACAAAAAATAAATTGTGGAGAGTGATCCCATGCAACAAGAATAAAACTAATATCATGAGTAAAATTGCCACACATTCGCCTCTAGGCTAGTTGGGAGACTCTTGGGCAGGCCAGCTAAGATCTACCTGATATTTGACTTACGCCCCCTTTTTCCTAAACCCATTCATCAATAGAGATACCTTGTGAAATTATTTTTTGCTCACCAGGATGGGATTTTCCTTTGTAGGCATCATTGTTGATTGGAGTCAATGGGGAAGTCAAGGGAATCCCATAGGGAACTTTTGTTTGTTGAGAGTTAAGAATTCCATCTTTTTTTCAAGAAAACTAACCCTACTTCCTAGATTGATGAAAACAATGGAAGTGATTCCCTTATCCATTGGAAGCATTAACAATGACTCAAACATTAAGTTACTTAAAAAAGACATGGAACATGGAGAATCATCAATAGCCCAAACTAGGAATTGAAGAAGAGCTAAGCATAAGAAAAGACATGTGGATGAAATAAAACAACAAATTGATGAGTAAATGGGACATCAATATACAAAAATGTCCAAACACCAATGACGAAATAAAAAAAGTATGTGAGAGAGAAATTTAGGACAACCATGTGGACAAAGCAATCGGGACTAGAGAAATCATACTGCATCAAAGAGTTTAACTCCATGTGGGAGCACGAAGAACATACATGCATAGGGGTAAAAATCAAATGGAAAGCAAAGATGTTGATTGCACAGTTGAGGACTAGCTCACATCATCTTAGGTGTGAAACCGGTAGGTGGATAGTGTCCAAAAAAGAATAGGAAACAAAAATATGTTTATTTTGTGAGAAGGGGGTAGTGGAGATAGAATGACACTTTACTATGGAATGTGCAACCTATAATAACATCCGCATCAAATACAAAGGCAACTTAAGGGTGGACAACTCAGCCAACTTGTTTGAAAAGGAAAGATTAAATAGAACAAGAAGTTTTCTAGTCAAGGTCCATGGTAGAATAGTAAGCATTGAGAAGGGGTTTGAAATTTTACAGGATTAGGAGGACAATGCTTGTATCAAGGGATTGTGTTAGTATATAACAACTCTGTTATAGTGCTTGGTCCTATAAATTGCTCGGTCTCGTGGACATTATTAAAATCTTTCATTCATTTCTTTTAAAAAAAAATTGCCTTATTTATTACATTGATAGAAACAATGGAAGTGATTCCCTTCCTTGTAAGAACCTCGTTAGATGTTCATCAGAAAACGGGTATTTCTCTTTGACATTTAGTTAGAGGTTAAGAATGCAGGAAACACAAAGATTGTTTCATCCCTGACCTTCATGGGTCTTACGAAGCGAAAACTATCCAATGCATGAAAAGTAAAAACAACTTTCTGAAGTGTAAGCAACATACTAATCTCATTTTTCAAACTATAAATTTAATTATTTCATTAATTAGCTCAAAAGACTACTCGACACATATATACACCATTATAAGAAAAAGTCATTATTCCAAAATCACATGAATAAATAATTAAATTTTTAAATAATATTTTTGAATAAATGTATGATAAATACATTTATGTTTCATTTGTAATAAATACAATATTTATGAGGAACAATCCCATCCCATTGGCTTTATTATATTTATTAACAAATATTCATCCACAAATGATATCAAGGGGATTATATACAATGTAATGTCTATAAAATCATCAACACATGTCTAAGCCAAATTTTGAGGAGGTATAATTCTAGAATAACAACTTTGCAACTAAGAGGGAGAGTATCATTTTGGCATTTTTCCTCCAACCACAAATCGATAGGTTCCCTGCGCACCTTCCGAATTGGAGCGACCTTTTCCTTCAATGAGAAAGACAGATAGAAGAATCTAGTTCCAAACATTATTATTTGAGAACTATGTGCAACATTTCATACAACCTCTATGACATACAATCAACTAGGTAGAACAAGGTAACTCCCCTATCTACTAATTCAATTCGACAAATATACGAACTAGGAAGTATAGTGATGGATAATGAAAACATTAGTATCATTACTTTGGTCAAAACAATTTTCATACCACACAATGGAGGGGTAACAAAATTATTAGTATAAAACAATGAAATTAGGTCCTATGGTCCATTGACACAACACTCTCTTACACCGTGCTTGCTTACATCAAAAGTGATATAAAAAAAATACAAAAAGTTTTACATTTATGCAATATGAAAGTATGTGGGTGATATCAATGGAATCAAGGTCCACATTGATTTCACCTACATGCTCTCAATATGCACATAACATATTTGTAAATTAGATAAGGAAAAGAAATCTAAAACACACACACACACACACACACACATGATATTTGTAAATCAAATAAGGAAAATAAATATAAAAAACATATACATGTGTGTGTGTGTGTGTGTGTGTGTGTGTGTGTGTGTCTATACATACATACATACATACATATACATAAATACACAGACACACACACAAATACATACATACATACATAAATATATTAGTTTCATCCAAACAACAATAACCCCAAAACCACATTAGTAAAAAAAAAATAACAATATTTCATTTCTTTTACCTCGAAAATATTATCCTCTACTTGCCTATTCCGAGTTCTGATTGCAGTAACAAGTATCAATCAAACAAATAATACAAAACAAAGATGAACTTGTTTTCCATGGAGAAGACATTCCCAATTTAAGGGTATTCTACAAGGAGTGACTTCTACACTCTTGTCCTCAAATCTTATTCTTCCTATTCTCTTTTTAAGTAAGACTTTCAAACATCTTAACCATTCATTTACAACACAACATTGAATTGAGTGTGTGTAATAAGCACTAATTTTTATGACATAGTTTCAAGTACTCTAAAAACTTAACACTTTAACCACAATAATCTATAAACGACCTTGGTGATCTATCTTACTCACCCTTAAGGAAATATATAACCTTGCACTAGATGGAGTGCAAACAAATACACTTACGTGCATATAGGTACGAGCCCACCAGAAAATACATGCATACATTTAGGTGTATTTTATTAGAGAATAAATCATACATTTTTACTTTGTCTAAAGTATTCATATGCAATAACGAACAACCATATAAATATATATCTTTCAAGGAAATAAGTATGTTTACAAACAAATTTCATAGTTGGTTTCTCTATAATTTGCTTTAACTTATTTTGGATTTTGTCATCCAAACAAAGCTAAAACTAGGACTATTGACTATTTAGATTGTATAACATGTCTTAAATTATATAAATTTGAATGTAAAAAATATATTGAATTAATTTCCCTTAATATCTATAGAAATGATTAAGAGGATAGGGTTCTAAGCTTGTTTCCATTTTGTTTTGGTTTGTGTCTATGTACAATTGTCAGAATTATCTTGAACTGGATCTATGCTTTCTCAGCTCAAGGGAATGACTATCAAAATATGCACAGATGGATTCGAATGTTTAGACCTTTGTGAATACCAAAAAAGTCTGCTATCTTTTAGAATTGTCTTTTATTTTTTTTACATGTCTATTTTACCACATTTATTGAACTTGTCTGTCAAGATGCTTCCTATGCAATTTTCGGTGTTCGTTCATATGCATAAATTTTGATTTGTCTTCACTTCACCTTCAAACCCTAACTCTAATTTCAACACTTGTTTGCCTGTAAAAATGAGATAGAAAGATGGGTTGGAAAACCCCAACCACACCTTGTAGAGTGGTTGAGCATTGGCTACATTCTATTTATCCAAAGAGAGTTCAAACCACATGTAGTTCTCACACCTATGTAGATGTGTGCACAATAGTGATCTCGTAGTATGTATGTAACATGCTTGACTTTCGATAGTTGACAATATGTAACTTTGACCTTGTTTTAGGTGTTTAGACTTGGCTTAGTGAATGTTCCTTTGAGGGTTTTCAAATTGGATACTTTAGGATAGTTTGTCAAGGATGTGCAGATGTATTCCTCAATGTGCAAGTAATTTTCCAAGTGATCTCTATTGTTCACTCCAAACTCCAGTTCATGAAATACCTATGAGATTGAGTATTCCCTAGAAGTGAAGATGATGTCAACTAAGGACCTTCGTCCTCCATTTCAATACTGATATGGGATCAACCCATGGCACGATTACAAGTATTTGACTTCACAAATGGAGTCTATGTGAATAGTCTCCAAGAGATGTAATATCACCATCAAAAATTCAATATGAACTTCTTGCACACAAATCTAATTATCAAAGGTTGTTATGGGAATTCTTGTATTATGCTTCTCTATTTCTAAATACAAGGGGAGATGGTAGTTCAATCTTAGAAAATAAACACAAAAAGAGAAAGGAGAGTAAGGCAAAAAAGAAAGCCTCCAAATCTAAAATGAACTCAATACATTGACCATCGAACCAAGTGCCTTGTTACAATTATGCCACTGTTGATTGAGTTTCTTAAAAGTTCTACTTCCAAGAACACACAGTGGGAAGATTTTGAAGAAACAGGGGAGCATGCCTCAAATATGAGCCTTAACTAAATATGAGTAATAGGATTTTATAGTAAACTACACATAAACACCAATAGTAATTTGTAGATTAACACACAAATTAATAGTACTATAAAAGAGAAATGAGAGAGCTCACACAATGATTATAATAACCATAACACACATAAAGTAGCAAAGTATTAATCTAATTAATCTAGCATTCAAAAATGGAGATGAAAGATAATTGAGAGACAGAACAAACCTTTTGCAGAAACAATAATTGTATTCATTAAAAAAATGATCTCTATTACAATAATCTATCTTGGCCAACTCTTCAGTCTAAAGAGCTAAAAGAAAAAGCAGGGGAAATCTTGGCTATAATCTAACAACACTTTCAAGCAAGTTTTAGTCGACCTTATATTACAATACGACTTTACCTTACATAGATGAGGATGGGATTCACCTCCAAATAGTGTGAGATTCTCATCTTGGGCCATAATGGCCACTTATGATAGCTACAACCATAATTCAAATTTTAAAACAAGCAAAATCCCTTTAAACCCATAAAAATATCTTCAAGGGACCATTTAGTTGATACAGGGAGGTGGCTACGAAGGTTCGGCTCTTAACTACTTCAATCTTGCATCTCTAGCTTTCAACATAGCTTCCACGAGGTCAAATTCCTTGTCCATCTTAGCAAGGATCATCAAGGGATTCATGAATATCACCTTGGCTTGAGTCACCAACCTATGATAGATCTGGAAGGGAGATTCCATTAACACTTGGACCTCAGAGACTTGGTTGATGCTTATCGTGGATTGCGTTGATAGCTCCAGAACTGCTTGGGTCCCTTCCTTGTTTACTTTGGTGACCTTCTCCCTCATGACCTAGTCAAATTTAACTAGGTTGACTCCAAATTATCCCTTGTCCAGTAGGGTGCCATCTAGGTGGAATAACACATAGATATTGACCTCTTTAAAGTAGGTCAATATCTTCTTCCTACCCTCTTCTAAGGGTCTAATTATAGTATGAGCCACAACCAACCATTCCTCCATAGTCACTTCCATGTTATCACCATACGTCTGATACAACCCTAAGTCTAAGGTTGGCATTAGTTTCAATTCTAGTAGCATGCCTTTGTTAATCACCACTAGTAGCTTCCTCCACTTTCCATCTATCTCCACAATCCTCTTGAAGTAAAGTCTCCACTACCTTATTGAGAACTAAGAAGAGTAGTAAAAGAGCATCCTTGACCTACCCAATCAACTCGATAGGGAAGGAGCTCTTTCTTTGGGCCTCTAAGGTTCAAACCTGGCTTTACATGTCCTTGAGGAACTTATTTGACATATCATGAGTTGCCTAGAGAATGAAGAGTGAATCCTCAACCATCCTTTCCTCTCCATTGGAATTCCTCACCTTAGTGAGGGAAATAGATCTTGATGGATCTGCTAAACCATTGGGTTCCCTTCTTGGATGAACCTCTACATTAGATTCCTCATCATGCTCCCCAAATCTCAATCGAAACTCCACTGTATGTTTGGGTCACCCTTGATGGTCATCTCCAACATTTGTGACCTTGAGACTATTATCCAGGTTGTGGGAGGTGTAGGAGGGGTGGTCAAGATGGTGGTGAAGGGCAAATAATGAGGTAGAGGGGAAATGGAGGAAGTGGAAGGGGTGAATGAGGAAAGTAATGGAGGAAGAGGGGGCATGGGAGTGAAATGAAGCAGGATAAAAGGGGAGGCCCATGGGAGCATCTGTGCCTACCATTGCTCTTGGGTCATGCCAACTTGAGGGGAAATGAATTCTAGGAGAGGGGAGTTCAACACAAGGGAAGAGATTGGCTAGTTGAAGCTGAATCCCAAGGCACTTGGGGTAATATAAAGAGGGGGCTAGGGAACGATATGCTGAGGTGTTGTGGTTTGGGATAAAGGAACTATTGAGTCTGTGGGAGGATGTTATATTAGATAAAAAGACCTTTGAGCTGAAGATAAAGTGTGATATACCTTCTAATTTTTCTTGGGCCTCTTACTCAAGTCAACTTTAGATGTTTTAGTGGAAGGAATGGATTATACAACATGAGCCATGGGTACTGATGGTGGAGGAATTAAAACTATTGAGGGAGTTTCCAGGATGACTGAAGGGGGGCCAAGATAGTTTTTTTCACTAGAAACACACTCCTAATGGTTGTAGCAATGCTTACCAATAAATATGTGCCTGAAGGTACCTAATCTAAAGGCAATCCTAAAGAAGGCACCAGGAAGGTTTCAGGTTGTGGAATGGATGGGGTAGAGGGGAACAAAGAGGTAATGATACTTGGGAGGACCAAGGCCAAAGGTACCTAAGTAAATGATGGAGGGGAGTAATGGGGAAAAGAGGAGGCACCACTTGGGGAGCTTGTGGGAGGGGAGTGTAACTCATGGGTGTTAGGATTAGGAGTTAGAAGGTGACATGAGTGAGGGGTGGAAGGGAGATGGAGGAAGTGGAAGGTGGAAGGGGTGGAACCTATACTGGTGCCTTCTAGGATCCTCTTTTCAAGCTCAATTATGGACTACTAGTCATGTCAAGCCTCAAAGTCTATGTGGATCAAGGTTGAGGTGCTTGTGGTTGAGTTGATTTTGCCTGGGCTGCTTGTTACTAAATAACATGGGTCTGGCTCAATTTTGGATGGACTATTGGAGCTATCAGAGGAGGTATATGTAGAGATAGGTCATGAGGAGTAACTAGAGGAGATGGATATGGGGCACAAGGAGTAGGAACTACTTGAAGAGGTGGAGTTGGGGCTAGATCAAAGGGAAGAGAAGGTGGTAGAATGATTTTCAAAATCCTCTTAGAGATAGTAGGAAGAGCCAAAGTTGGATTCTCTTTGGAGTGAGAGGGATTTTTAGGGGGAGAAAATGGTCCCACTTGGACCTTATTTCCTTTATTCTTCTTCTTCACCATGATCTGAGACAACACCTCCTAGTCATTGGCAACACCTAAGTACAACTCATCATCATCCCCTATTTGATGGCTGTAGTTTATATTTAGGTAGGACAAATACCTCACCAGGTGAGCTATGATCATCCCCTTGGGGTCCTAATACCAGAGATCAACTCTCCCTAAGGAGGATTTATTCTTGGCAACCATTTTCTAGAGGGGAGGGAAGGCCTTGTACATATGGTACTTGATGGTGATCGGGAGTGGTGGGCATGGCTTCTACTAGCAGCCTATGCAAAAGCTAAAGATACCCTCCACTAGTTGGTAGGTGATATCCTAATCTACTAGATGATTTGGGATGAAATATGACAAGTGGAGGGGCTATTTGAGGACACCCACAATTTAGATCATGATGTCTTATTTGTAGTACTAGTAGTCTTCGATGGCAGTGATGGAGTCCTAGATTGCTTGTGATAGATGGACATTTGGGCCTTATTGATCACATTATAGACCACCATATATAAGTGCTCACAGATGTCTTAGATGTGGTTCTAGTACCAGTGTCCATATAGTTTGTAGAAGACTACATGGAACACTGAGACCCTAAGAACCCATGTAGGAAAAAATTAAGGTTTGAAAGAGAACATCTCATAGATCATGTCCACAAGATAGCTCATCATATAGAAATTGCCTTTGGCTCAGGCATCTATGATGGCATTGACCAACTTGAAGTTGATTAGTCTTCCCATGTTTGGAACTTTAGAGCATGTGAGGATCATATGGATGAGGGGCACCCATAATTTGTTAATGTGCAAGTAGTTCTGGGCCCCAAGTAATTAGTTCAACAAAATCATGCCTACTCAGACTTCTTCCTGTAAGGTGTAGACTATGTATGAATTTATGTCCTCCTTACTAACCCATTTAGCATATGGGTTCTAAACCCAGTCTCATAGGACATCATATATCTATAAAGTCTCTATCCAAGTATTTACCACTTCAACATCATAAGTGAAGGTGAAACCCAGAAGGGAGTAATATGCCTTACACGTGTTCCTCGAGATATCAATGATCTAGTGTCGAGAGTTGGGCAAGTAAAACCAATCATGGAATCCATCTTAAACTCTAATGGCAATGAGAAGGAGGTTGCCAAAAAATTTAGCATAGGGAAATGCCCCTGGTTTGGATGTAGCCATGTGAAGTCCACATTTCTTGTAGGCCTAAAGGTCATCTTCAAAATTTGCTCATTCATCATCGTTAAAGCTTAAGTCTCTGGGTACCTACTTGACTACTTTGAACATGTCATTATAGTGCTTGAACTAGGTCAATCTAGCTGGGAATAGGGTATCTTGATACTCAAATTCAACTGTTGGGTTAGAAGAGGATGTGACCATTATATCAGGATGGAGGAGCAATAGGAAGGCTCTGAGCATAGGAGGAAAGAAACACATGGGTACTCTATGATAATTGGAAAGCTAAGAGTCATAGTGATCTCAAAGGTATGTTATGGTAACCATTAGTGGCTTTCCTTAGGGATTTATAAACACACACACTCCACCTCTTAAATTAATGGTATTTGGTGGCTCACTTACTATGAATTCAATTTTGAGTAGGTGGCCAAATCTCCTCTATTTATTTTTAAATCTAGAGTTAAATTCAGAGCCCATGATCCTCCATCACCAATCAAATTAAACAATGGTGATGGGATGTTTTAAAATTATCTAATCAAGCCCAAATTTCTATTTCATTAATACCTAATGCATGTTAGGCATGCGATCATGTCCTTTCAAGGTTTCTCGATTAACTCCCACTTTATAACATGTGTCATTTACTTATTGAATTTCTTGCTAATGGTCAACACCTAGGCATGGATTCGTATTTTGAGTCATACCCTTAGGAAGGATGAGGTGTCACTTAAGGACACATGGTACTCTTTGATTGGCTCTCAAGCTCAATCTATACTCCATTTTGAGGCCTTAGGTGGCCACCTATTCATATGTCTTGCTTTGCTATGTGGCACCTTTTGAGTGGGTTGGGCTCTCTCAAGCTCTCGCATCTTTGACAGGTTTGGAGACTGGTCACTTTGACAACTTGGTAATGTGGCACCTTCTGAGTGGGTTGGGCTCTCTCGAGTTCTGGCATCTATGATAGGTCTTAGTATTAGTCACCTTGACAACTTGGTGATGTGTGGTACCTTTTGAGCAGGTTGGGCTTTCTCAAACTTTGACATATTTGATAGGTCTAGGGATTGGTTGCTCTGACAACTTGGTGATGTGTCACCTTCTAATTAGGAAATTTTTTCTTATGAAACACATAAAAAGACTAAGTAAAAAACAAAAAGACATGTCATACAATTGATACTTTTGTTTGTCATTAATATTCTGATTTACCACAAAAGGTACTAGGTCCATTGCTCTGAGAAAGGAATAAGAATTTGGGTACTTCCTTTAAAAATGGACCTACAATGTTAGCACCTTAAATACATAAAATAATAAGTCTACCTTAGTCATAAAAATAAATAAGGATTGTTATTGTTTGGGGAAATCGGGGCAACACAATATTCTAAGGATTTAGTTCAAGTAAAGCCAATGAGAATAAAAGAAAGGACCAAGGAGCTCTGGTTCATGGATTGTTTTCAAAGGGGTCCCAAATTTCACGGAAAAGGAGGTGTGTTGGCCACAACAAATGATGATTTCTATTAGAAAAGTGATGACAAGCACTTAGAACCCAACTAGTTTAATTTTCTCTTCTTGCACAGAACATAGATTGTAAGAGGGATATTATTACATAGCATAAAAAATAAGGTACTAAAGTCTCGTAATAACATGTGGCATACTGAGATTTCACCCTAAAGATGACCACCAATGTGTGTAAGAAGTGATTTTCCATTTTCCATTCAATCTCATATTTTATTCGGGCAATAGAGGTTGGACTAGGTATCAAGTTCCATCTGGGGTGTTAATGGCTTGATGGCTTGGAAGGGAGATGGCCAAAGCATTGATCTGCTATCAGATGGGCATCCATATCCCTGACAGAGATACCTATGGTCCCATTCAAGGCCTTTCTCCACTGCCAACCAGGCCAAAAAGCCTATGGTGGAGATTGCCTATATAGCCCTTTCGAGAAAGACTTAGAATTTAGATTCTGCATGCTTTTCTTATCCTTTTCCAAGCTTCCTTGTGAAAAGATTATCATTTATTAGTCTTGTCCATTGAGGGTTTGAGACTAAAGCAAGTGTTAAAAGATGATGAGGAAGCATTGAATACCCAACCAATATTTAATTTGCTCAGATAATCTAGTATTTTTTTGAGATGTTATATTGAGTGCAACTTGGTGGCTCTATTAGGATGCAGACTATTCTAAAATCCACTTATTTATCTTAGAATCATTGGCCTCTCATATCTGAAATGTCAAAAGTCTTAATTACCATCCTTAACTTGATTGAATTGAATGATTCAACTTGAGTCTTCCTTATTCTCAACAATCCTTCTTGGGCTTCAGCCATCACCTGGAGTAGCTACTAACATAGTCGGGCATCATAGGAACACTACAAAACAAAGTGTGAACTAGAGGGATAAAACACAAAATAAAAGAAAACTCAAAATGAAAGCATAACACACAATGAAATTAAACCTATCTAATATATACATTAACACCTTTGCTTAGACAACTCATAAATTATGATGGAGGGGAAAACCAAGAAATAGTGCTTCAGGAACTATTCGTTTATGGGAAGTGGTAGCTCATTGCCCTCGAGATCCTTGAGATGAAAGGCATTCTGACCTAGGATTTTGGCTATTTGGTATGGGCCAATCTAGAGGGGATCTAATTTTGAATGTTGGCCTTTTTTCTTGTGAGCCTTATCCCACATTAGGACTAGGTTAGAGATTTTGAAGGTCTTCATATTTTCTCTTTTATCAAACCACCTTTTGATGGTATTCTAGTGTTTGCTAAATCTTAGCAAAGCTTCATCTTGGGCTTCCTCTAACTGAATTAGGTCCAAGAGTCTGGAATCCACCTTATCATTCATCTCCATGAATTGTTGCATAAACTTATAAGTTGGTAGTTTGAGCATGGTCGACATGATTGGCTCCAATCTATAAACTAGAAGGAAAGGCTTGTTTATACTTGGTGCGGTCTGCTCATAGGGCAAACTTTAGTAATAAGTGCCAATCTTGGGGCTTCTCTTTGATTGATTTATTGATGGCATCTATTAAATTATTATTAGTAGATTCCACCAATCTGCTCCCTTTTGGGTAGTGATTGGATGATAACCTTAACATGATTCCATTATCATATGCCCACTCTAAAATTATATAGATTGAAAGGCTAGACCATTATCACATATCAAAGAGATGGGGACCTCAAAATGGGTGGTTACAGTGCCTTATAGGAACTTGATGATTTCATCAATGGTGCTTCTTTTAGTTGTGATTACCCCAAACCACCTCATGCAATAGTCCATGCTTGTGAGGAAAATATTATGGCCAACTGATGAATTAGGGTTGATGACCCCCATGAAATCCACCCCCCATTGTGTAAATGGTGTAAACTCTATGACATGCTGCAATGGCATTGATGCATGGGTTTATATTTTATCAAAAGTTTAGCATTGATGGAAAAAATGGACATGGGCATGAATGTCTTTGAACAGTGTGGGCTAGTAGTATCTTTCCCCAAGAATTTTGTGGGCCATGGCATTTGCTACAGGGTGGATAACTCCTATTATTTTATGGAAACTTGCCATTACTTATTTGGCCTCTTCTTATGATACACATTGAAAGTAGATTCCATCATGGTTCCTTCTAAAGATAACTCCCTTATTTAACATATACCATGCAACCTTCAACCAGAGGGCTCTCTTCTTGTGTGTGATTGAGTTCTAGAGGCATTTCCATAAAGCAATAAATGCATGACCAGGGCATACCCATTGGATTGTAGTGTCCTCTTTTGATCCACATGGTGTATTATAATCCTAGGATCTATCTCCATTATCAGCTGAGTAAGGCCTTGCCCTCTAACCAATTTGGCTGAATTTATTTCCAAGTCATACTCTTATAACTTTATCATCCATCAACCTCTTCATTCTCCCAACTCATTTTGCCTCAACATTTGCTTTATAACTGGGTCCAAGATGATTACATGTACTTTATGCTGGAGGATGTAATGTCTGAATTTATTCATTGCCTTGACCAAGTCATAGGAGTGCTTATTTAGGGTAGAATATCTGAGCTCAACATCCTTAAGATTAGTGCTCATAAAAGCAATAGGGTGATCTTCTCCTTATAATATTTGGATGAGGCAAACACCAATGGTGTGCTCTGAAGCAAAGGGGTAGATATATAAATCTTTCATATAGTCCAGACTGATGAGAACTGGGGCTTACATAATAACATCCTTAATATCCTAAAAATCCTTATTTGATTTCGTATGTCATTCCAATTTTGCATCCTATTTCAACATAACATTTAAGGGTTTTACTATTTTAGAAAAATTGGAAATAAATTTATGCATAAATTTGATTTTACCAAAGAAATATTTCAGTTCCTTCTTACTATTAGGTAAAGGCAGTTTGGAAATTACATCTGCCCTTTCAGGGTTGATAGAAATACCTTCTTTTATGATAATGTGGTTGAGAAGCTTACCTTTGGTAACATCAAACACACTCTTCTTTAGGTTTGGGGAAATGCCATTTCTTCTGCATCTTTCAAATACATTTTCCAAGTGGTGCACGTAATCCAACCTATATTTCAAAAACATAGTTAGGTCATCCATATAGATTATTATACATTTACTTATCAGTCCTTCAAAAATGAAGTCCATTTCCATTTGGAAAGTGGCACCAATGTTGATCAAACTAAAGGTCACTCATTTATAAGCAAATGTGCTCCACTTGATGGTGAAATTAGTCTCATTCCTATCTTGGGGGTTGACCAAGACTTGGTTATATCCAGAGAAGCCATCCAAAAAGGACATCATTTGAGATCCACTCACCATTTGGATCACTTCATCAAGGAAAGGAAATGAGTAGTTGTCTTTATCCAAGGCTTGGTTCAAGTTTTAGAAGTCCACACATAAGCAAATTTCTCCATTCTTCTTTTGCATAGGCATTAGGTTGGCCACCTAGGTTGAGTGGCACACCAAGAAAATTATCCCTACAAAAAGTAGCTTATGGACTTCTTTGTGTATTAATGGCTTCACGATTAGGTTAACAGGCCTCTGTCTTTTCCTAAAGGGGTTTTGATTGGGTTTTAGGGGGATAGTGTGAGTGATCACTCTCAGGTCGAAGACCTTAAGGTCCCCATAAGCCTAGGTAATCATGTCCTTATATTTCAGCAGTAACCTTCACAATTGTTCAAATTTGTGGTCCATCTAGTCAGGACCCACATTAACCATTTGGGGATTTTATATCAAGTTGAGGTTGATGAGTCAACACTTTTGGTCCTCAAACTTGGGCTTTTTCACTAGGAAGGTGGGGTCTAAAGCATCAAATGCTATCTCCAAATAG
Source organism: Torreya grandis (assembly GCA_037957365.1). NCBI lineage: Eukaryota > Viridiplantae > Streptophyta > Pinopsida > Cupressales > Taxaceae > Torreya > Torreya grandis. Next base: position 1,447,948 of record JARHVA010000784.1, on the reverse strand, counting down.
ATTACCCCCTTCAATATCTATTTCCCATGAATATTCAAGATTTTGTATTTATCCAATTCATTCCTGAGGTTGTCTCTGTATTTCTCATCTATAAATTGGATATCAAATATTCCTTTATTGTTGAGAAAATAGATGATCTACTGGTTATCCTCGAAGACCTAAATTTTTTTTACATTTTTTGGGGTAGAGGGACATGGGATGAGTTACACAAAGAACTCTTGAAACTCAGTGTCATCCAAGGGAGTTAGGTTTTCTGCTACAGATGCTAGTGAGTCAACTACTTAGTTTTCCTCCTATGGGATAGGGATGATATTAAATGCATTAAACATCTTGATTAGGCCTCAAGCCTTATGCTTATACCTCATGAGGTATGATATCTTGCATTGATATTTATTTTTAATCTAGTTGACAACCAGTTTAGAGTCACTAAATACTCTTAGTTTGTTTGCTTTATATTTCAATGCAAATCATAATCCTAGGATTAGAGCTTCATACTCTGCTAGGTTATTTGTGTAGGGAAACTATAACTTATATGATGCTAAATGTTTTCTCCCTAGGGGATCTATAAGTAGAACAATGGCCCCAATGCCTTGTTTGGAATGAGCTCCATCTATATAAAGTGACCATAGGCCAAGCATGTCTAGGATGTGATTAGTTTGATTTTTGGGTGGCTTTGTGCTCAGTATGTAGATGCCTAGGTCTGAGGAAACTAGGTTTACTTTATCATTAATGACATTGTACTCAATTATCATGTGTTTCATGTGGGGATATCTATCTACCCACATTCACATATGAGAGAAGTCTGTGGCCATATACCTATTCAAGTTTTTGGACCAATCTCTACTAGGTAGCATGCCATAAGCTTCAAGGATCTCTACTACTTGAATGTCTATGAAGTACTAAATCTTAGGCTTGGACTCCAATTGGATATGGACATTGCATAGTTCACCTATTAATTTTACTTAAGACTTATTGAGATAAAATACTACCTTTTTTGACTTTATGGGGACCAACCCAAACTTCTCACATATGTCTGCTGGCATCAGATTGGTTGAGGCTCCTGAATATACTAAGTAGTTATGTAGATTATTTCCAAACAACTAGATGATTAAGAGCAAAGGGGGCACCTCCATCTTATTTTTATGAATGAGCACATTGATGTGTACTACTCTTAGTTTTAGCTTGGTCTATGGGGTCAGATTTTGAGTTAAGGATTTCAATAAGAGATCTTGTTGCTCTGTGATTTGAGCAATCTCATGAAGGGTAATGTTGGCCTTAATATTTTTCATATCTTCCACTATGTTATAATCCCATTTACTTTGGATTGGTTTCCATGGGTGCCTTAGGTTCTTGAAGTATTACAGGTGGGGGATCATTCCTAACATTTTTCCATAGTGGGGTTGCACCATTATTAGGGGGAGTCAAGGTAATAAGGGGATATTGTTATTGTCTATTATTTAGGGTATAGTTACTCCTATAAAATTTATAGAATGCTTGCACCTCACCAATACCCTCCTGTGGCTCATTTTATTCTTGGTTACAAAATTCCATGGTTCCTAATGCCATAACATTACTAGGGGATTTACTTGAGTTTGAGGATTCAGGATGATTGGGGACCACTTCATATTATTCAATTTCCCTCTAAAAGATCTCAAAATCAAAACTGAACTCCATGCAGTCTAGTTCCCCATGAAATGCTATGTTATGCACTTGATACCAGTTAGGTAAAGCTATCTCAAAATTATTGATTTTGAGTAACCTATTGGGTGAAGGTTTTAGGGGATTGTGAGGAGGATTATAATTCTTGTTTGGTCTTTGGTATGCAAATTTTTTGTTGGAAATTTCTGTATTATAGTTACTCACCTACCTATGTAGCCCAAGGAAATAATTACTAAGTTTTTGTACCATTTGATGAATGGTAACTAACTCATTCTTGGTGGACTCTCGAGGTGTGGTTTGGGTATTGTTAGCTATTGCCAATATCACTTGGTGTTGTGATCAAGGGATCAATTCATGGCCCTCTAGGTTAAGGAAACCTAGTTATTGGTTTGAAGTGGGATGACCCAATAGGAGTTAAAGCATTTTAGGGAGAAATTAAAACATTGGGGCACTCTGATTGATGTTGGGAAAGAAGCTCAATGTGGGCATTTGTGGTAGCATATTGGGAGTGGGGGTAATCATGTGGCCTTGAAGGTTTAGTTTACTATTTAATTTGATGGCCCCTGATAAGCTAAGGATAGGTCTACTATGGTTGCATCTCTCCTTAGGAACATGGTGGTCCAAGGGTCTAACACATTCTCATACATTTCAAGTGTTAGCTAAAATTTAGGTTGATAAATCATGGTGACCTAGTTGTACATATTTTTAAACCTCGCATTGAGGTTTCTAATAGGCTCATTGGGATCCCTTTTGATACAAGCAAATTGCTAGTATAGGACACTAGGGTCTATCACTTGCCTGAATTGGGGGAGGAAAGCAATACTAAAATGGTCCCAACTTAGGATAGAGTCTTTAGAAATGTTGAGGAACCAATCATATGCTAAGTATATTATCATGAAGGGGAAAATATTGCATGTGAAGTCTTCATGTTCTACATTTAGAAGTCTTAGGCAAGTTTTATAGGACATTATGTGCTCTTCCATAGTTTACCCTATACCTGGGGTGAAATGAGGAAGATACCTCTTAGGGTTCTTAGGTAAATCATGGAAAACTCTCAAGATGTTAATGGGAGAGCCAACTAACCAAGCCATCTTAGGTTGTGAATTTATGAGAGGTTATGGGGATAAACTGATTGGAATCATGGTAGGTCTAGGTTGGTTGAGCCTAGGTTTTCTTTGGAAAAGCAAGGGGGAATTACTAATCAATCATGATGGGACCTAGCCTTGGTAATAGGTAAACTAGACTTTAGGATTATTCACAACCAAATAGTGGTTAGTATGTTGTTATCAATAAGCATAATCTCTGCACACTCATAAAATCAATGACAATCCTGAAATATTCCAATTAGGCCTTCCTTTTAGTGCCAACTATTGTTCGCTCCAAACTCCGGTTCATGAAATACCCATGAGATTGGGTATTCCATAAAAGGGAAGATGGGGATAACTATGAAATTTCATCCTCTATTTTATAACTAATTTGGGATAGCCCAGGGTATGGTTATGGGTATTTGACTTCACAAATGGAGTCTGCATGAATAGTCTCTAAGAGATGCAATATCACCACCAAAGTTTAATATGTTGTTATTGTACACATATCTAATTATCAAAGGTTGTTATGGGAGTTCATGTATTATGATTATCTATTTTTAAATACAAGGGGAGAGGCTAGTTCAATCTTAGAAAACAAACACAAAAAGAGAAAGGAGAGTAAGGCAAAAAAGAAAGCCTCCAGGTCTAAAATGAACTCAATACATTGACCATCAAACTAAGTGCTCTTGCTACCATTATACTACTGTAGACTAAGTTTCATGAAATTTATACCTCCAAGAACACACAGTGGGAAGAGTCTGAGGAAATAGGGTAGTATGCCTCAAATATGAGCCTTCACTAAATATGAGTACTAGGAGTTCATAGTAAACTACACATAAACACCCAATGGTAATTTGTAGATTAACATATAAATTAATAATACTATAAAAGAGAAATGAGAGAGCTCACACAATGATTATAATATCCAAACACATCATAACCATAACACACATGAAGTAGCAAAGTATTATTCCAATTAATATAGCATTGACAAGCATTCAAAAATTGAGATGAAAGATATTTGAGACGTAGAACAAACCCTTTGTAGAAAAAAAGAATTATATTCATTAAAAAAGTGAGTGTTGTTATAATAATCCATCCTAGCCAATTCTACAGTCTAAATAGATGAATGAAAAATTAGGTGAAATCATAGTTATAATTTGACAACACTTTCAAACAAGTTTTAGTCGACTCTAAATTACAATACAACTTTGATTTATATAGATGAGGATGGGATTCACTTTCAAATAGTGTGAAATTCCCATCTTGGGCCATTATGGCCACTCATGACAGTTACAATCATAATTCAAAATTCAAAATAAATAAAATCCACTTAAACTCATAAAAATATCTATGGGGGACCACTTAGTTGATATATGAAGGCGACTACGAAGGTCTGGGTCCTAACTACTTTGATCTTACATCTCTAACTTCCAATGTGGCTGTCATGAGGTCAAATTCCTTATCTAGCTTGGTTAATCATAGGCTCCCTAAATATCACCTTAACTTGAGTCACCATCCTTTGATAAACTTGAAAGGAAGTTTCCATTAATACCTAGACCCCAAACACCTGGTGTAAACACTAGAAAACTATGCACTTGCAGTTTTCAATGACTAAATGCCTCGAGACCCCCCTACAGATCCCCTAAACCTTCTTAACCCTTAAAAAACCCCTCTTAACCCAACTAAATCACTATTTTCCTACTCACATAATACTATTAAAAAATACTATTTGAAATTACTATTGACTATCACTATTCACTATGGGACCCACTATCACTATTCATGATGAGATGGAAAGTAGCATGGCATGTGACATGTCAAGTGACATGGAAGCTGATTTGGGATGTGATATGGCAAGTGACATGGATTAGAGGTGATGTGGGACATCATACCCCACTTGGGACCCTCCCAAAGTGCTTGATGACCTCATTTAAGCATCACAAGCCCCCCCCTTAAAATATGGAAAATTTCCACTCAAGGGACCATTAATCAACATGTATTTAACATGAAATTAACCTCCAAAATAAGATACCTACCTCTTTAAGATAAAGGGCACCCATTTTTGATTTCTTAACCTAAATGGGACACTCACCAACCCAAATGAGAATCCCCACCCAACTCATTTTGACTAATTCATCCACCAAATAGAAAATGGAACCATACCTCTATTATTACTCTTTTGGCATGACTCTTCACAACATATGCTATAAATCCCCCACTTTCCTTCACCTAGCATTAACATTTTATTGCAAGTTTTTGGAGGAGGTTATCCACTTGAGAAGGAGGTCATCCTCATCTTGGAGGAGAGAAGATTCAAAGCATCGAAGATCTACTAGAATCACTCCAGGATTTCATCAACAATGTCATCAACAACACCATCATTGACAACCATCTCAAAGGTAACCTTGTTTGTTTATTTCATTTCAACTTATTATCTCCTTTGGAATATTCTCTCTTTACCTCCATACCTTTCACCTTTCACCTTTTATTTTTCCCATTTTTCACTTCATTTATTTCTTTGGACATATTTACCCACTTGACCCTTTTTACCTCTTTGCCATAATTCACCCACTTGACCCCTTTTGCCTCTTGGCCATATTTACCAACTTGACCATTTATCCCTTTTACTATTTTCCCTTCTATATTATTGATCATTTTGACCATCACCTTATTTATCATTTCAATCGTTTATCAACTTCAACCAAACCATCTTTCCCTCTTGACTATTTTCCAAACCAAAATTATAACCTTGCCTCGACTAGCCTTATAGCATTCACTTTATTTAGTCATTTTATTAGCAAAACATCCATCTTAATTGTATTTAATTTTGAATTTGATATAATTTTATGCAATTATATTTTAGTTTGTCATTTCAATTTAATTATCCAAAGAAGGTGGATTGACAACCTCCTAGGAAGCTTTCACTTCTAGGACCTAGCTCATGCTAGCCAATCCACTTTGCTACTTGTCTAACAAACAAGTTTTCTTAGTGTTTTCTTATTGTAGGTTATTCTTTCCTAGACAAAGAGGAGTATCCACCATCATCTGGATCATTTGTGCATTTATACTAGGTTTTCATAACCATTACCCTTATTGATAGTTTCTTCTTTTCATACTTAGAAAAAAAAAAAAGAAAATAGAGAGACATTTTGGCATGCTCGGTTGGACCTAGTTCCATTTCTTCTTTAATTGTTTGCTCATCAAACAAAATCATTTCTTTTTGGGCTTAAAAATTAACCATTGACATTCATTGATTGCTTGCTAATTTTAGTTCATTTAGTAACTTAGGAGGCAAAGTAATCTTATCATAGAATTCACACTTATTATCAAACACAAAACCAAACCACAAAATAATTTACACATCAAAACAATAATTGAGACAAGGACCGACTAGGATTTTATCACTTGGTGACAACCTTACCCCTTCCTAGCTATCCCACTTAGATTTCACCACCAAGGGGAGAACCAACTCAACTCTTTGGTTGAGTATAAACTCTAGACTCGATATATATTGGCTAAGCATCCACGCTGGCTGCAGGATCATGAAGTGAGGGGAGCAAGCCCCAACTACCAAGCCACATACTGAAGTTCAACACAAAAACTCCTTTTGAGAACCTAAACAACCTAAAGCTATTAGTAGAATTCTAATTTAGTACCCATTTTTCAAGCCAACCTCCCTTATCACACTCTTTAAGGCATAAGCCAAAAGCAATTTAAAAGTAATCCTAAGGATAAAACACACTTCTTAGTGTATGTATTAATTGCTTTGAAATTTTTGGTTTTGCTCTTTGTTTGAGGTGTGAGTGTCACAATAAAATTCCCTATTTTCTCATATGGTTTTAACTAGACAACCAATGAGAAATCAAAACAACCAACCACCACCTTCTTCTTCATCTATGGATTATACCTTAGATGTTGAAAAATCTCCTCATGATTCACCTCACCATTATCCTCCACCACATTCTCCTTCTAAAATCCCAATCATATTTAGAGGAGATCCAAACTTCAATGCCTTCCTTGACAATAATCGGATGGCTTTACAACATTACCTCAACATTTTACCTCACTGTACCCCACCTACTTTGGTTCCTTCTTCTAATCTTTCTCTTGGCATGCCATCTCATCTTATGGTAGGTACCACTTCAACCCAACCATTGACCCAGGCGTCTTCCAATACCCCATCTACCCAAAATCAACCCAATCTTCCACCCCCTAACTAAACACCTCCTGTCACACCCCATGTGGGTTCAACCTTTCCATTTGTTACCTGTACCCCATCCACTAGTGCATTATCTTCCATTCTAGATTCTATCTTCCCTTAGATTGCAACCAATCCCTCAGTCAGAGTCCCACTTCAAAGCCTAGTTCTCTTCATACCTCAAAACCTTCCCCCAATCAACACTAGAGTAATTACCCAACCTCAACTTTCCCAACTTCCTCTTACCGCAACCGTACCAACCACATCTTTTTATCAACAAGTACCTATGATAACTTACTAGTATGTTCCTCACCCACAAGTGTACATGCCCTCCAACCAAGATTTCATACCTAGTAGTTATTATGTGCCATTATCTAAACCTCTTGGCTCCACTTATCAATATGTGGCTTCTTTAGCACCGTCTGTTGCCTATTCATACATTGCAGTAACCCAACCCCAACAAAATATACCTCTTAATTATATGAATTCCCAACCTCAACTTAATCTAATCAAAATGATAATAGATAAAATAACTAGTTTGGAGTCATCCATCTCCACCTCAGCTAATATTTTGTATTATGACCAAATTTGTAATGAGCTTATTCATCCATCTGTGCCCATTCACACTTACCCTCATCAGTGGGAATTGCCCAAATTTTTTAAATTCCATGGTATAGAGGATCCTCAGTAGCACCTAGGATATTTTCATCATGCTTGTTACTTGATCACTTATGATGATGCTCTATTCCTCCAGACCTTTCACATGTCATTATCTAGAGTTGTTCTTGACTGGTATAGTGCCATTCCCACTCATTTTATCTTTTCTTTCTCTCAATTAGCACAAACCTTTTTAGAACACTTTTTAGTAAACATATCTAAAAAGGTTTCCATTACCAACCTATACTCCATCAAACAATTTGAAGATGAATCCATTGTTGATTTTATTGCTAGATAGAGGGGCCTCATCAATTAATTTACCTTCCCATTACCCCAACTTGAATTTATCAAATTATTCTCTCGGGGGTATGCCAAGCATATTGCTCCAACTCTCCAAGTATAAACCTTTAGGACCTTTGATGAAGCATTCACTATGGATCACAAATTGCAAAACCATGCTATTGATGAAGGAAAGTTGAAGCTTCAAAATAAAAATTCTAGTTTTAAATCCACTGACTCATCCACCACCAAAACCACAAACCCAACCAATTCTAAAGCAAAAACATCAACACATTTGGTTGTTCTAAAAATTGTGCCTCCTCTAATCGTCAACCAAACACCTCAAACCAACAATCCTTCCAATCACCAAAAATCTACCCAAAACTGGGCTCCTTCAAATCCATTTACCCCGATTGGGGAGTCTTATGCATCAATCTTGGAAAAATTACTTAAGCCAATCTAATCTAACTTACACCCATCAAGCCCACTCAATAATTTAATACTTCTTGCCCCCTTCTTGGGTGGTACAATGAGAATGATCATTATGATTATCATCAGGTTATTGGACATGATTTTGATAGATGCAATACCTTTAAGAGTGTTGTCCAAGACCTAATTCATAAAGGGGAGCTTGTGTTTGATAACCCAAATGCTCCTTCCAACCAATCTCTTGATAGTTTCCAAAAACCATTCCTAAATCATCCACCTTTAACCCAACACCATGAATAAAAAAATAAATCCTCCAACTCACATGAGGCACATGTAATTGATGTCATCAATAAAGTACCCATTTTTGAAAAGGTCATCACCTCTGTCACCCAAATAGAGGAAAATAATCCACCATTGTCTATTTCTCTAGGTGCCCAAATGGAGGAAGTAGCTACCCTTTCAAATTCCTTGGATGAAGCCATAGTTACATCCACCTCTCCTGTGGTGGAAATACCCAAGGAGATAACCATTCCATCAGCCATTTCATCCACCCCTGTAATCCAAGTAGAAATGCCACCTACTTCTTTGGATAACCAAACCCAAGAAGAAACTATGCCTGCCCTTCCATTTGAAATCATTACCCCCACCACTCCTATTATAAAACCATCTATACCTCCTTTGGAAATTGTTATCGGAGAAACCTTACCCTCATCTACCCAATCATCACCCTTAGAACCTTCCACCAAAGATAACAACATTGAAACTGTTCCTTCTTCCTCAAAGGTATTACGCTTTGAAACCAATGATTGGAGAAAAAGACCCATTTATAAACCTTTTTCCTAGCTCATTCAAAGTTTGGAATTTACCTCCCAACCTGAATTTTATAGAGCCACCTTTTGGCATCAACTTGGACTCTCATATCAAAGCAAATCTGAACTTCCACCTCACTTGAGTCTACCCTCAAGCCTATTTTTATAACTCCACCAACTACCCCTCTTAAGATCACCAGTGAACCATCTAACCTACCCTCACCTAAAATTGTCAAACCACCGTATGCTTTTTCATCAAGCCATAAAAAAATTTAGGGATCCTTCCTATGCCTAATCTCGCTCACTCTCTATTGAGATTGGATTTAACCATATCAACCCAATCAAATCCAAATCTAATTAAACTTATTAAAAAGGGAGGGTTACCTAGGACACAACCTCAAGTTAGGCCCATACCACCTCCTTCACCTTTACCCTCTATTTTGGGACCACATCCTTCTAACATTCCCAATACCTACTCTTCTTCCAAAAAACCATATCCCCTTTCTCTGCCTATAACAACCCAACCCTCTAGTTCATCATCATTCCTTACCAAACTTTCTCCATCCACTTTCCCATCCATTTAACCCTCATCATCTAGACCTTCAATTCATAAACCGATTGAAACTAAGCCAATTCTTCCTAAACCACCAACCAAACTCACTCCACTACCACACCTGCTATCCAAAAAACTTTACCCCATAAGATCCCTACACCTAGAGTTAAAACTTCACCACCTTCTAGATCTTTACTAAAATCTTATACAACCATTTTGCAAAGAATGTTACAGCCTTTGTCATTAGCTTACCACCAATCAAGCCTTTTGACCTCATTCACCAAAATCTAACTTGGTTCGAGGATAGTTTGATTTGTCTTTATCATAGGACCCATGGGCATGATAAAAAAAATTGTAAATCCCTCCAATTAATTGTTCATGGCCTTTTGGAGGAAGATGATCTATTAGAAGAATATTTCATAAGTCCCTTTCCTCTTTTACTACCTATCTAATCCACCTATCAATCATCCACTTCCTTAGTTCCTCCAAGGAGTGAAGAAGAGGAACTAAAGAAAGCAACCATCCCCCTTATCAATACCATTCATATGGTGAATTGATCTCGAGCCCCAAAAATGGATACGGGTAAACCCATCCAACAAAATGAAAAGGGAAAGGCCAAGGTAGCCAATCCATGGTCTTATCCTTCAACTCCCCAACCAACCAACTACACCCAAACAACTACACCTTCACCTTCACCTTCACACTCAAAACCACCCAAGACCAAAGTCTCCATTTTGGGAACCCCTTCTTCTTCCAATGCATCTCCATTCATCCAACGCTTGGTGTTAAAACAACTTCACCAAATGTTAGTCAAATGAGCCTTTATGACTTAATTAGTAACTTGCCTCAACATCATCAGGCTTTAATCAAAGCACTACATTCTATATAGGTTCAACCACATGATCTCCAACCCCTTGCATATTTGATTAGAGCCATCCAACATACTACTATGGTTACTTTTAAAGAATCAAAATTTTTGCCATATCATTATGAAGACCCTGATCCACCTCTTTCATCATCGTATCCATCAATCAGACACATGTCAAAAGAGTCATGATTGATGGGGGAGCAAGTATTAATATCATCTTGTCCCATGCTTACAATCAACTTCAACTACCTAAAAACATCATGTTTGAAAGTTTGACAGGTCTATGATCATTCAATGATACCTAACTACCTTTCTAGGAACAACTATTCTCAACATGCGTTTGGGGCCTCAAACTATTCTTAAAATGTTTTGTCATAAAGGGAAAGTTTTAATATAATATGTTACTCGATCACCCTTGGATCTAAGCCATGGGATACATCCCTTCCACCCTTCACTAATGTATCAAATTCAAACATGAGGGACAAGTTGTTACAATAAAAGCCAATCTGAGTCCATTCTATTCCTATAATATGACATATCGACCCAATAACATCCTCATTCTACTTTTCACCCCTCCAAAACTAACCTCTAACCAAACCACTACATCAACCCCACCTGCCAACACTTATGCCTACAATAATGAGGAAGTATCCACTAGTTCAACCATCCCTTCATCTTAGATCTTGATAAAAAAACCTTTTAATCCACATTTCAACATCTCACACTGGGGGAATATCGACTTCTAGCTTTGGATGCTTTGCCTTCTCTACACGAATTTGGGAATCTCCAAAATGATCCATATTATGATCCCAATATCAATACCCTTGTCCTCTTTGGCCTTTCCAATAATAGAACATATTTTGTCTATGTGGGACTTGATAAGCCACTCCTTGATCCCATCACCATGCCTTATATCCAACCATTCACTTCTAACTTTTCTTATGTTAGCAATCTAACCTTTGCCTAGATGTACCTTCATCAGTGTGCTTGGAAGGGGTTTGGTTTTAGAATTTATGAATAAGGGCCTCATGAACTTGTCATCATCAAAACACAAAAACCTCGTGAGTCCTTTAGCTTGGGATATGTTCCCTCAAAAGAAACCACATCACCAAAACTAGTTCTTACAACTATCGATGAACCTCCAACCTCACCAATCCCATCTCTCCCATTTAGAGAACCTCTAGCCACACCAATCCCAATCAAGGAACTTCTACCCCTATCAACCTCACCTTTCCAATTTGAAGAACCTCTACCCTTACCAACTCCATTTGAAGACTTTGACATCATCCCTTCCAAATTTTGTTTATGATTAATACCATTAGTTTAGGCCCACTGACCTATCAACATATTAGCCAAACTAAAACCTTTCCTCTCATCCACCCCAAAATGATCAACCATGATTCACCCACCATTTATACCATTCAATTCCAAGACAATAATTCTATCCTCATCTACCTTGGTGTAGGAGGCTCTCCTATCCATAAATCCTTCCCTCCAAAAAGCCAAACTATTCTCAATGATTCAACTATTGACGTTAAGTTAGGAACCTAGGAGAATCCTCGTATCATCAAATTGGTCCAATCGTTAGACTCAAATGAGTAACATGATTACCCAACCTTATTTCAAGACTATAGTATCACATTCACTTGGCCTTATCAAGATACGCCTAGGATTGATCCCTTCATCACCCTGTATAACATCGTTACCCATCCATAGGCTAAGCCGATATGACAAAATCTTCACAAAATGCACCCTCGTATAGTTCTTCTCATCAAGGAAAAACTTCAACTTCTTTTATTAGTCAACTTTATTCTACCCATTGACTACCCATAATGGGTCTCTAATATTGTTCCCATTACGAAGAACACTCAGGGACTCCACTTTTGTGTGGATTTATGAGACCTTAACCTTGCATGCCCCAAAAAATGACTTTCCTTTACCCAACATCGACCAACTAGTTGACCTTATTTTAGGTCAAGAGATGTTATCCCTCATGGATGGATTTTTGGGATACAATTAGATCCTGATTGCCCTCTCAAACCAACATAAAATTACCTTCATTACTCCTTGAGGAACCTTCTACTATCAGATCATGCCTTTTGGCTTAAAAAACATAGGATTAATGTATCAACAGGCCATGACCTATGCCTTCCATGATCTTATTCATAAAATTGTAGAGGATTATGTGGATGATCTCCTCAAAAAATCTAAACATCACAAGGACCATTTATCTGTTCTTACTATCATTTTCAATCGACTGATCCAATTTCGTGTTTGGCTCAATCTCAAAAAATGCATTTTTGGGTTTTTGTTTGGAAAGCTTCTAGGCTTTATCATCTCCCTTCATGGAATTGAGATTGACCTATTAAAGTCAAGGCCATCCTAGAAATGCCTCTTCCAACAAACCTTAAGCAACTTCACAGTCTACAGGGAAAACTCCAATCTATCCATCACTTCATCTCTCAATTATCAGATGGATGCCAACCCTTTCACCACCTCTTGAAGAAAGACACCTAATTTAGATGGATCAAATATTTTCAAAAATATTTTAATTCACTCAAAGAGTACTTTCTTTCTTCACCTATTATTATCCCACCTAGGGATGACCAACCTTTCTACCTTTACGTATCCACCATTGATCACTCTTTAGGTACCATGCTAGCTCATCGAGATGAACAAAATAAGGAGCAAGCCATTTACGATATCAGTCGTACGATTCTAGAGTATGAGACATGATATACTCATCTTGAAAATCTTTATCTCACTCTCATTTTTTTTGCCTCTAAGCTTCATCACTACCTTCTTAATCACAAAACATATGTTATCACTAACATCGACCCACTCAAGTATATGCACTCCAAGCCATACCAAACTCAGTGTTTGGCTAAGTGGATCATGATTCTGGCTAAGTTTGATCTTGAGTTTCTTCACTAAAAATACATTAAGGGGTAGGTCATTACTGATTAATTAGGTGAATACCCTCTCCTAGATAACCATCCCATTCCATTAACATTTCTTGATGAGTCTATTGCAACTCTTTCTCAGGGAGAACCCTCTTACCAAATGACCATTTTTTTTTATGGATCTAAATGTCAACATGGCGGGGGTGCAGGCATAATTCTCATACCCCTTCATGGTGAACCCCTTCCACTATCCTTTAAACTCAACTTTGAGTGTACTAACAACATGGCAAAATACGAAGCTTTGGTCATCAGTCTCCAAACTGATCTTGCCTTAAAAATCAAAACCATTTCCATATTTGATGATTCTCAACTCATGATTAACCAGGTTAATGGGTCCTATCAATGTAAAAATAACATTTTACAAAAGTATAAGCTTCTCATTGATGAACTACTAACATATCTTGATCTTTATTAAATCCAATTAGTGCCTTGATCCACTAACAAATTTGCAGACATGATGGCCTTTCTTACATCTCGAATACCCTCTCAACCTGTTGAATCCAAATTATTTGTCACCATCTACCATTTCATTGGGCCCACGTATATCAGTTCAGACCTTCCAACTATATGTAGTGTGGAGGCATCTCCTTTTGATGTTTGGTATGACCAAACCTTTACTTACCTAAACTTGGGCATTAATCCACTTGACCTCTCAAAGAATGCTCAAAATGCCTTTGGTGCAGGGCACCTCTTGTTATACCATATTGGGGGGAATCCTATCTAAACATGGCTTTGATTGTCTTTTCCTTTGTTGTTTACATAGTCATGAGATTCCTCATGCCATCAAATAAACCCATGATGGAGTTTGTGGGGGACATTTTGGTGTCCTCACTGTCACCAAAAAACTCCTACACTTGGGTTACTATTGGCCTACCCTTAATTAGGATTGATGTGACTATATAAAGAAGTGTGTTAAATGCCAATAACATGCTAACTTGCATCATGCAACTACTCACGATCTTTAGGTATCCATGGATTATTGGCCCTTCTCACAATGGGGGTTGGATCTCATTAGAGAAATCAATCCTCACTCTTATCAATGACACCAATATATCATCACCACTACAAAATATTTCACTAAATAGGTGGAGGCCATCCCCCTTATCTCCATTAAAGCTACAAAAGTTATAGATTTTATCAATCATCACATTATCTATCATTTTAAGGTCCCTCACAAAATCATAATAGATAATTATAAATCATTCAAAAACAAAAAAATTCAAGCCATCTGCGATGCTTTTGGCATCAAACTCAGCCATTCCTTGCCTTACCGTCCATAGGCAAATGGACATGCAGAAGCCTCCAACAAAAGTCTCATTAAAATGCTGACCAATGTTGTAAATGCTTTAGGCTGAGATTGGTACATACACATCCCACTTGTTTTATGGGCCTATGACACTAGTATTCAAATCGTAATAAGTGCTACACCTTTTCCCCTAGTCTTTGGCACAGAGGCTGTTCTACCTCTTGAAGTCCAGATTCCCTCTTTTCATATTTTTTTACATGACATCATTTTTGAAGAGGATTATTGTCAAGAATGCCTCACATACCTTGAACTACTTGATGGACATCGCCTTGCTACCCTTAACCATCTTTGCATCTATAAAGAGCGTATCATCCATGCTTATAACAAACACCTCAAATAATGGGAATTCAATATCGGAGATCTCATCTTAAAATAAAACCAACATGTGACCAACATGGAGAAGAGTAAATGAGGCAAATTTTCTTTCAATTGGTTTGGAACCTACATCATTACCCATAAGTATGGATCAAGAGCTTATCATTTGTCCTCTCTTAAAGGCAAACTAGAACTTGAGCCTCTCAATGCTTCGCATATGCATTATTTTTTCTGTTAAATAAGGATCAAACTCATCTATTTATCTAACTTAAGATCATCCCTTGATTATGAGATTTTAACCTTCACCCACCTTCCTCCACCCCTTTTGAGGATAATTGATTACAACATAGAACCATGTAATTAACTATCACAGTCATGGCCTAATCCTAAATATGGGTACCACGAATCTACCTATAACATGGTTCTCATGGATACTTTTCATCTCTAACAAGATGGAATCCTATGGTAATTGTCTCTCAAAACCACACCCTTTCTCTTATCATTGAACTTGTGTAAAATTTTGCCCTCATAAAGGTAAACCTCTGAACCTAATTAGATTTGTCCATGTCTAAACACAATTTATCTTGAAATAATTACTTGGGTCAATATCTTAAGCATTACAGACTGATCCCTTGAAGGACATCTACCTAAAAACAAAATAAAAACTACCAAATGTAAGGTAGACTACTCCCTTGAAGGACAAATATCAAGATCATGAAACAAAGCCAATAAGCTTAGACCACTCCCTTGAAGGATGGCTAAGTTCACTTTGTTAAAAGCAAAGCAATTTATTAGAACATCTTGCATCGATCATCTTCCCATATACAAAAATAAAGCAAAATACCCACTATCATAATAAATTCAAAAGCTGCAATCAGCTCTGTAGCAACGTAATAAGTTAGAAGCTACAATTGGATTCCACTTATAGACTTCCTACATTGATTAGTCTACATCTAACATACAACATGGACTTATCTATTACCATTATTAGGTCACCTATAAAAGGGGAAAATTAATTCACATGCAGTTATCATACATATCACCCATTACCCTTCACACCACCCATCACCTATCTTCCCTTTAGACTATCTATAAATCAAGGGATCTAGAGCTTACATGACACCCTGTGATCAAGAAACCTTTTTTATTGACTAACAAACACTCATGCATAGTGTTTGAGGGGCTTATATTCATTAAAATGATCCCACTTTGGGTCTATTTTTAGTCCTTGTAAAAAACAAAACATTGTGCCATGTTTTTAATGTGTTTGGTTGGTGTTTTCCTAACAACTTTTACCATCTAGTATTGCAACAACAATAATCATTCTTTTTACATTAATCAAGATTATACCAACCACAACCATACCAATCATAACCATAACCATAACATATATAAGTATCCACACAACCTTAAGCATGATATCATTTGATCAGTGACATCCAACACATTTTGTACATAAAAAACTGTGCAATATTTTATTTAGGGTGTGAGGAATTGCATGACACATACATAGTCATTAGATTACACATGGCCTAAAACACATGCATACATCGACATACCTTATGAATAAGGCATACTTTATTTAAGAAAGTTTACTTCATGAGCTAGATGGTAGCATTAGTATGAGATGAGGGGATGTCACTCCTATTTTTTTTTGCTATTATTATTGATGATTAATGTGGTCGAAGATGGTAGTCTTAGTGCATGGAGGGACATACACCATCATTTTTAATGGAAATTCAAATGATGATTATGTGAAGGTAGATGTGCTCGCATGAAGGACATGATCTAATCCTGGTACTGGTCTTTATCATGATTCTTTAAATAGAATACCTACCCATTCTTCCTCACTGACTTGGTTCTCCATTCTGCTGACCAGGAAGGTCACATGATGTCATTGATTCCCTTGAATAGTCTTCCCACTGGAAATGGTCATCTCTACCTACCTTTTCACATGGACACATCACCCTTAATATGATTGGTCATCTCGATAAAACCATTATGCACCATCATGGTAAATTTTATTGCCCTTATCATCCAATGTCTTTATTTGATTTATCATCTCATTACCCTTGTAGGCCTGGTGGTCATTTGCATTATTATCACCTTTGGCTTGGTTGAACTAAATTGGCCTAATGTTCATGGACTATGTAGGCACTACTTCACTTATAAGGGCAGCTCGACCACTAAAAACTAATTCCCATACCCTTTTTCTTCTCACTTATTTCCATTTCTAACAACAACCTCTTACTTAGGGCATCCTAAATCAAAGAAGCTTTGAATTATTTCTTCAACATCATTATGTTTTAACACCATCTAATACTTCCTCTTAAGTTTTTTCCTTGTTGTTGGGAGAATTATATCAGCTTGAGGTCTTTTTGGACTATGTAGCCAGTGCTCAGTTACTGAGGTCATCTCAATTGCATCCTTTATTTTGTTTTCCCTTCTCACCTAAAATCTCTTCCTCTAATTCTCTACCTATCCCCCCACCATCTCCCTCTCTTCAACTTGTCAATCTCTTTTAACCACTTTCCCAGCTTGTCAATCTCTTTTAACATAAGGGTTGGCATCGTTCCTCATTGGCCCCTCTTATCTCCCATAAAACCACCACTTACTCTACCTCACTAGCCTCCCCATCACCTTTCCTTGTGCATACTTCACAACTCACTCCCTCAGCCACTTCTCATGTTTTTGGTCTCTCTCTCCACTTATTAACAACCTTGTCCTTTATCACCTTTAAATTATTTCACCATCCTCATCATATCCCCTCACCCTTGGCTAGTTGTTGTACCTTCTTTATCACTCTATTTTCATCACTAATTCCCTATCATACTGTGTATCTTGCAAGCTTTCTGTTTCTTCTATAACTATACTTTTTATTTATGTGTACCACCACTCTCTGCCATTTCACCATTTTTCCCATCGTACCCATTTTCCATTCTTCTTATTTGCTATTTTTCCATCCTTTCATCCTTTTTATGTTCTTTTTTTCTCCACAACTAGTTTCTCCTTGGGTATTTATCCTTTGAGAAGCCTTACATAATTGCCTCTTTTCTTCTTCTCAGTTCTTGCCTTTTGCCTTTTGCATTCCCCTTTTCCTCTTTCCATCTCAGTACTCACTTATATTTTACATCTGTGTAAGTATCCTTGCTTTATATCCCTAATTCAATTCTTCCTTTTTCTTCTTATCATCCTTGATCTTCATCTCATTTCCTTTCATTATTTTTCACCACCCTTTCCCTTTTCTCCATTTCCTTTCATTTTTCTCATCTTAAGGACATTCTTTGTTCTTCTTGACCTTATTTTTCCTCTTATATGACCATGATTGGCTCTTTCCATCCTTCTCCACCTTCATCTTTATTTGTGACCTTGTTATTTTTTCTACCTATTTCTTCATCCATCTCCTGGTCTGCCTTCACCTCATCCCTTATTGAAACTCCTTCATTCTCTCCCATTGGCACTCCACCTTCTCACTCATTAGAGTGCAGTCACCAGTTAAACTACTTTTATGTACATCTCCTTATCTACTTCCTCGTGTCCTCCACACCCTTGCCTTAATGCACAAAATTTGGTCAAGTTCATAACTTCAAGTGCATCCCTTTCTTCCTTTAATGACTCTATGTGTTGCACTCAAACCCTCTTTTTTGTACCTCTCTAGCTACTCCATTCACCCTACCTATCACCTTTCTCCCTTTTAAACCTTCTACCCATTTTGAGCATGCTATGGCCTCAAAATTATTCCACTAAATTTTGGTTTACTGTGAGATATACACCAATATTATGGTTTTATGACATAATTAGCTAGGACTGTGGGCTCATACAACCAACTAACAAGCTTGAGCATCACTAAGTCATCGAGAGGAAGATTCCTTCCCCACCCCCTCTAGTCTTGCCTATTTTAAATCCCTTTTACTCTGACCTTCGAAGATGTTCAAATAAAAATTAAAACCACCTTGAAATGGAAGATTTGGGATACTCATGTGGGATGATAACTACACCCTTTCACATGCCTTAACCTTCTAACCAATAATTTCCCTTGATTCTCCCTTCTTAGACTACATCTTCTTATGCCTTGAAATAGCCCTGCTATTTAATCACAATCTAAAACCTGCTCCCTGATTTAATTAATATAATTATTATTCATCACACCCCATATTCCAAAACCACTTAGCATTTTTCTCTGAACTCCCTCAAAACTCAATGATTACTTATTTTGGGGCCCCACTGACTCAAAGATCAAGGGTTCAAATCTTTGCCACTTCTCATTTACCCACTCTACTACTTTTCTTCCCCAAATTGTTGAATCATACCCTTTCATAGCCTATTAATGACATTATTGTGAAGTACACACAATATGAGCATATTTGGATGGTGATAAAAAAACTTGTCAGATCACCATGACAATTTGAGTATGTCAGATTTTCAAAAGCTTGGTAAAGCATATTTCTCTTTTTTAAAAAATGGTGGCCAAAATTTCATGCTTGAACCTACTTATCCATGGCTGTAGATTCCTTTTGCATAGTTGACACAATCATCTACTTGCATCCTAGGTAATATCATCCACTATTTTTACCAAACCAATCAAAAAACTATTTGATACCCATATTTTCCACCCTTTTGGAACTTTCCTTTCTCCAATGTCCTTCAATTGGACCTAACTACATGATATCAAATTGGGGAAACCAAGTTAACCAAGACTCTTCACCTCAAAATAACTACATTTGTCCTGATGTTCTTTTTGGATTCCTATCCATGGAACTATGTAGGCATCATCCACTTGTTGCGTGCATCTAGAGTCAACTCGACCATCCCCTTCCAACCCATACCCAATCCAACCATGCTTTCACCATGTCCACCTTGACGTTGGTTGCTTCTAATCCAAAATATTAACACATTTTGAAAAAACATTTGACCTAAATGAACAACCTTACTATGTTAAATTTTTTAACATTTATGCCACCTCGTGCATGACTTGACCAATTGTGTTGTTTTGTAGGAGAAATTCATACCCTAGATACTTGTGACTAATATCAAACCTGTCTAGATGAATTGATAGGCCTAACTCGATCAACTATGACCAATGCTGTGGACTAGTTATCCCTATCACATATCTTTCTAAGATCAACCTTATTGTTACCAACATTGGTAGATTTAATCATTATGCAATCTTGACTATCACGCTTAGTCACATTTTATATACCTATTTGCATTTCACATGCCCAAATACCTTGTGGCACCACCTAGTGCCTCCCCACCAACTGCTTATTAAACCTACACCCAATTTGGTCTTCCCTCATTAACTCTCAATTTGAGTGGGAACACCTCCTCCCATACTCAGAGCACCCTGGTAGTCAACCAAGCGATTTATTTTTTTTGTAGCTTATTAACTCAAAGTCGTATAACAAAAAGGGGCAAAATGTAGACACTAAAAAATTATGCACTTACAGTTTTTAATGACTAAATGCCTAAGGATCCATGTAATTACCCCCTAAACCTTCTTAACCCTTAACAAACCCCTTTTAAATCAACTTAATAACTATTTTCCTAGTCACATAATACTATTTGAACTTACTATTCAAAAGTACTATTCATTATCACTATTCACTGTGGGACTCACTATCACTATTCATGATGACATGGCAAGTTGCATGTCATATGACATGTCAAGTGACATGGAAGGTGATTTGGGAGGTGATATGGCAAGTAACATGGCTTAGAAGTGATGTGGCTTGATGTGGGACATCATACCCCACTTGAGACCCTTCCCAAAGTGCTTGATGACCTTATTTAAGCATCACAAGGCCCCCCTAAAAATATGGAAAATTTCCACTCAAGGGACCATTAATCAACATATATTTTACATGATATTAACCTCGAAAATAAGATTCCTACCTCTTTAAGACAAAGGGCACCCATTTTTGACTTCTTAACCCGAATGAGACACTCACCAACCCAAATGGTAATCCCCACCCACCTCATTTGACTAATTCATCCACGACATAGAAAATGGCTCCATACCTCTATTATTCCTCTTTTGACATGACTCTTCATAACATATGCTATAAATTCCCCCTTTCCTTCACCCAGGGTTAAGTTGGAAAGTGGTAAATTAGTATTTTTTGTTATTAATATTTTATTGCAAGTTTTTGGAGCAGGTTATCCACTTGAGAAGGAGGTCATCCTCATCTTGGAGGAGAAAAGATTCAAATCATCAATGATCTACTAGAATCACTCCAAGATTTCATCAACAATATCATCAACAACACCATGATTGACAACCATCTCAAAGGTAACCTTATTTGTTTATTTCATTTCAACTTATTATCTCCTTTGGACTCTTCTCTCTTGACCTCCATACCTTTCACCTTTCACCTCTTCTTTTTCACATTTTTCACTTCATTTATTTCTTTGGCCATATTTACCCACTTGACCCTTTTTACCTCTTTGCCATAATTTACCCACTTGACCCCTTTTGCCTCTTGGCCATATTTACCAACTTGACCATTTATCCCTTTTACCCTTTTCCCTTATATCTTCTTGATCATTTTGACCATCACCTTATTGATCATTTCAATTTTTTTGTTGGAAATATTGTCATTGATGTCAAAAGTTTAGCATTATTGGTGATAAAGGCCTCAAAACATTTAATGGTGTTTTTTATGTTCATATCTTAGCTAATGTGTGTTAATATTTATTTAATATTAATGAATATATTTTTTGTTACATAAAGTCAAAATAGGGTCCATGAAGAAGTCAAAGAGTCACAGGGTAAAGGCAAAAGAGGAATGGGATGCACTTTCCCATGAAGAGTCATCTTGAAGAATTTCAAGAGTCACCAAGTGAAGATAAAATAAGAAGGATGCAATTTCTCATGAAGAAACACTTTGAGGAATATGGAAAGTCATCAAGATAAAGATAAAAAGGAAAATAATGCATTTGCTCATGAAGGGTCACCATGTGACTTTTTAAATGCAAGGATTCAAAAGGTCATGCAAGTTTGGTGCCATTTTCCATGAGGATTGAAGGGTCATAAAGGGTGAAAGTCAAAATTTATTTGGAAAGCTATAAGTAAAAGCTTGAAAATCAATTTGTAATATGCAAGAGAGTGCATGGTTTTGTAATTCTTTTATATAAAAAAGAGGAGAAAAAAGTAGGAGATATTGTAGAGTTTTATCATTTATTGAGTAAGCAACATTGAGAGATAGTTGTGTTTTATACACAAGAGGGGTTGGTGCTCCTATGGGTTGGTGCTCAAAAATATTTTTAAGGGGTTAGTAATCCTGTGGGTTGGATCTCACAAATAGTTATTGTGTTGGTGCTCGGCAAAAGGGTTGGTGCTTCTGCAAGTTGGTGCTTGCAAAATTTATAATTTGAGTTGGTGCTTATTTATATACTGAGATTGTTCTCTATGGTTTTTCTCACTCTGGATTTTCATGTAAAAATGTGGTCTCTCTCTCTCTCTCTTGTGTGGTGCATGTTATTGTTTCAGTTTTATTGCATATCTTGAATGTGTGATTAAGTGGTTAAAGAAAAGAAATCAGATTAAGAAAAAGATATAAAATATATTGATTCACCACCCTCTCAATATTTTTTATGTTTAATAATTGGTATCAGAGTAGGTTCCTTTTGAAGAAGTTTTACAGCTTGAAGGTAGATCAAGGAAAGCATGATGGATGGATCACATGAAGGGTTTTCTAAAAATAAGGCACCTTTATTTGATGGGACAAATTATGCTTTATAGAGCATAAGAATGAAGACTTATTTGATGGCCCTTAGATTAGACATTTGACAAGTAGTGGTGGAGGAATATGAAGAGCCACATACACTTGTAACTACTTTGGCAGAAAACAAAGTGAAAATGATACTAAAGATTTAAATGCTATTTTATGTGGTTTATGTGAATCAAAATTTGTTAAAGTTATGCAATATAAATATGCTCATGAAACTTTGGTAAAACTTGAAAATATTTACAGAGGTGATGGAAAGGTTCATCAAGCTAAGCTTCAGATCTTCAGAAGATAGTTTGCGAGTTTGAAGATGGAAGAGGAAAAAAATATACCAAGTTATATTTTATGAGTTGATGAAATAGTTAATCAGATTCAAGGTCTTGGAGAAAATTTAGAAGAATCAATCATGGTACAAAAAGTTTTGAGATTTCTACTTTTGAGATATGATGCAAAAGTTTTGGAAGTTAAAGAGATGAAGAATTTAGCCAAGCTAAAGATGGATGAGCTACATGGTATTCTTAGGGAATATGAGATGCGAACTGAATAAGAGAAACCTTCAAAGAGAGAAGCTGCTTTCAAAATATCAAAGAAAGAGAAGGCTAAGATTCAAGAATCAAGTGACAGTTCTAGTGATGATGAAGATGATAATGGATATTTATTCATTCACAAGCTAAAAAAAGACACAGGTAAATATAAAAGAAAATCACCTTTTAAATATTTTAATTATGGAAAGATTAGATATTTTGTAGCTAAGTGCCCAAATATGGGTAATGGTGATAATGAAGAAGGAAAGTCTACATACATGAAGAATTTCAAAAAAAAATTCAAGAAGAAATTTGAGAAGAAGAGTTTGTATTCTAAAGATCCTAACTCATCCGAAGATAGTGGAGTCAGTGATTCAGAAGAATAAGAGATTCTATTCATAGCCATACATGAAGATGCCTCTGTAAGCAAAAGTACAGATGATCAAGAAGAAGAATAGGATGAAGTTGAAGTGAATCTAGAAGGAGAACTCATTTTTGCCTTAGAAGATTTAAAAGCTCTTGAGAAAATAATCAAAGATTGAAGCTCTAGATTGAGAAAAATGAAAAGGAGTCAAAGGGAATAATTGAAGATATAAAAACCTACTTTTAAGAAACCAAGAATAATGAAAAATATCTAATGGCATAGTTGTAAAAAGTAAGTGAATAATGTGAAAAGTATGTTATTGAAATTGCTTCTTTAAAATCAAAATATTGAGAAAACAAATAAAGTAATCAATGATAGAGCAACCAATGATTCAAAATTTGAGAATAACACTAATATGTTGAATAAGATAATAGAAAGTCAAAGATGAATGCCAGATAAGACATGGATCAGATTTGAAAAAGAAAAAAGGGAGGCCACTACTTTCATAGATAAGGTTAACATAGAAAAAGAAAAGAGCTATGCTGAATCTCTTACAAAAGAGGAAATAAAAAGGGAAGAAGTTAAAAATACAAAGGATATTTCAAATAAAGAAGGCTAGATAGAATAGAGCTATAAAAGGAAATCAGGTCAGAGATACACAAACAAGTCCTATTTTTATGGTTACTATTTTTTTTAATGGATATGGTCACAAGAAAATAGAATGTCAAAAAAGGGCTAATAATTTTAGAATTAAGGAGAAGGAAACTCATACAGAGTCAAGCAAAAGCCATAACTCTTTTAATTTTATATTAAGCTTTAATGAAGAGGCCATAATATGTTACAAGGGCAATAACTTCAGACACATAGGCTTGATACTGTAGAAGTGTGTTTGAGTTAGTAAAAAAAGACTAGAGTTTTAAGGCTCCATTCATTAAAAAGAAAGTTTAGATAGGTTCATGACAAAAGAAACAACCTAAAAAATCTATGTTGGTATAGAGAACTTACCATGCAAGAAATGAAAAAAAGCCATGGTTCATTGATAATAAATATTCGAGGCACATGACAGGAGATAAGATCAAGTTCATAACCTTAAAAAAGATCAATGGTGGTACAATGAAATTTGGAGATAATAATACTACCAGAATTACCAAAAAAAGTACATTAAGTTTGGATAATGGTAGAAGTAAAACTAAAAATGTTTTATATGTAGAAGCTCTTAAGCACAATCTTTTGAGAGTAAGTCAAATATGTGATTAGGGGCACACACTAAAGTTTTATGCATAAGGTTGTAAAATTAGGAGAAAAAATTAATATATGTTGTAGTAGATACTCATAGAATAGGTAATAATTTGTATATGTTATTAGACATCAAAGGTCAAAGATGTTGTTTGATTTAGATGGAAGAAAGTTGGCTATAACATAGGAGAATGGGACACATAAATTTTGATAATATTATCAACATCAACAAGAAGTAAGCAGTCAAAAATATTTCAAAGATTATAAATCCATCCAACACGCTTTGTGAACCTTGTCAGCATGGAAAGTAAGCTAGAAGGTGGTTCAAAATAAAAGAATACTTGACCACTCAAATGTTAGACCTTGTTCACACTGATTTATGTAGACCTATGAAAAATCAAAGTACTCAAGATGAGAAATATTTTATGTTGCTTATTGATGATTTTTCATGTATGACTTGGTTAATATTTAAAAAAAAAAATTAGAAGATTTCAGACATTTCAAAGTATTCAAATCATTAGTTTAGAATGAAACTGGTTTGAAGATTAAGCTCTTAAGATTAGATTTAGGGGGAGAATTTATGTCAGATCAGTTTATTGAGTTTTGTGAAGACTATGGATTGAAGAGACATTATTCAACATCTAGAACTCCATATCAAAATAGAGTAATTGAACATAGAAATAGAATAATTTAAGAGATGGTGAGGACAATGCTAAATGAATCTAAGATACCAGATAAATAATGGAGAGGTAGTTGGTATAACAGTGCATATCTAGAATAGAGCATTATTGAGAGTCAACAGTGACAAGGCTCCTTATGAGGTATGAAAAGCTAAACCAGCTACAGTTGATTATTTTAGAGTTTTTGACAGTAGAAGCTTCATACAGAGAACTAATAAAAAACTGGATAAGTTTGAATATAGAGTAGATGAAAATATATTTCTTTGTTATTTTTATAAAAGTAAAGCTTATAAATGTTATAACAAAATAACCAAGAAAATAGTTGAAAGTGTAAGTGTCAAGATAAAAGAAGATGGAGCATAAAGAATCAATGATCTATGTATATATTTTTGAAATTATTGAAGAGAAAGATTTTGAAGAATCAGATGAAGATGAGAAGAAGGAGAAAAAGGATACCAAAACCCCATCCAAATATGTTCAGAGAAATTATAATGAAAGCGACATCATTGGAGACATAAATGAAGGAAATCACACTATAAGAATGAATGGTTAAGTGAAATTTGATTAAGTAAAAGTTTATAAGATATAAGATATACTGATTCACCCCTCCTTTCAGTATATCTCATGCTTAACAATTGGTATCAGAGAAGATTCTTTTTGAAAAAGTTTTACATCTTGAAGGTATATCGGAGAAAGCACGATGGATGAATCACATGAAGGTTTTTATACAAATAAGACACCTTTGTTTGATGAGATAAATTATGCTTTTGGAGCATAAGGATGAGGACTTATTTGATGGCCCTTGGATTTGACATTTGACAAGTAGTGGTGGAGGAATATGAAGAGCCATGGAAACTTGTAACTACTCTAGTGGAAAAGAAGGTAAGTGAAAATAATGCTAAAGCTTTAAATTCTATTTTATGTGGTTTATGTGAATCAAATTTTTCTAAAGTTATGCAATATAAATCTGCTCATGAAACTTAGGTAAATCTTGAGAATATTTTAGAAAGGTGATGGAAAGGTTTAACAAGCTAAGCTTCAAACCTTCAGAAGATATTTTGAGAGTTTGAATATGGAAGAGGAAAAAAAAATATCAAATTACCTTTTGCGAGTTGATCAAATAGTTAATCAGATTCAAGGTCTTAGAAAAAAATTAGAAAAATTAATCATGGTATAAAAAGTTTTGAGATCTATACCATTGAGATATGAGCAAAAGTTTTGGCAGTTGAAGAGATTAAGAATTTAGCCAAGCTAAATATGGATGAGCTACATGGTATTCTTACAGAATATGAGATGTAGACTGAACAAGAGAAACTCTTAAAGAGAGAAGCTACTTTCAAAACATCAAAGACAGAGAAGGCTAAGATTCAAGAATCAAGTGACAGTTCTAGTGATGATGAAGATGACAACGAAGATTTATTCTTTTATAAGTCAAAAAAAGGCGCAGGTAAATATCAATAAAATTATCTTTTACATGTTTTAATTATGGAAAGATTAGACATTTTACAACTAAGTGCTCAGATAAGGGTAATGGTGACAATGAAGAAGGAAAGTCTACATACAAGAAGAATTTCAAAAAAAATTCAAGAAGGGATTCGAGAATAAGAGTTTGTATTCTAAAGATCATAGCTCAATTGAAGATAGTGGACTCAGTGATTCAGATGTAGAAGAGATTTTATTCATGGCCATACATGAAGATGCCTCTGTAAGCAAAAGTATAGATGATCAAGAAGAAAAATAGGATGAAACCGAAGTGAATCTGGAAGGAGAACTTGTTTGTGTCTTATAAGAGTTAAAATCTCTTGAGAAAAAAATCAAAGATTGAAGCTCCAAATTGAGAAAAATGAAAAAGAGTCAAAGGAAACAATTGAAGATCTACAAACACACTTTAAAGAAGTCAAGAAGAATGAAATATATCTAACGACATAGTTACAAAAAGTAAGTGAAGAATATGAAAGGTATGTTATTAAAATTACTTTTTTAAAATTAAATCTTGAGAAAACAAATAAAGCAATCAATGATAGAGCAACCAATGATTCAAAATTTGAGAATAACACTAATATGTTGAATAAGATATTAAAAAATCAAAGATCAATGTCAGATAAGATAGGTATCAAATTTGAAAAAGAGAAAGGGAGGCCATTAATCTCATAGATAAGGTTAACATAAAAAAAGAAAAGACCTATGCTGCATCTCTTATAAAATAGAAAATAAAAGAGGAAGAAGTTAAAAATATAGAGGACATCTCAAATAAAGAAGGCTAGAAGGAACAGAGCTACAAAAAGTAATCAGGGCAGAGATACACAAATATGTCCTATTTTTATGGTTACTATTTTTATTGTAATAGATATGGTCATAAGAAAATAAAATGTCAAAAAAAGGCTAAAAATTTTAGAAATAAGGAGAAGAAAAATCATGTAGAGTCATGTAGAAGCCACATCTCTTTTGCTCCTATATCAAACTTTAATGAAGAGGCCATACTATGTTACAAGTGCAACAACTTTGGACACATAGATTGGTACTGTAGAAGTATGTTCGAGTTAGTAAAAAAGGACCAGAGTTTCAAGGCTCTATTCATCAAAAAAAAGTTTAGATAGGTTCATGGAAAAAGAAACAATCTAAAATATCTATGTTGATACATACAACTTTGTATGCAAAAAATGAAGAAAAGCCATGGTTCATGTTGAAAATATTGTCATTGATGTCAAATTAGCATTTTATTTCTAAAAGTGTATTTAATGTTTATATCTTGGCTAAAAGTGTGTTAATATTAATTAAATATTAATGAATATATTTTTGGTTGCATATAAGTCAAAAGAGGGCCCATGGAGAAGTCAAAGAGTCACGGGGTAAAAGATGAAAGAGGAATGAGATGCATTTTCTCATAAAGAGTCATCTTGAAGAATTTCAAGAGTCACCATGTGAAGATAAAAGAGGGTATGTCATATTTTTTCATGAAGGAACACTTTGAGGAATACAAAAATTCACCAAGATAAAGACAAAAAAAGAAATGACACATTTGCTTATGAAGGGTCACCATATGACTTTTCAAATACAAGGATACGAAGAGCCATGCAAATTTGGTACCATTTTTCATGAGAATTTAAGGGTTAAAAAGGGTGAATGTCAAAGATCATTTGGAAAGCTATAAATAAAGGCTTGAGAAGACATTTGTAATATGCAAGAGAGTGCATAGTTTGTATTTTTTTCAAAGAGAGAAAAGCAGTAGATATTGTAGAGTTCTATCATTTGTTGAGTAAGCAACATTGAGAGATAGTTGTGTTTTATACACAAGAGGGGTTGGTGCTCCTGTAGGTTGGTTTTTCTATGAATTAGTGCTCATAAATAGTTGCTGTGTTAGTGATCGACAAAGGGGTTGGTGCTCTCACATGTTGGTGCTTGCAAACTTTGTAATTTGAGTTGGTGCTCATTCATATTCTTGACATTGTTTTCTATGGTTTTATCACTTTGGGTTTTCATGTAAAAATTTGGTCTCTCTCTCTCTCTCTTGTGTGTTGCATATTATTATTTCAATTTTATTGTATATATTAAATATGTGGTTAAGTGGTTAAAAAAAGGAATTTGATTAAGAAATAAGATATATAATATACTGATTTACCTCCCCTCTTAGTATATTTCATGCTTAATAATTGGTATCAGAGTAGGTTCCTTTGAAAAGGTTTTATAGCTTGAAGGTAGATCAGAAAAGCACAATTGCTGGATCACATGATTTTTTTTTAACAAATAAGGCACCTTTGTTTGATGGGACAAATTATGTTTTTTAGAGCATAAGGATGAAGACTTATTTGATGGCCCTTAGATTCGACATATGGAAAGTAGTGGTAGAGGAATATGAAGAGCCACAAACACTTGTAACTACTTCGACAAAAAAAAAGGTAAGTGAAAATAAAGCTAAAGATTTAAATGCTATTTTATGTGGTTAATGTGAATCAAAATTTGTTAAAGTTATACAATGTAAATTTTCTCATGAAACTTGGGTAAAACTTGAGAATATTTACAAAGGTGATGGAAAGGTTCATCAAGCCAAGCTTCAGACTTTTAGAAGATAGTTTGAGAGTTTGAAGATGGACAAAGAAGAATATATAACAAGTTATCTTTTATGGGTTGATCAAATAGTTAATCAGATTCAAGGTCTTAGAGAAAAGTTAGAAGAATCAATTGTGGTTCAAAAAGTTTTGAGATCTCTACCATTGAGATATGATGCAAAAGTATGTTATTAAAAATTACTTCTTTAAAATCAGATATTGAGAAAACAAATAAATCAGTCAATGATAGAGCAACTAATGATTCAAAATTTGAGAATAACACTAATATGATGAATAAAATATTAAAAAATCAAAGATCAATGTTAGATAAGACATGTATTAGATTTAAAAAAGAGAAATGGAAGGCCACTACTTTCACAAACAAGAAAAAAGGAAAGAGCTATGCTGAAGTTCTTACAAAAGAAGAAATAAAAAGGGAAGAAGTTAAGAATACAGAGGACATTTCAAAGAAAAAATGCTGGAGGAAACAGAGCTACAAAAGGTAATCAGATCAGAGATACACAAAAAAGTCCTATTTTTATGGTTATTGTTTTTATTGTAATGAATGTGGTCATAAAAAAATAAAATGTCAAAAAAGGGCTAACAATTTTAGAAATAAAGAGAAAGAAAGTCATGTAGAGTCATGTAGAAGCCAAAACTCTTTTGCTCCTCTATCACGGTTTAATGAAGAAGCCATCGTATGTTATAAGTGAATTTTTTTTTGGACACATAGCTTGGTATTGTAGAATTGTATTCAATTTAGTCAAGGACCAGAGTTTCAAGGCTCCATTCATCAAGAAGAAAGTTCAGACAGGTTCTTGATAGAAGAAACAACTTAAAAAATCTATGTTGATACAAATAACTTTGTATACAAAAAATGAAGAAAAGCCATGGTTCATTGACAGTGGATATTTGAGACACATGATAGGAGATAAAAGCAAGTTCATAACCTTAAAAAAGATTAATGATGGCACAGTGAAATTTAGAGATACTACTACTACTACTAGAATTACCAAAAAAGGTACACTAAGTTTGGATAACGGTAGAACTAAAACTAAAAATGTTTTGTATGTAGAAGGTCTTAAGCATAATCTTTTGAGTGTAAGTCAAATGTGTGATCAAGGGCACACACTAAAATTTTATGCATAAGGTTATAAAATTAGGAGAAAATATTTAGATGTGTTGATTAAAGATGCTTAGAGATAGGCAATAATTTATATATGTTATCAGACATCAAAGGTTAAAGATGTTTGAGTCAGATTGAAAAAAGTTGGCTATGATACAGGAGAATGAGGCACATAATTTTTGATAATTTTGTCAACATTAGCAAGAAGCAAGTAGTCAAAAATATTCCAAAGATTATGAAGCTATTCAACACACTTTGTGAACCTTTTCAGCGTGGAAAGCAGGCCAAAAGGTGGTTAAAAACAAAAGAGTACTCAACCACTCAAATGCTAGAGCTTGTTCACACTGATCTATGTGGACCTATGAGAACTCAAAGTACTCAAGGTGAAAAATATTTCATGTTTCTTATTGATAATTTTTTATGTATAACTTGGGTAATGTTTTTAAAGAAAAAATTAGAAGCTTTCAGACAATTCAAAGCATTCAAAACATTAGTTGAGAATGAAACTAGTTTGAAGATTAAGTGTCTAAAATTAGATTGAGAAGGAGAATTCATGTTAGATCATTTTATTGAGTTTTGTAAAGACCATGGAATAAAGAGACATTATTCAACATCTAGAACTCCATAGTAAAATAGAGTAGTTGAGCAGAGAAATAAAATAGTTTAGAAGATGATGAGAATAATGTTAAATGAATCCAAGATTCCAGATAAATAATGGAGAGAGGTAGTTTCTATAGTAGTGCATATTCAAAACAGAGCATTATTGAGATTCAATAGTGACAAGAATCCTTATGAGCTATGGAAAGATAAACTAGTAACAGTTGATTATTTCAAAGTTTTCAAAAGTAAATCCTTCATAAAGAGAATCAATAAAAAAACTTGGTAAGTTTGAATCTAGAGCAGATGAAGGTATATTTCATGCTTATTCTTGTAAAAGTAAAGCTTATAAATGTTCTAACAAAAGAACTAAGAAAATTGTTGAAAGTGTAAGTTTCAGAATAAAAGAAGATGGAATACAAAGAATCAATGATCAAATAGACATTCCTGAAATCATTGAAGAGGAGGATTTTGAAGAATCAGATGAAGATGAGAAGGAGAAAAAAGACACCAAAACTCCATCCAAATATGTTTAGAAAAATCATAATTAAAGTGACATCATCAAAGACATAAATGAAGGAATTCACACCAGAAGAATGATGGTAAGTGAATATGAGCAAGTTAATGTTTCTTTGTTATCCAAAATTCAGCCTAGAACATTTTTTGAAGCTAGACGTGATAAGCATTGGGTTAAGGAAATAGATGAAGAATTAAATCAGATATAAAAGAATAATACTTGGGAATTAGTGCCTAGACCAAAACATCACAATGTGATAGGAACAATATAAGTGTATAGAACTAATTTGAATGAAAATGGAGAAGTGATCAGGAATAAAACAAGATTAGTATGTAAAGGATATGCTCAGATTGAGAGAATAGATTTTAAATTTTTTTTTGAACCAGTGGTAAGGCTAGAGGCTATTAGAATCTTTTTTGCATATGCAGTATTTAAAAATTTTAAAGTGTTTCAGATGGATGTCAAATATACCTTCCTAAATAGGAATTTAGAAGAAAAGGTCTACATTGAGCAGCTTGAGGGATTTATTCTCTCAAATATTAGTAGTCATATATGCAGATTGAAGAAAGCATTGTATGGATTGAAACAAACTCCCAGAGCTTGGTATTTAATACTTGATAAGTACTTGTATGACCAAAGTTTCAAGAGAGGATTTGCTAACAATAATCTCTACATCAAAACAAAAGGTGAGCATCAATTAATTGTTATGGTATATGTTGATGACATCATTTTTGGAGGAAACATTGAAAAGATGATTTTTTTTTTAATAATATGCAAAAAAAATTTGAGATGTCTATGCTTGGAGAATTGTCATTTATCTTAAGATTGCAAATATTTTAGTTAGATAAATTAATTTTTATCTCAAAGTAAATATCCCAAAGAAATGTTGAAGAAATTTGGTTTTGAGGATTGTGCACCAGTTGACACACCAATGTGTATAGGAAATAAGGTGAGCAAGGATGAAGATTCACCTATTATAAATCAATATTTATATAGATATATGATTGTTAGTCTTTTATATTTGACAACATCGAGGCTAGATATCATACATGTAGTAGGTATGGTTACAAGATATCAGTCATCTCTAAAATAAAGTCATGTTTAATTGATGAAGAGAATATTTAGATATATCAAGGGGAAATTGGATTATGGATTGTGGTATCCTACATACCGAGATTTTAATTTGGTTACTTATATGAATTCATATTGGACAGGGTGATTGGATGACAAAAAGAGTACAAGTGGAGAAGCTTTCTGCTTTGGTGATAGCTTAGTATTATGGCTAATAAAGAAGCAAAATTTAGTATCACTTTCTACAACTGCAGCATAATATATTACAATGGTATTATGTTGCACTCAAGTGCTTTGGATGAAGCAAACTTTGGAAGATATCAAGGTAAAATTTGATAAACCTATTTCTATTTTTTGTGACAACATAAGTGTTATTAATATTTCAAAGAATCTAGTGATGTATTCAAGAACAAAATATATTCCCATTAGATATCACTTCTTAAGAGAGTAGGTTGCAGATCAATAAGTTAAGATGGAGTATATCAGTACTACAGAGTAGATTGTAGATATTTTTACAAAGGCACTACCAAAAGACACATTTGAGTATCTATAGGAGAAGTTGGGAGTAATTTATTTTACTTCCTACCATTGAGGTTCAGCATTAGTTGAGTGGGAGCTAAGTGTTAGCTCCAAGTAGACCCTTTGTCATTGATGTCAAATGGGGAGAATAACAGGTATAGGTACAAGTATAGTTATAGGTGCCAAAATAAGTACAAGAAATAGGTACATGTTGCTACAGTAAGGGGGAGTTACTATATATTTTTTAGATGGTAGTATGTGCAGATTTCAGGATGTGACAATTTCAGTTTGAGGTTGCCATCAATGACAAAGGGGAAAATTGTTGGAAATATTGTCATTGATGTTAAATTAGTATTTAATATGTAAAGGTGTTTTTAATATTTATATCTTGGATAAAAGGATGTTAATATTAATTAAATATTAATGAATATATTTTTGGTTTCATATAAGTCAAAATAAGGCCCATGGAGAAGTCAAAGAGTCATGGGGTAAAAGACGAAAGAGGAATGAGACACATTTTATCATGAAGTGTCATCTTGAGGAATTTTAAGAGTCAGCATATGAAGACAAAAGAGGGTATGGCACATTTTTCCATGGACGCTTTGAGTAATATAAAAAGTCACCAAGATAAAGGCAAAAGAGGAAAGGATGCATTTGCCTATGAAGGGTCACCATATGACTTTTCAAATGCAAGGATACGAAGGGTCATATAAAGTTCATTTGGAAAGCTATAAATAAATAATTGAGAAGACATTTATAATATGTAAAAGAGTACATGGTTTGTATTTTTTTTTGAAGAGAGAAAAACAAGAGATATTATAGAGTTCTATCATTTGTTGAGTAAGCAATATTGAGAGATAATTGTGTTTTATACACAAGAGGGGTTGGTGTTATTGCAAGTTAATGCTTGTAAACTTTGTAATTTGAGTTGGTGCTCATTTATATACTTGAGATTGTTCTCCGTGGTTTTTTCCACTTTGGGTTTCCACATAAAAATTTGGTGTCTCTCTCTCTTTCTCTTGTGTGATGCATATTATTGTTTCAGTTTTATTGCATATCTTGAATGTGTGGTTAAGTGGTTAAAGAAAAGGAATTTGATTAAGAAATAAGATATATAATATACTGATTCACCCCACCTCTCAGTATATTTTATGCTTAACAGTTCATTGATAGTGGATGTTTGAGGCCCATGACAGGAGACAAGAGCAAGTTCATAACCTTGAAGAAGATCAATGGTGGCACAATGAAATTCAAAGATAATATTACTACTAGAATTTCAAAAAAAAATTACACTTAAGTTTGGATGATGGTAGAAATAAAACTAAAAATGTTTTATATGTAGAAGGTCTTAAGCATAATCTTTTGAGTGTAAGTCAAATGTGTGATCAAGGGCACACATTAAAGTTTTATGCAAAAAGTTATGAAAATAAGAGCAAAGTTTTAGATGTATTGGTTGCAGATGCTTAGAGAATAGACAATAATTTGTATATGTTATTAGACATCAAAGGTCAAATATGTTTGAGTCAGATTGAAAAAAATTGGCTATGGCACAAGAGAATGGGACACATAAATTTTGATAATTTTGTCAACATCAACAAAAAACAAGCAGTCAAAAATCTTCTAAAAATTACAAAGCCATCTAACACACTTTGTGAACTTTGTCAACATGAGAAGTAGGTCAGAAGGTGGTTCAAAACAAAATAATACTCGACCACTCAGATGTTAAATCTTGTTCACAAAGATTTGTGTGGACCTATGAGAATTCAAAGTACTCAGGGTGAGAAATATTTCAAGTTACTTATTGATGATTTTTCACATACGACTTGGGTAATATTTTTAAAGAAAAAATCAAAAGCTTTCAGAAAATTTATAGCATTCAAAGCATTAGTTGAGAATGAAACATGTTTATCAATCTCAACCAAACCATCATTCCCTTTTGACTATTTGCCAAACCAAAACCATAACCTTGACTTGACTAGCCTTTTAGCGCTCACTTTATTTAGTCATTTTCTTAGCAAAGCATCCATATTAATTGTGTTTAATTTTAAATTTACTATATTTTAATGAAATTATATTTTAGTTTATCATTTCAATTTAATTATCCAAAGAAGGTGGATTGATATCCTCCTAGGAAGGTTTTGCTTCTAGGACCTAGCTCATGCTAGGCAATCCACTTTGCTACTTGTCTAACAAATAAGTTTTCTTTGTGTTTTATTATTACAGGTTATTCCTTCCTAGCCAAAGAGGAGTATCCACCATCATCTAGATCATGTGCACATTTTATACCAGGTTCTCATAACCATTACTCTTATTGATAGTTTTTTCTTTTCATACTTAGAAAAAATCAGAAAATAGAGAGAAACACCTAGTTGATGCTCACCATGAATTGTGTTGATAGCTCCAAAATTGCACAAGCCCCTTCCTTGTTTAATTTTATGACCTTTTCCCTCATGACCTAATCAAATTGACCTAGGAAGACTCCAAATTTTCCCTTGTCTAGTAGGGTGCCATCTGGGTATAATAACACATAGATATTGACCTCTTTGAAGTAGGTCAATATCTTCTTCTTACCCTCTTCCATGGGTCCAATTATAGTATGAGCCAAAACTAGCCATTCCTCCATAGTCACTTTCATGTTATTAGCATACGTATGATACAACCCAAAATCTAAGGCTAGCATTAGTTTCAATTATAGAAACATGCCTTTGTTAATCACCACCAATAGCTTCCTATACTTTCTGCCTATATCTACAATCATCTCCAAGTAAGCCTGAATTCAGTGGATAAGTATATTGGTCTCATCTAAAGTCTCCACTACCTTCTTGAGAACTAAGAAGAGTAGTAAGAGGGCATCCTTGACCTACCCAATCAAT
The DNA here is from genome assembly GCA_037957365.1 of Torreya grandis. Taxonomy (NCBI): domain Eukaryota; kingdom Viridiplantae; phylum Streptophyta; class Pinopsida; order Cupressales; family Taxaceae; genus Torreya; species Torreya grandis. Next base: position 1,411,541 of record JARHVA010000784.1, on the reverse strand, counting down.
GCGATAGGGAAGGATCTCTTCACTTGGGCCTCTGAGGTCTGAACCTAGCTTTTCATGTCCTCAAGGAGCTTCTTTGACATATCATGAGTTGCCCAGAGAATAGAGAGTAAATCTTTATCCATCCTTTCCTCTCCACTAGAATTTATCACCTTAGTGAGGGAGAATAGATCATAAAGGGTCTGCTAAACCACTAGGTTCCCACCTTGGATGAACCTCTGGATTAGAGTCCTCTTCATGCTCCACAAAGCTTGATTAAAGCTCCACTGTATGTCTAGGTCACCCTAGATGGTCATCTCCAATGATTGTGACCTTGGGACTATTCCCAAGTTACAGGAGGTGTAGGAGGCGTGACCAAGAGGGTGGTGAAGAGTAGAGGAGGAGGTGAAGGGGTGTAGACACCTAAATTTCATTTAGTGTCAAAATACACCTATATCTATTTAATAATTTTTATTAAATTAATAAATCACATTTCCTCCCAAATTCAAATAATTGAATAATTTAAAATATTGGATAAGTTAATTATGCACCCTTAAGTTTTTATTTTAAATTATAAAATCTATTTTTACATGTCATCAAAACATCTCCCACTTTTTCTCCCTCTTCTCAACTAAATCCATAAAATTCTCCAACTCTTATGACTCATTCCCTAAGTTGTCAATCAAATTGACTAAGTCTTGCTGACTCAGCTAACCAACCCCATACTTTTCTCAACTATTTTGAAAAGGTCTTCATACTCATGAGTGAGGACTCATGAGCCACCGTTGATCATTTAGATCATTGAAAAATTCCAAATGATCCTCTACCATTGGATCCTTCTCCAAAGATCTATAAATACACTTGAAAATATCTATTTTCAATCACATCATAAAATATAGAGATCACATCAAAAGATTACAATCACAATCAATAAATCAGAGCTCTACACACAAGTGAATGAAAGAAAATAAAAGTGAATCAAAAACTTCCTTTTGCACCAAAACCTAGTTATTCTATCTTTGCATTGGAGTGAGGACCACATATTTGAAAGAGAAAATTGAATATATATCGCAATGGATACATCTTGTGCATTCAAAGCATAAAGTTTATGATTATTGTTTTCTATATTTGTTACTCTAACATTGTTTGAATTTTAGCTTAGATTAGGATTTGTTTACTTTCTTTGCATGTCTAAATTTGATTCATACATTTTTGGCACGCCCAGTGGGACCTTTCCCACATATTTTTATCTTTTGAGCATCATTTTTGCACTTAGATAGAATTTTTATTTTTATTTTTATTATTTAAGTTTAGATTTTATTTTTAATCTTGATTTTTTTATTGTTGGTATGAACTATAGGTTACTATTAGTGGTTTTCTATTTGACTATGAGTGCTTCTCTACATAACAATGACTTTGGGAGCTTTAACCATGAAATTGTAGACCATAACAATGACATTATCTCATTTTCTTGTATTTTTATGTGTTTTATGTTTTTTTTGTAGTTTAACAATATTTTTATTTGTAAATAGTGATTTTGTCATCTACAATTTTTTCATCAAAAATAATGAAATCATCCTTTTCTGTGGTGAATTCATCATTTTTTGCAACAAAATCATATTTTGCTGCGGTGAAATTATCTCTTTTCACAGTGAATTCATCTCTTTTTGTAGTGAATTTGTCACTGCTAACAGTGAAATCATCCTGTAAGCATATGTTATTTTATTTTTTATTTTTTGCTTTTTGTGTTTTCCTACATTAATTTTATTTCAATTTCACTTTTTTAATCTATTTGTGTAACAACATTTTTGTAATAGAGGTGGTTTTTGCTTATTTTCTATGTTTTTTCACTTATTCTATTACAGGTTACATATTTCTAGCCAAAACAAACATTCTAACAACTTATTTGCTAAACACTTGCTAAAGAGGATCAACAAAAAGAATCAATAAAAGTCAATTTTTTTTTTACTAATGTTCATTTTTATTTTCAAAATTCTTAATAATTACATCACTTTGTGTTAGTATTTTTATTTGTAATTGTGGAATTCACGTATGCTCTTTCCTTGGCATTACATTAGCAATGATACTCAAAAATATAAAATGTTTTCATAATTATCTGTGTTACCCAAGTAATATCTACATATGCTCTTTCCTTGGTGTTGCATTGGTGACGAAACTTGAAAATCAGAGACGGGTATCTACTTTTATTTTTCTTTTCTTAGGAGCTCTATTGACCTTGGATTTCACCACCACACAGTAGGCCAAACCCTATTTACCAATGAGGTATATAAATTGAGATCTAACTATTTCAATTTCCTAAGCAGTTATGTGTTTTAAGCACACCATGACGTGAGGGGATTTCATGCTCTAATACATAGGGTTTCAAAAACTAACTCAAAATTTGATATCATCGATTGCCAACACACTGAGACCCCTACAGTTGTGTTGGGCACTTTGCGATAATACCCAATAGTATGTGTCACTTTATCAAAAATTTCCATGGTTTTTCACCCCTAGATAAGCTTGGATTACCCCTAAGCCTAGGATAAACCTTTTTGTCATCCAAATTTGGTGCATCGGTTAGCGGTTAACACTGAGAAGCAACTTTCCACACACCCTCAAAACTAGACTCAGTGGGCCATGGGAATGACAAGATCCTCCATGGTTAGTGCCTTGAAATATTAGTCCACAGCTGAGTACAGGATGAGTAAGTGACAACATATGACCCAATAGTTATTCACAACCCTTCATCTTAGTTTTCATCCTTTATGTGCAATTGCTTGTTTGTTTAGAGTAATTTTTTTTTAATTGTTTTTCTTATGTTTAACACGTATCTTGTTTGTAAATTCATTTAATCAAACTTTTAATCATTTTGGTATTTTTATTTCTTTATCAATAGTATTGCCTATTGTAAGAAGTATGATATCTTGGAACCACAACACAACCAATTCCATCCTAGATCATAGTTCTAATAATTCATATTATAATCGAGAGTTCAATCTAACTAACTTTGATTCAAATTCAAACTTGAATCAAATCAACCATCAAGCCAATAAAAATCTAAGTTTGAATATGTATTTAAACTCAAACCTCAATCAATTAAGTCAAAATGTGGATAATTGTTCAAACTTCCCAAATCAGCAATTAAATCCACATCATAACTAATCCATTTCCTGTTCATGTTCACCTATGGAACAATATCAAAACTATAATTTAAGGATAACATCAAATCAATTTATCAGTTATAATAATCAAAATCCTCTGAATTGTTCTTCTAATCCTACTTCATCCACCTATCATATGCCACATAACATAAATCAAACTATGTACATAGATCCATATGGTTCTAATCATAACGTCAACATAAGCTAAACTTTTGGTCCACCTTCACTATCATTTTATAATACTCATATGTACCAAAATACATTCACTAGTCAAACCTCAATCCAGTCAAGTCCAAATACACACGATCCAAATCAATCTTCCAATTTCATTTGATTTTGCATCTAGTTCACCCCAAAACTCAAACTTGAACATCTTCAGCAATCCCCACACATTTGCAAATCCAATAGACCAATTCTTCAAAAATCAAACCACTTCTTCAACACAATTTGTTACTAGTGAATACCAAAACTTTCCATAACAATATCATTCTATCACTAGTAATCCTTCATTCCTATCAAATTTTCCATCCACTAGTTACGATTCTAACATCCCTTGCCTCACCATCCACGGAATGGTAGATGCCAAATACATCATAAATAACCCACATCTATTCATATTTGAAAATCCAACTTTGAAAATATGTCAAGATGTCTCTCTAGAGCCAAATCATACCATTTAATGGCCAAATCAAAATAATAACCATTTTTCCATTATCCACCAAATAACGATTTTTGACTAAATACCTATTTTCAATCAACATCCAATATTGATTCAAACACTATCTAATCCACCTATCAAAATATAATATGCTTTCAAACCAACTCCAAAAAATCCACATTTTTAAAAAGCCCTCCATCCTAGATCTAACATTTCTAAAAGATTAGTAAAAAATAAATATGGTACTAAGGCACTTTAGCAGGGTTTTTTAATGGCCAAATTTAAACCAAGGTCAAATATATTATCCAAATCAGATATTCACTTTTTTTTATGATTAAGAGAAATTTCAACGTCCACTTTGGTCCCAACTATAGTTTTAGTAGTAGATAGAATTTTAAATGATAGTGACAATGTTATAAGTAAGGAAGAATCATCATCCGTCATCAATACAAATTCTATTAGCAACATAAAAGAAGTTTGTTCTATTTCCATCAACACTATTCATTATTTTCCTATTAACATTATGCTACCTGCACATGTCAACTAGAATCCATGGCAAAGGATCTCATTGGACTTATCCCATGGCAACTTATCAATTATAACATCCATAAACATCCATGAGATCATCCCATTTGAAGAGACGTTACTCCACCGACAATTACTTGAAGCTCCAAAAAGCAATCAAAGAACATCAATTGATGAACGAATTGGTTCTTTTTTGCTTGATGAAAATCATACCAAAAACATTAAAAACACCAAGTTAATTAGGAGATAAACCACATGGAATCATTTCCCAGTCATACTCCAAGAAATAATCTTAACTCCCATGTAACATACTTATTATGCCAAACTAGTGGAATGGCATTACAACATGTTGGATCATGACTTTGAGAGTAATTTCAAATCACATCAAAGTTGGTTTGAATACTATGTATTCACTAAAGAATTAAGAATAGTCAACATGAATTTATCCTATTTTAACTTTTGTAGCATTTGGTGGTCAGTTAACAGTGGTTGGGTGAGGGATATTGCCTTTTGTACATACGATGAACTTATTAGTCCCTAATGCTTAATACTATTTAATAACATAGCTTGTAGTCCTTATCAAGAAAGGCATCCAAATTCCATGATGGTTAGATGAAATATTAGAAGGTTTTTAGAGTTGAGATTTACTATCAAACACATCAACGTAGGTCTCTTTGATAATTGTGTTTTTCCAAGGAAAACCAAAGTTACTAGTAAATTTTTTCAAAGAAACTTATATTTGGACATCTTCATCCAACAATGATTCCCCAATCGAGAGAGGCTTTTGGGTGGTTTGCTAATAGAACTTGGTGGGCTCAACAACCTCATCTTGGTTAAGTGATCTTTAGAGTCAATAATAGGATTGAAATAGAAATTGATGAGGAAATCCAGTTAGAATAACAATGACTATCTAGAGTAGGCATGGGGTAAAAGGTTATAAAATGAAGGAACGTATGTATCTTATAACCTTATTTTAGGTATAAATGCCAAAAAATCATAAAAAAAACTGAAATAAAATGAAATAGTATGTTATTGTCTATCGGCCCCTTGACACTAGGGGGCACCTTATTTCTACCAGTATTATCTTCATAGTATTACATTCTACCATTATGTCTATTTGGTCATGCATATCAAATGTTATGTTTAGTGGTTGTTTAATTCTTAGTTCACATAACATGGATATTTCAAATTTCATCTTTTCATATCATTTCAATATTATCATATGACTATGTTATCTCATAAAAGACATTTTCAAAGTTAATATTATATTGGTTCTTACTTTAATTCTTATGAGCAGAGTAAATCATTTTCTCACATCTCTTTGTTAAAACTTACAACTTACCAGCCCATGGTTTGTATAGTAGATCGCTCATGATAGAGTATGTGAATTAGGAATTTGACTAAGAAGAGGAGATCAGTGTTACCATGCCAAATTGATTCCAAGCCAATCCAAGCCACAAGATAAATGTGCCAAGGAGATATGGAGGTAGCCAAGCTTCCATTACCAAGGACTTCATGAGCACAAAGCTGAGCAAGCCATTACTACAAAGGCATTTGAAGCATCCAAGGAAGGTGAAGGAATTCTTGTTGTTTTTCCTTACTTTTTAGTTTTGTTTGTCATTTGTTTTTGTTACTAAGGTCACCCTAGTAACTAGGCATGAAGATGTTAGCTTAATGTGTTTTTAATTTGGTTTCATTCACTAACACCATACTAGTTTCTTGAAGCTTTTGGACCCAATCTTGCATTATAACTTTGCACAAATTAAGCTTAGAAATGATGTGGTAAGGCCTCTTATTTATAGATTTTTGAGAATGTCTAGAATTAACTTGAATCATCCATCTCAAAATTGAGATGTGTGACTAAGGATTAATCCAATTATGCAATTAAAATTGATAAATAGGCTCATCAATATTTGGGATAGAGGAGAAATTAAGAGGCATTGAGGGCTTTGATGAGTCATGGGAGGCATGAATCTTGATATTTGTGGCATTTATGACCTAGGGATGTCTTCCCAAGAAATGAGGTCACCTAATGATGCAGATATTCAATATTCATTTTTAAAACAAATTATTCAACAAGCTTCCATGAATTTTTTTATTAAGATATAATTTGGTTTAATTAGCTCTTAATCATGTTTAAGCACTTTGTGTACAAATTACTCAAATTGATCAGAATGCCTTGTTATTGGTCCAAAATTCAACTGAATTAGAATGGGAAGACAATGTCAAATGCATTAGATCCGTTATCCCATTTAGGATGTTACCAACAACAAATAACGAAGGCATGTGTCTTGTGAAAAATATTTGATAGGAAAGATCAATCTAGAGCACCTAGGTGCAAAATTAACATTTTACCTCAAAATGATCTGATCAAAGTTAACTAGCCCATAAATTATATTGCACCATTTAATGATACCCTAGTCAGAATCAACATTTGACTATATCAGGTTCAAATCTTTTTATGTATTTTAGTATTTTTAGGCCAAATTATGTATTTTAAGTAAAAATTAATTAAAAGTTGGTTGGAGGTTACTAGTGGCTAGATTTAGGTGTCTACAGTTTGCCCCTATTTGGGAAGGTATTGCAAGCTACAAGCATAGTAACATATTCTCAAAAAATGAAAAGGTCCTGTATGCTTATAACTATAATGATGATAAACTAACTGTATAATTCCCCCTTAAGAGAATGGTTGGCACAAGTAGGTCAGAAAACAGTCCCTCGATAAGAAGCAAAATGAGGGGACCAAAGAAAGGAAAGATGATGGGGTGAAAACACAATGATTTTAAAAAATAGTCAAAATCACTGAGAATCCAAGTGAGATGGTGTACAATGGTTTTCCCAAAGGTGGTTATAAGCATTGTATCTTGATAGTGGCAACGTGGTATGATAACACACTGATTTGCCCAAAGGTGGTTATAATCATTGAGAAGATGGAGCTGTCCCAGTTAGGATAGACAAACAAGAGAATAACATGCCCTTGTATGGTTAGAAAAAAGGAAGTGGTGATAATAGAATGATTTTTCCAAAGGTGGTTATAATCATTGAGAAATGTAGGTGGGATAGTGTGCAATGATTTACCCATAGATGATTATAATAATTGGATCTTGATTATGGCAATGTTGTATGATAACACAATGATTTGTGCAAAGGTGGTTATAATCATTGAGAAGATGGAGCTACCCCAGTTAGGATAGACAAACAAGATAGTAACATGCCCCTGTATAGGTAGAAAAGGGAAGTAGTGACAACACAAAGATTTACCCAAAGGCAGTTATAATCATTGAGAAATGTAGGTGGGATGGTGTGCAATGATTTTCCCATAGGCAATTATAATCATTGGACCCTGATTATGGAAAATATGATTTATTGGTTGAGGATGATGATAACTTAACATAAAGGGTAATGATGAATTAGAACAACCTACTAGTAGGGAGATGCTCGTCTGAACTAATAAAGGTTGAAATTCTTTCATGGTTAATTACTCTATTTGGGATATGATTAGGATTATATCATGATGTCAATTCCAAAGAGATGTTGATGCTACCATTGCTAAATAGATGTCTTGAAGCTGAGGTTTGCTATAGCACATTTTGGTAGGTATCATGGTATAACATCATGAGGACTCGACTGAAATATACATAAAGACTGACTTCCATAATCAAATACTCAATATAAAATAATGGACCAATGATACAAACCATGATTACAATGTAAGCATATGAATATGGATATATTGAAGTGTAAGTGTGGGCAAAGAATCACCTAATGAACACACATAAACTAAATCAAGGCAACAATGCTAAAATTAAATAAACATGCACACAAATAAATTAACAAATAAACAAGGAAACACTCAATAGAAACCATATGAACATTTCCCCTAGAAAATAGGTGACAACTTAACAAGTGAACAAAATGGGGGAATATAATAAAATAAAGGGGGTGGCTGAGCTATCTCCATATGCACTAGGCAAGTGGATATTGCCTACATAGTTCCATGGATGTAATATCCAACAAAAACTTTAGGCAAAATGTAGTTCTCCCAAAGAATGAGAAGAATGTGATAAATGATAAAAACAAATAGAATGGATGTGATAGAAGAAGAGGAATGGTTTTGTAAAATGGAAAGTGCGAGATAGAAAAAGGCCAAAGGATGGGGAAATTAAATGATAAGTGATTTGATTGTAACTTAGTAAGGGTTCCCAAAATCCTTAAAGCAAAGAAGTTTTTGTTCTTTTATAATGATTTTTCAAATGTTTTTGGAATTATTTTGGAGTATCTCAACTCAATCAATAATGATGAGCCACAAAATGGTTCAATCTTGCGAAATGGTGAGAACGTTTAAACTTAGGTGGCTCACAAAATGGCGAGAGAGTTTCTTAGGTTGCTCACAAAATGTTGGGAGTGTGGGGAAAAGGGTGATTTAGTTGACCTCAACAAGTATCAAACACTACCTAGATAGTCCCAAAGGAGGACCTTAAGTCCCTATAGTTTTTCCCTACAATGGAGGAATTTGACTAGTGTAGCAGTCAATTGCAATAAAACAAGCACAATTGGTAAAAAGTCATAACATGGCATAAGAAGTGGCAAGTTGATATGTCAAGGCTTAATAAACAAATGTTACCCCTAGTTTGCCCATAGGTGGTTATAAATAAGATGAAATGGTACTAATTTACCCAAAGGTGGTTATAATTAGTAACAAGACCAATGATAAGAAAGGAATAACAAACAAAAGATGTAACTGCCAAAACTTTTGTCATACTGCTCCAAAATATGATCTCTATCTAAAGTACTTAAACCAACTAATAAAATTGATTAGATTTCTTGATTCTAAAAATGTGTAATGAATGGAAAAAATCAAGGTCAACCGGGCTAGGCTCTAAAACATAGTTTGGTCGATAAATCAGTAAATGGAAAAATGGATATAGTTAATAGAACAATTAAGAATGATATTTGTACAAAGAAGAAGAGTGATAAAATGGCATAACTAAAATGGTCCTTAAAGATAATATAACCTAGTACTCAAGCATAGTATGGCTTGAGGTGAATAATATTCATCAGCTCTGAAAGTTCATCTCCATCCAGTGTGATGAGCATGTATGCCCCTGATCCATAATCTAAGTAATGATGAAAGGCCCTATCCAGTTTGGTTTGAATTTTCCTTTATACTTTTTCTTAGTTATGGTATTCTTTTGGTTTTATTTAAGAATAATATCACCAAGTTTAAATGTTCTATACTTAACAAGATGATTATAGTGGTCTTTGAGTTAGTTTTGATATGCCTAAAGATTATTGAGCGTAGCTGTGCATATTTCATCAAGTAGGTCTAGCTCTTGTAGGTGAGCTACTCGATAGTCATGATCATCTAGGACATGCTTAAAAGAGATGCATAATGAAGGTAATTCAACCTCAATGGGAAGGATAGCTTCAGTACCATAAATGACTATGGAGTGGCTCTTATGGGGGTATTATGATTGGTACGATATGCCCAAAGGGAAAGGAATATCTACAGGTGCCAATCATAACTAACATCATTGACAATATTTTTGAGAATATTAACAATAGTTTTGTTTAATGCTTTGGCCTGGCCATTACCTTGAGGGTAATATGCTATAGAAAAATGTTGTGTGATGTTATATTCGATACATAGTTAGTCTACATCCTTGTTTTTGAATGATCCTCCATTATCAAATATAATGTCAAAGGGGATACCATAGAAAAAAATGAGATGGTTGAAGATGAATTTGGAAATTTGCTTTCTATTCATGTAAGTGACAGGTATAACTTCAACCCACTTAGTGAAATACTTGGTGGTGATAAGGATATGTTTATGGCTGTCAGATGAAGTGGGGTTGATCTTCCAAATGAGGTCAAGTCCCCATATAGCAAATGGCCATGGTGTCAACATTAGTTTTAGAGTTTTGGCTGGGGCATGAATTAGATTAGCATGTTGTTCACATTTGTCACACTCCTTTACATATGCAGTTGCATCTACATCCATTATGGGCCAATAATAACTAGTACGTATGAGATTTTTGGAGAGGACTACCCCACTAAAATGAGCTCCACATACTCCTTCATGAAATTCTCTTAACCGTAGTGTAGAATCTATCAAAGCTAAACAATAAATCAGAGTTCTATCAAAATTGTGATGGTAAAGGGTGGATCCAAGTAGAGTATAATGAGTAAAATGATGAATGAAGGCTTTGGTTTATTTTTGAGATAGGTTAGGTGGTAGAACTTGGTCATGAAGGTAGTTATAAAGGTTTGAGTACTAGATAGAATTAGGACCAACAATATCACAAATCATTGCAATGGTTAAAGGTTCATGAGTTGGTGCTAAAAAATTATTGATGAGGAATTGATACTCTCTAGCTTTATCTGTTTGTCGAATTAGAGAGCCAATAGTAGCCATGGCATCTGCAATTCTATTACTAGCCCTTGGTATGTGCTCAAACTAAATGTTAGCAATTTATTATTTAAGAGTGTCGACCATGGATTTATATGGAACCAACTTGTCATCTTTGGTTTGAAAATGATTTGTGACCTGATTAATGATTAACTGAGAATCACCATAAACTTAGATATGAGATATGTTCCAATACACTGCTTGTCGAAGTCCTATAACAGGTGCTTCATACTCGGCCATGTTGTTTGTATAAAAAAAGATGATTCTAAATGATTTAGGGATTAGATCCCCCTATGGTGTAATAAATAAGAGGCCAACCCTTGGTCCATATGTAATAAATGAACCATCAAAATACAGCGTCCAAGGCTACTTTTCAAGGGGTGTGTCAATGACGGTCATTATGTATTCATCAAAAAATTGAAACATGAGTGGCTCTATGTCTACAAGGGGTGCTTTAGTAAGTTGATCTATAATAACTTGTCCTTTGATTGCCTTCTAATTGACATACTCTATGTCAAATTCACTAAGAAGCATACTCAATTTAGCCATTCTACCTTGTAAAATTTTAGATAGTAAATACTTGAGTGGATCTACCTTTTAAATGATCTTGGTTTTATTACTCAACATGTAATGTCATGATTTTTGAGCTGTGAAGACCATGGCTAGACACATTTTTTTAATAGGTATATAGTTATGTTCATATGTGACCAAGGTATGACTTAGGTAGTATACAACATGATCTTTTCCCTTGTCATCATGCTGAGCCAAGAGTGCCCCCAACGCATTGTCAATAGCTGATAGATATAAAAAAAATGGCTTTCTCAACATAAGAGGTAATACAATAGGTGGATTAACAAGATAGTCCTTATGTTGTTGGAAAGTTATTTGGTAATGAGCATCCCAGTGAAATGTAACTCCCTCTTTATAAGATGTGTAAATGGATGACACTTGTCTGCTAATTGAGAGATAAAATGTCAGATTGATTAGATCTTACCTTGAAAACTATGAAGTTGTTTCAAATTGGTTGGTGGTGGCATCTTGATTATAGCATGGACTTTAGCTAGATCTACTTCAATGCCTCCACAAGACATGATGAAGCTAAGTAATTTTCCTAAAGTTACACCAAACATATATTTCTTTGGATTGAGTCTAACTTTGTACTCTCAAAATCTTTCAAATATCTTACGTGGCACTACTGGATTGTTGGCCCTAATTTTGGATTTACCTAATATGTCATCGACATAGTCTTCAATAATATCATGAATCATATCATGGAATATGAAAATCATGACCCTTTGATAAGTAGCTCTAATATTCTTAAGACCAAATGGCATTACTTGATAACAAAATGTTCCTCATGGAGTGGTGAACATAGTTTTTTGTTGGTCTTCTGGTGCTATTCTGATCTTGTTGTATCCTAAAAATCCATCCATCAGTGAAAGCATTTCATAACCTATCATGGAGTCAATGATCATGTCAATGTTAGGAAATGGAAAGTCATCTTTAGGATAAGCTTTGTTTATGTCTTAGAAATCAATATAGATTCTGATCCCTGCAGGCTTTTTACTAATAAGTACAACATTGGATATCCATTATGAGTATTCAATGTATCAAATATATCCTACTTCTAAGAGTTTCTCTAACTCTTTCTTTAATAATACCATAATGTGAAGATGCATCTTACTCATCTTTTGTTTTACCAATTTGGCATCATGATTGACCACAAGGTGGTGCCAAACCAAGGTAGGGTCCAAACCTAGAATGTTAGAATAGGCCCATATAAATATATCTACAAATTCCCTTAACCAAGCTGTAAAGACTTCACATTCCTCCTCATTGAGGGATGCACCTAATTTTATCCATTTTGGGTCTGATGGATTCTCGATGTTCACCTTTATTGTATTTTCAACTAGAAGGGTTGAACCATATTCTAGAATAGTAGGCAATGGCTTGAATTATTGGACTATGTTAGGGTCCTTTGCTAGGACTTACTCTTCAACTTCTCCTAGGCATGATGAATATGAGTCCACTAATGGAAGATCTAGCCATCTAACAAAAATAGTTGTAAATTCTTGAAGAATTGATCAAATACTTGTTGTTACTCAAAACTAAACATGGATCCACAGGCAAGTTCATCATTGGTGGTCTCTTGGTCTAAATTCAAAGAATGAACACCCCCATCTAATGGTATCTAAAATAGGTTTTCACCACTAGACTAACCTTTATCTTTACTTTTCCCTGGTTAGAAAGTGCCTTAAGGAGGTTTTCACTTGGTGACCTCAATGTTTTAATTATTTGTTTTTGGCTAAGGGTGTTCACCCGCTCTCCAAAATAAGCTTCAAGATCTAATGTAATTGAGAATCTTGACTTGTGATCTCCCAACAGAACATTATCTCTAAGGCCTAAGAATTCACAGAATGCCTCATCATTCTGTAACTCATCAATTAGTAAAGTGGATTCTTACTGGTCCCAATCTATCAATTGGAGATAGTGCCTTGTGATTCTTTTTCTTGATTATCATAGGCTTTGATGGTTATTATTTTTGGTTGGAGATATGCTATTATGTACCCAAGAAGATTGATGAGCTTTAGAGACACTATGTTGAGGCATGATCCATTGTCTATAAGGACACATTTCACTTTATGCCACTTTATATAAACTTCTATGTATAATGGGTTATTATGGAGTGGACCAAGGGAAGACATATCACTTTCATTGAATGTGACTTGTTGGGATGGAGCTAGGTGTCCAACCAAAGCTTGAAATTTATCAGGGGTTATGTCACTAGCAATAGTAGATTAGGTTAAAAAATCATTCAAGATGTTCTTGTGGATTAATGAAATTCACAACAAATCTAAAATAAAAATTTGTGCTAGTGTCTTCTATAATTATTCCACAATATCAAACTTGTTGTCTTGGTTAGTATTGAATGGTTTATTTTGAGGCTGAATGGTTGGTTGGATAACAGGTAAAGTGGTAGATGGTTTTGGGCCTGAAATAGTAATCTTCGACCTCTAAATTGTGATTACACAATCATGATTAGATAGTGGACCATGATTACTAACAAATGGTGTGGGACCAGATAATATAAGTCTTAGTTACCAGTGCATTTATATATGGTCACATGGCAAGGATGAGTTGTCGATATAAGGTCCAAAAGTGGAAGTCTTAATTTGTTGTTTTGTCTGTATGCTATCCCAGGACAAAGAAGGATTACCCATGTAATTTGGTGGAGTGTTGTTGTTTAACACTGGTCTAGATTGATTAGCAATTGGTATAAGATTAATGGAGATGGTATTAATGTTACCCCATGCAATATGACCTACAACCCTATTTTAGTCATGTGGAACTGCATGGTAGGTTTATTATTTGTCACCATTTTAATCTTGGTTTTGTCCATTATTTTGTCATTGTGAGTTCCACTGTTGATTTTTTTGATTCTGTTAGTTTGGCCTTTGATTTTGATATTGTTGATTTTATTGTTGCATTGGCCAATGTTGTTGCTAATTATTATGTTGGGGAAAGGGGTTTTGATAAATCCAAAGAGTTTGATTAGAAGTGGAAGCACCATTATCCAATGTTATCTCTCCATTCTCCAATATATTCTCAATAAAATGCTTGATTTTAATACATCTTCATAGACTATGCCCATTTATTTGATGGTATTCATATAATTCATTTTCATGGTACCAATCATGATACATAATGCCTTGTAGATAATGCTTTGGTATAGGCCAATAAATTAGATTAATGACACCAAGTTTTTAAAATACAGATTCAATAGGTTCTCTTAGGTCACTAAAGATATGACACATAGGCATAATTCTCTTTAGAGGAGGGGTTTGCAATGGTAAAGTCTGTTGTATTTATTGTGTAGGTATTAGTTGTTGTGCTTATGACATTGGTTAGATAGGTTGTTGAGTAGGAGTAAGCTAAAAAGGTGGTGTGGATTATGTTTACACCATTTGGGCATGATGTGATTCAGTTACTCCATTTTCCACAACATTCCTATTGTGGTTGAATTGCTTTGGTCTTTGTTAGTTATTGGCATGTGCTGATTGTGATGCTTGTGATTGAATGGGATGTTGATTTTGGCCATTTCCATAATTGGTACCTTGATTCTAACTAGTTGAATTAAGCTTGATGGCTCCTTTATTGATGAGCGCTTGCTTGATCAACAAACCTTTATCAATGATCTCCTTGAAAGTATGTGCACATTATAGTTCCAGATGATAAGCTATCTCACAATTCAAATTTTTAGTAAACACAACGAATAATTATTTATTTGGTAAAATATGGGTGAATCAGTTTACAAGGGTTTTCCATCACTATAAATAACTCATAAAAATCTCCCCATCTTTCTTCTTTGCTTGTGTTAAGTCCACTAAGGAAATCTCATGCTAAAGATTATATGAAAAATGCTATACAAATTTATCAAAAGGATCATCAAAATCTATTATTGAATTCTTGGGCAACTTTAAAAACCACTCCAAGGCTTGTCCAACCAAGCTCCTTGGAAACAACAACAAAAGGTATATATCTCTATATGCCACTAGTTGACATGTGAAAAAAAACTCATTTAAATGATTTTTAGGGTCACATTTCCCTTTATATTTGTCGAATTTTAGTGGTTCGTATCCTAGAGGAAATGATATCTACAAGTACCATGTTGAACAGATAAGAACACACGTCATCCAACTTAAAATTTTAGTCTATTTCCCAACCTAAATGGTGGCAATTTCATCCTTCATCTGTTGGAAGGAACATTGGTTTGGGGGAGAACATTGGTTTAGGTAGATGGTTGGGAGGTCACAAGTGAGACACTTTGACCAAGGATGATGGAGATATTTGTTGGGGTACATTAGTTTGGTTGGGAAATGGACTAGGAATATGCATACATAGATTAGGATGTACTTAGAATTATACATTTAGTTATGCAATATTTTGGTTTGGGTTGGTAATTAAGGTTTGAATTGGAGGATTTTATGGTTGGGATGGAGGGATATAACTATACTGTGCCTACTGTGGTTGAAAAGGGACATGTTGTCAACTAATCAAACCTTATTATTGAGTGGGAACTTGTGGACCAAGACCCTGTCTCTAAACTTGTGGAACACTTTAAACCAATGGTTGTCTAGTAGGTATTTGAGAAACATGGGAGCCTCCTTGTTACATGATTCCTTATGGGGAAGTGAAAGCAGGTTAAAGATTTAACATTTGTCACTGACTAATATTTACACATTATTGACTAGTAATCTCTTGGTTTTGGATTGGTACACTAGTTTGTGACTGAAGAGGTATGTTTTCCATTACCTATTGAGGTGGAACATTAGTTTCCCCTTATTGAGGTGGTAATATATTCGGCCTCTATTGCGTTGGTACACTATATTTTGCCTGTTGTTGTGGAACACTACTTGTCACTTGTTGAAGAGGGGTAAATTTGTTATATTTTATTACTGAGGCATGACATTGGTTTCTAGTTGACTACCTAATCCCATAGGTTGCACACTTGATGAATCACCTGGTTGAGGTTGGGATGCAAAAAATATTACTCCCTAGTATGATGGTCCACTCATGGTATTAACTATAGGCACATGTTGTTGACTAGTTTTTTGTGCATTAGTACCACTTTGATTTGGATTGGACGTTGCTTGCACATTGTCTACTATATTTTGCTCCTTATTCTACATAGAAGCAAAAGACACTTCTTTAATAACAGGCATATACAAAAAGTTATCTACCAAAGTGTTTTACATGAATGGGTCAGAACTTTGATTCTCTTGACTAGATGACTCTATCAAAACTCCTATTGAAGGAATTAAGTCAATAAAAGGTTTTCTCACCATGTTCATTTGATTAAAATTGCATGCTAGATTCATTTAGTTTGATATGCTATCTGCATTTGCTTAAAGTGGTCTTCCATGATGTTTTTGCCTATGTTAGGCATATTAGGGTTCTAATATGTTGTTTGGACTAGAGCCAAAGGATTTCTAGAAGAAGCCTGTTGATCGTAAATGATATTACAGGGCATTCTTACTAGGCTGGGTAAATTTTCATGGGGGAAGTCTACTAGAAACTTGGCCCCTACCTCTATGGATCTAACCAAAATCTCATCTTTGTTCTCTAATAAATGATGCTCAAATAAAAATGGATCATATGTGGAAGGTGCATTAGTAGAGTGTGACTGTTGAAGAACTAGTTTATCAGTTGTGGGTATTGTAGTTAGGTATTATGTAGTTTATTCTTGGTCTTGTTCTGAATAAGGTGGTGTGTTAACTAAATAATTAACCAATGGATCTTGGCTTTGTGCCCCTAATTGAGTATTATAAGAGGGATAAGAATCTATCTAATAAAGAATATTATCTACATAGGGGTCTTGCACCATTTATTCTTATGCAACCACATTACTAATCCCTAGATTGTACATAAGTCCATTACGAGTTTAGGAATACATGTTGGGATCCATAGTCAATGCTTTGTGATAAAAGGTCAAAGAGTTCTTCAAAATCTAAAAAGACAATGTCTAAAATAGATGATGTTCAAACTTGGTCTAGATTCATCAAAAGGATCAAAAAGGTTTATGCAAAGATTTGTGAGGAAATAAGCTAGCATTAATTATATAATACCTCACTATTCACACAAAGATAAGCAAGTAAATAGATCAAAAATCAAAATTCCAAAATCTAAGGTTGAAGTGTTTCAAATCAGTCTAATCTAGGAAATTTAAAAGTTGCTAGGTCTTTTGGCCAAATTTGGCATCAAAAGCTATGCTCAAACAAGGCATGTGCTAGGACTCTTGGCCAAACGATGCCAAAAGCTAAAATTTGAAATAGATTAAAGTTTTAAACTAATGGATTTGAAACACTTCTAACAAACACTAGGCATTTGATTCATGGACATGACCTTGATCAACTAGGTATAAGGTATGAAACAATAGGGACTTTAGAGATAGTTTATTTTCTCACAAATAATGGTATAAAACTCAATTCTTTTGACAAATAAGCTAGACAAAAGTGAGTGGTATAACTGTGCTAGACAAAGGATCAAAAAAGTACGCTCAGATTGGTCTAAACATGTAGGAACAAATTTAAACTCTATGCAAGAAGGTCTATGAAACAATATTTGAAATGTTTTGGATAGCGTAATGGTGCTACACTACCCAAAAGGTGTGGCTAAATATTTGTTTCAAAAATTATCTAAGGCAAAGATAGTTTCCCTTAATTTTGATATCATAACACTACTTTTTTTGACTCAAAATGTTGTGGTACATAGACTCAAATTACAAGTGTTTAACACAAAATGGCTTAAGTCTATCAAGTGGTGATAATGATCTTGAGTCTAAAATAGCCTTTAACCCAAATTGGAATTTAAACCTAAGTTCCCTCAAGTTTAGTGCAAATGGTGAATCCACTTAACACATCAACCTTATGCACTTATAAAGGTGCAATTTCTAATTTAGATCATAACTAAAGGACTTAAACAAATTTGATAAAGGTCTAGACTCAATTGGGAAACATAACTACACCAAAGTGGATGATATGACTCCCAAGTTTTGATGGACTTTGAACAAGGCAAATTTGATGATTTCACATGTGCAGCATAATGCCTCTTTGTTCAAATGAAAATGAAGACCATGTGTTTTGGTTTGAATCATTTATTTACACCAAGTTTTGACTCCAAACAAGGCTTTAATCTAGGACAAAACTCAACTGATTAATCGCTCTTAGACTCTAAACTGACAAGGTTTCTTGGTATTGTTAAAATACATTACTATATATCAGTTGAGAGGATTTTAAGTGTTTATCCAAAAGTAAATATGCATTATATAGTAGGGTTTTTACACCGCCTCTTCTCTCAAATGATAGTACGATGTCATGGACCTTGAGGTGCACCTTGCACCAATAATACTTCTATGGCAAGTGGGGATTTGTCTAAGACATATAAGGCTTTCAAATTCTCTAGGGGAATCAATTGCACAATGAATTTCACGTCAAATAATATAAAATAAAAGCATGGATTTTGGGTCTGTATCACTTGGCTTGTTGCAAAAATGTCTAGTCTTTTTTTCAACCACTACATCCCATTGTTCACTCAATGTAGTGCAATGTATAGAGTGCCACTACATCTCATGTGCAACTCCAATTAGGATCCAAATGAAGTCATTGCCAAAAGATGAAAACTCACGTCAATGCTTCCATAAAGAACTCATGAGAGGTGATGAAGTCCCCCTCATAAGCCAAGTTTGCATAAAAATAAAGCATGAAATAGAAAGACTTTAGGGTCATTTTCAAGGTCACCCAAACTTTGATGAGTTTTTGGGGAGTGATCTAGACAACTTTCTTTCTAAGCCTTGGAATAGGCTATTTATCATAGGAATGACACTTTTGATTTCAAGGGTTCCTTAAAGGGGACAAATGGAAGAGCATATACATGTCATCCCTCTTTTTTCCAAATAAAATCTAACTTAAACAACTAAATTAATACAAAAATCTTGGAAAGGTGAGTTCATTTTTAAGTTCAAATTCAAAAAATGAGGTGGTGTTCACTTGACCCCTTGGTCTTAGTTGTAACTTTAAAAACTAATGCTAAAAACACTTATTTAAGCACCAAAATAATGTTCCTAATTCATTTTTAAGCATGAAAAGGTGATCTAAACATGTTTTTATAAAATGTCAAGCTTGGTCTTGTAATAAAAATGTTAGCATGTCCTTTAGCCTTAAAGCTATTTTGGGTTTGAAACAATGAACTTCAAAGAAATAGCTCTCGGGTTTGTGTTTTAAGAAAAACATAGTGACCAATGTCAGTTATATAACTGATGATGGTTACACTTACTAACCAATGATGGTTATCTAATCGACATTGGTTATACCAATACTACTGACGACATTTATGACAACTGATGATGGTTTTATTAACCGACATCGGTTACTATGTAAACTTGTGACAAAGAAAAATGAAAAAATAAAGTTATAAAATCAAATTATAAGAGTTTTAATGATCTAAATGAATATTTTAAAGTTGTAGAATGATCTTATTCATGTGTGGGATGCATCTGGTCCCACTAGGCATGCCATTATATGAACTAGGAATTTCACTAAGAAGAGGAGATTAGTATGGAGTTAGTGAATGAAACCAAATTAAGAACACACTAAGCTAACATCTTCATGCCTAGTTACTAGGGTGAGCTTAGTAACAAAAAAAAAATGACAAACACACCTAAAAAGTAAGGAAAAACAACAAGAATTCCTTCACCTTCCTTGGATATTCCAAATGCCTTTGTAGTAGTGGCTTGCTTGGCTTTGTGCTCATGAAGTCCTTGGCAATGGAAGCTTGGATACCTCCATCTCTCCTTAGCACCTTTGGCTTGTGGCTTGGCTTGGCTTGGAATCAATTTGGAATGGTAACACTAGTTGCTTGAAGCTTTTAGAACCAATCCTACATTATAACTTTTCACAAATTAAGCTTAGAAATGATGTGGTAAGGCCTCCTATTTATAGATTTTTGAGAATGTCTATAATCAATCTGAACCATCCATCTCAAAATTGAGATGTATGGGTAAGGATTAATACAATTATGCAATTAAAATTGATAAATAGGCTCATTAATATTTGGGATAGAGGAGAAATTAAGAAGCATGGAGGGATTTGATGAGGCATGCAAGGCATGAATCCTGATATTTGTGGCATTTATGGCCTAGGGATGTCTTCCCAAGAAATGAGGTCACCTGATGATGAAGATATCTAATATTAATTTCCAAAATAAATTATTCAACAAGTTTGCATGGATTTTTTGATTAGGCTCCAATTTGGTTTAATAGCTCTTAATCATGTTTAAGCTCTTTATGCACAAATTACTCAAATTGATCAGAATGCCTTGTTATTGGTCCAAAATTTGACTAGATTAGAATGGGAATGCAATTTAAGATGTGTTGGATCTGTTATCTCATTTAGGATGTTACCAACAACAAATAACAAAGGCATGCATCTTATGCAAAAGATTTGATAGGAAAGATCAATCCAGAGCACCTAGGTACAAAATTGGCATCTTGACTCAGACTGATTTGATTAAATTTAGTTGGCCATAAATTAGATTGCCCCATGTATTGATACCCTAACCAAAATCAACATTTGACTATATCAGGTTCAAATCTTATAATGTGCTTTAGTGTTTTTAGACCAAATTATGTATTTTAAGTGAAAATTGGCCAAAAACTTGGTTGGAGGTTATTGGTGGCTAGATTTAGGTGTCTACAGAGTATCCTTTTACAAGTTCCATTTTAATTAGAAATCATTAATGTATGCTACAAGAAGAAATCAAGTAATCTACTTGCCTATCTTGGTCTTTGGTGATAAACGCTTGCATCTTACTAGTTACATGGGGCCACAATTAGGGGGTCTAATTCTCCCACATGGCAAAACATCCTTATTTCAAAATTTATCAAAATCAAAATCCATATATCTCACCTTTTATTGATCTTCAGTGTTGAGCCTTCACATCTTACTAGTTGTGTAGGATTAACATTAGGGAGAGATATCCTTATTCACCTATTTGTAGTCTTTGGTGATAAGCCCATATGTCTACCTGGTCATATGGGATTGCATATTAGGGGTCATAAAGCAAATAAAATTAGAGGATGATTAAAGAAATATTTCTTCAAATAGCTTTTATACATGTTTATGCTGAAAATGGTGAACTTTATCCCATTAGCTGATTCGATTAGGGCTAGTTCTCTTTAGACATGTCCAATAAAGCTAGTATCTTTGTGAGTTCAAAAAGATGTACACTTTCAATTTTTATCATAATATTTTAATCACCATCCTTTGCTATACATAATTTTTATTGTTTATCTTTACTATTTTATCATATAGATCCTCTCATTCTTTTTATTACAAATTAAACATATATATTATGAATACAAAACAACTGGAATTATCCCTCTCATGATAAATGTTCAATGGATTGATAAAGCCTTGTATATAATCATCATGTTACTTCATTTTACGTCAATAAGTACACCATATGTAAACCATTGTCTATAACTACCCCAATTACTTGGGGGCATCATCCTTTAGTAATCTATTGTGT
This sequence comes from Torreya grandis, assembly GCA_037957365.1. Classification (NCBI taxonomy): domain Eukaryota; kingdom Viridiplantae; phylum Streptophyta; class Pinopsida; order Cupressales; family Taxaceae; genus Torreya; species Torreya grandis. The sequence continues at coordinate 1,389,724 of JARHVA010000784.1, read as the reverse complement.
ATTTCCCAGTGTGTCATTTTCTCAATTGTTAATCATTTATCCTATAACATGCTAAAGTTTGAGGTTGATATTTATTTTATGTAAACCTACACTATTTATCATGATTTTAGAAAATTTCTTACACCTTATTTCATAGACTACCTAAAAATTAAAGGAAAAAACCAAAAACCAAAAAAAAAAACTCATAAAATTTCTCAAAAATACCCAAAAAAATCATAAAACAACATAAAAACATAAAAATCCAAGCATTCTAAAAACACACATATATCTTCCACTTCGTTTGCTTGTTCTTGGGTGGGTCACTCATGCATTCTTTTCATCAAAACACTTAACATGCTTCATCAATCATGCAATTTCTCATCACTTCTCACATTGGGAGAACTACATCTAGCCTAATAGCTCCATATAGACTTTGTCTAAAGGTGGATTATGTAGGCAATACTTAGAGACATGGGGTCTCTAGGGTTAGCTCGCCCACTGCCTTCCCCATCATCCATTCCCTTAACATTGAATTAGCTTATCCTTCAGATTGTCCCTTACTTGTTTGGTTCTTAGCATTGCTCTTGGATATAATAATTTACTTTTTATTTAGTCTTGTCCTTGTTTACAACTTTTTTAAAAAAAAGTCATTTTTATATTTATTTTTGTTATTGTTATCTTGTTTGTTTTCTATCCCTAGCTATTCAATTAGTTGTTTTTATCTTTATCTTTATCCTTAGCCATTAAGTTGGTTCTTTTCATTTCATTTTTATCTCTAGCCATTCCAATGGTTATTCTTTTGTCTTTTATCAAGTGTGTTCAAAATTTTGGGTTTCTCTTTGTTTAGTTATGTATATCATTCTTATTTCCAATTCTTGTAAATACAACATTATCATTTTGTTTCAATCATTTAGAATACATTTTTTTGAATTAACATTTTGTGTATGTTTCAATCACTTAGTTTTAATCTTTTGTTTTGACATCTTCTTTTTACTTATTATTTTTTGTGTGTTTATAAAGATTATTTTTTTAAATGCATATATAGTATGGTTATGACTATATCATGACGTATTTTGATTAAACACAATTTATTATTTTCTGTTGTTCAAATGCTTAAAAAATCAAAACTAATCATGATTATTCAATATTATTAGTGGTAATAGGTTTTATGTTATATTAAAAATCTGGTTGCTCAAAACACTCTAATTTATTTTGGAAATCCAATGCAAAGAACATAAATAAAATCTATGTAATAATGTCATATTATACATCCATGCACATTATCCAATCATATTTTAGTCATGCATCCATAATAATTATGTTTAAAGAACTCATACATGCTAACCATAAATCAAAATGCAGTAAATATAACTAGTGATATCATCTATCCATACATACATCCATCAAATCCATGTAAACCAATAAGTACTCCATCAATGTCCATAGTCTATAGTACAAATCATCATATATATATATATGTATATATATCAATTGTGTCTATACAAAAGGTACATCTCAATGCATGTATACATCAATGAAATCCATCTATCATGATATCCCCTATATCTATGTATTTTCTTATCCCTCAGATATAGTATCTAGCCTTAGGAATAGATCTCTGCATTGTGGTGTAACCCATAGAGGACCCATCACACTGGCACCTATCCTATTAACCTCTCTAACTCCATTGGCTGAATAGATCTTCCACACACCGATCACCTCATAGAATAATATTTGAATGATACTACCATTTAGTCCCATGGTACATCCCCCTCATATAAAATCTTATAATATGTAGCCTACTCCATAACTCACATCACTCTATCTAAAGTGGCTAGTTGTCTCTCTCTGGCTAACTACACTCTAGCATTTGCAAGCTCAGTCTGAGTTATGTCCCTCTCCTATTTATAGCACTATATGTAGTCTAGAATCTGTGTCTTCATATCATGGGTAACAAAGCCTATATCATTGCATCCCCATCCATCCCATTAACCTGTAATGTTTAAATATCTATAATTTTATCTCCTCTACCATCAATTATACCCTATAATTTAGGTACCTCCTGGTGTAATCCATTTATCTCTCTGTCCTGAGCCCTAATCTCCTCTTAGAGTGTGTGATGAGCCAGTAACATCCCCTCTTTATTCCTATGTAACTTGTGTTACTTTCATATTAATAACCTATTCTGTGTCTTCCTCCTCGCTCTCTACCTCTATCAATGGAGTGTCTCCTCCAATCCTATACTCTATATCAACATCCATCTCAACCCCTACTTCTCACAAAATCTCAATATCTTCCATATCCATGATTTGCACATAATGAATATGACTAGCATTCCTAGCATGTCCTCTAACTCATACCCATGGTCATGATCATCCTTTATCTCCTATAACAACCCTCCTTATTTAGGATCCTAAACCTGTGCCTCATGGCTACCTATTCAATCTAGCCACTAACCTCTACCTCCATGTCCATGGTGGTACATATGACATCATCAATCTCAATGGTCTTTATTGAGCCCACCAATATGTGTATCCATCAACCACTCATATATCAATAACATCTCTCTTATCCCTCCATATCATAGTCTATAGCTACATCCAACTATGATCAACATAGATGGATCAATCATCATACCCCAATATGGTCTCTCCCTCATAGAATGAGCAAACACATGTGGACTGACTAGTATATGCTATATCACACCAAACTATCTCATCACCCTATTTGGGTGATATCTCTCTATAATGTACATGTGTACCCTAATGATTTAACAAGGGGTCATCATGTAATCCATATGTAACTCCTCATGAGGCCACTACTACACAATCTCTTTATATAATCTCCAAGTGATCTAGTCATCACCTAGCTCATCAATCACTCTCCTGTAAAAGTATAGATCACCTAAATGTGATCTGTGTATCCTAATTATCGCATGACATACATATGTCAATGGCTCATACTCCTCTCATGTGCTCAAATTCCCAACCAACCTCTTAATTATAATGTGCTTCCAGAACCAAACCTGTAGTAATGTAGAAAGCCCTTTATCTACCCAACTTGAATAAATAAAATGATGTAAATCATGGTATATATGTGATAACATGCATGGACCCCATGCGAACCTCTCTCCCATCTCCATCATATTCAAATCACATTTAATAATCCAATAGGACATAGTTGACCACTCTTGTCAGGAAGCAAAATGCCATTTACAATAGCCATGAGAATAATAGTCAGAGAATTCATATTTAAATATCTACAATAGTCTACATCGATCCCACTTATAAAAACTAGGATCAATCCATCACCAAATATCTAGTATAAAGTAACATCTTGAGGACCCTATTGCTAGTAAACAAGTTTACCCCATATGAGTATACCCAAAATCTGATACACATCCTCAAGTGTAATCATCATCTCTCCGATCGACAAGTCAAATGTGCTCATCTCACTATGCCACCTCTCTATTACTACTATCAATAGATCTCTATCAACTCAAACCTCTAAAATCTATGTGATGTAGGATAAACCACTCACCTTAAGAATGCCAAACTAATACTCAGTGAAGCTAGCCATGCACATTATAAATGTAGATCTTCGCTCCCACATCACCATCATTGGCAATACCTCTTGCCAATCAATAATGTTAGTATTTTGTTAGTTTTTCATCAAAATTATGTTCTTAATTTTCCTTTCCATCTAATAACTTAACCATAAAAACACACCAAAATCAACTAAAAAAATCTTCATTCATTACAAAATCACTCTTGGCTTTCTCAAAATCCCTCCTGGTTTTTTCGAATTCACTGCTAACATTCTCTTCACAAAATCATTGTTAAACTTAGCAAAATCACTTCACACAACAATGATTTTTCTTCCCTATTTATAAATTTTGACGCAACTCAAAATAGAGAAATTTAAAAATCTCTCCTAATCAAAGTCGTTGCCTTGTTTGACAATTTTGCCTCAAGGTTTAGCAAAATCACTATTTACCCAAGCAAAATTGCTAAAATTGATGCCAAAATACCATTTTATAAATAATGATTTTGTTTTATTCAATTTTAAGTCCTAATAAATGCTAATAAATGACAAAAATTTAAAAAAACCAAATGACTTACTAGAGCCCTGCTCCTCTCAGGGCTCTAAAAACATCTCACTCTCTCTGCTTAGTGCTCATGGTGTGGAACATGGTCCATCTTCCTCATAAGGCTCATAAAAAATATATCAAAAAATAATTCTTATCTACTAACATTGAAGATTAATTTGCACAAATGATTTTATATACACCATTTATTCTACTTATATTTTTCTCTCTTACCAACTATTATCCCCCCCCATCTAACTCATTATTTTTTTCATCTAGATCATTCAAGCAACATTATAATTATTTTATTCTCAAATTGTATTTAAAATATTAAAATAATCTCTCTGCATAAAATCACCAAAAACATTTGCAAACTCAATACCTTTTTTCTATTTATAGATCCACAATTTATTATTGTTGGGATATATCATTTTCACACTTGCTTAATTGACCCTTGCATCATTAACTACAACAATAGTCATGTAATCTCTGAATGGTTAAAATATTATTTTTCAAATCCATATTATTGTTTTCATTAACTAGGGGAAACCTTTTTATGCAATCAACATCTTGCAAATTTGACATCAATCTAGACACAAATTGATTTATTGTTCATCCACATCATTTTAACCATTTTTTCTTTTCATCAATTTTGAGTGTTTTTTTGTCTTCTCGCACAAACCTTTAAGGGGGAATAATCACACTCATTTTCATTCATTTGGGGTAAATTTTCTTATTTTTAATCATCAATACTTCTATTCTTTGAAACAGTATTACTTCACAACACTATTTCAAACAACGACAAATGTAGACACCTAAATTTCATTTAGTGTCAAAATGCACCTATATCTATTTATTAATTCTTCTTAAATTAATGAATCACATTTCCTCACAAATTCAAATAATTGAATAATTCAAAATATTAAATAATTCAATTATACACCCTTAATCCTTATTTTAAATAATAAAATCCAGATTTTCCACCTCATCAAAACATCTCCCATCTTTTTCTGCCTCATCTTAGCCGAATCCATAAAATTATCCACCTCTTATGACTCATTCTCTGAGTTGTTAAGAAAATTGACTAAGTCTTACTAAGTTAGATAACCAACCCCATACTTTTCTAAACCATTTTAAAAGGTCTTCATCTTCATGGGTTAGGACTCATTAGCCATCATTGATCATTTGGATCATTGAAAAAGTCCAAATGATCCTCCACTGTTGGATCCTTCTCCAAGCATCTATAAATACAATTGAAAATCTCCATTTTCAATCACATCACAAAATCTAGAGATCACGTCAAAGGATTGTAATCACAATCAAGAAATCAGAGCTCTAGACACAATCAAATCAAAGTAAATAAAAGTGAATCAAAGACTTCTTTTTTCACCAAAACACTGCCCATTATCTCTTTGCATTGGAGGAGTGAACACCACATATTTAAAAGAGAAAATCAAATATATATTGCAATGGATAAATCTTGTGCATTCAAAGCGTAAAGTTTTTGATTGTTGTTTTCTTTGTTTATTGCTCTAACATAGTTAAAATTTTAGCTTAGATTAGGATTAGTTTATTTTATTTGCACATCTAAATTTGATTAATACAAGGGAAAATCGAGGAAGTGGAAGGGGTGAATGAGGAAAGTAATGGAGGAGGATGGGGCATGGGAATGAAAGGAGGGACGATAAAAGGGGAGGCGAATGGGAACATCTATGCCTGCCACTATTCTTGTGTCATGTCCACTTGAGGGTCAATGACTTGTGGGAGAGGGCAATTCAACAGAATGAAAGAGATTGGTTGGTTGAACCTAATACTAGAGCACCTAGGGTAATGAAAATAAGGGGCTGGGGAATAATACACTGAGGTGATATGGCTAGGGATAAAGGAATCATTGAGGCCAATGGAAGAGGTTGGATTGGAATGGAAGGCCTCTAAACTAAATTTAGAGTGTGAGCATCCTTCTATTTTTTCTTGGGCCTTTTACTCGGGTCATCTCTAGATGTTATGGTAGAAGGACTAACTGGAACAATAAGAACTATGAGGGCTGATGATGGAGGAATTGAAACTATCGAGGGAGGTGTCAGGATGACTGAAGGGGGACTGAGATAGTTCATTCCACTGGAGACACACTCCCAATTGTTGTAGCTATGATTTTTGATGAAGATGCACCTGATAGTACCTAAACTGAAATAAAGCCTAAAGAAGGCATTGGGAAGGTTTCTAGTTATGGAATGTATGGGGTAGAGGGGAACAAAGAGATAAGGATGATCAAGAGGACCAAGGCCAAAGGTGCCTAGGTAAATGATGGATAGTCTACAATGGGGAAAAGAGGAGGCACTACTTGGGGAGCTTGTGGGAGGGGAACAAAACTCATGGGTACTGGGATTAGCAATTGGAAAGCAGTGGAAGTGAGAGGTGGAAGGGAGATGGAATAAGTGGAAGGTATAATGGGTAGAGCCTGTACCGATGCCTACTAGGAGCTATATTCTAGGCTTGAATCTAGATTCATGGTCACATCAAATGTCAAGTCTATGCCACCTGGGGTCAAGGTGTTATTTATGCTTGGACCACTTACCACTAAGTAATATAGGTTTATCTTGGTTACAATAGGACTATTAGAGCTATTGGAGGAGGAAAAGGTGGAGTTGGTATGCGAGGAGAAACTAGATGAGGTAGAGATGGGGCATGAGGAGTAGGAGCTACTTGAGGAGGTAAATTTGGGGCTAGATCATGAGGAGGAGAAGATGGAAGAATGCCCTATAAATTCCTACTAGAGATATCGGGGAGAGTCAAAGTTGGATCCTCTGTAGAGTGAATGGGAGTTGGAGGGGGAGTAGATGGGCCTACCTAGACCTTTCCTTTTTTCTTCTTTTTAGCTATGATCTGAGATAACACCTCTTGGTCATATGAAGTATCCAAATATAGCTCATCATCATCCTCTATTTTATGGCCATAGTTTGTATTTAGGTAGGTTCTATACCTCTTCAAGTTAGCTCTAATCATCCCCTTAGGATCCTAATAATAGAGCTTGATTCTCCCTAGGGTGAATGTTAAGTTGTGGAGCTAAAAGCTTCACTGATGCAGACATGGAGGAGGATTATTCAGTGTTATAGCAATCGACGTCGACAGGTGCAACCGATGTCGATCATATCCAGTGTATAGAGCAACTGGCATCGGTCAGAGATCGACTGATGTCGGTCATCTCCAGACAGACAGGGACTGATGTCGGTCACCTATGCAGTTCCATAACTGCTTGTTGACAAACAATCAATTAATGAACCAGTTGTTTGCATGTAAAAAGGCTAATTTTAGTCTTGAGCTGTGGATCTAATTATTTTAATTGGATGTATAATTATTGTTTGCATGAGATCTATATAATAGACTCATGGGCTGTATTGTAAAGTGTGCTAGTTGAGTTGAGCAAGGTTAGCTCCTTTAGAGGGAAGAGAGCAAGGTGTGTTCCTCTTAGTTCCACAGGGGTGCCGAGTGTGTATGATCAGGTAGAGCTACAGGTTGTGCAAGTTTTGGTAGAGATCCACAGGGGTGCTAGTTTGGAGAATCAGAAGGGTTCTTCATGTGTGTAGGATCTTGGTCGGCAGGGGTGCAAGGCCATGTTTGGAGATCTACATGTGGTAAGTAAGATCATTGATTTGCAGGTGTGTGTGTGTGCGAGGTCAAAGGAGATCTGTGGGGTAGAAAGATCAAAGGTGACAATAACACAATAAGTAGCAAGATCAGGTGAGATCTACTTGGAGTACATTGTGTACTTGGAGTACGGTGTGTACTCAGATTTGGAGTGTGTGGAGCACTTATGTATTGGCAGTAGTGCTACTGACTGGTGGTACTAGCAGTAGTGATACTGATTGGTTGGAGGTGAACAACTCTGTGTGTGAGTTTTTTGTTGGGACCATAAGAGAGAGAGCGAGCTCTTGAAGAGATTTACTGTTTATGCCCTAGAGGTGTGGGAGCCCTAGAGGTGTGTAAGGAAGAAGACTGTGGCATCTTCTTTGTTGTATTTCCTTCTAGAAGAGTATTAATACAATTGGGTATTGTCTCTCATATTCTGTGTTATTTTTGAATTCTAGTTACTTGTTACTTTTGGTTAATTCTACATTTAGTTGCTTGTACATGGTAATCAATGGTGCTTCCTAGATCCTAACAGTGGAATCAGGGCATGTTTGTTGTTCTAGATTCTTGACAAGTGGTATCAGAGTTAAGGTTGCAGGGAGCAGGTTTGTGTTTGATTACATGTCACTCTCAGGGGTTTCTGATTGAGTGGGAGTATAGCAATGGCAGAAGAAAGTACACTAAGAATGGAGGAATTGAAAAGCACGAATGGTCAATTATGGTGTTATGGAAAGAAAGAGCAGGTAAAGAAAAATTGCTGGTTGGTAGAAGATCAGCATGAAGGAACTGAAGAAGCAAATGTTGCAGGTGTTGTTGCACAGGATTCTCGGGGATGTTCCTTGGATAAAGTAGAATCTTGTTTTATATATTTTGTTGCCTCTTTCCATGCAGCCTGAAATAGAGTATTTTTCCATGTTAAGGTCTTTGGAGACTTTGGAAAGATTTATTTAGGGGCTGGTGTGCCTTGTCAAAGTTTTGGCAAAGGGGAAGTGTTGCTGAAATTACAGGCAGCCAACACATGGGTGTTGAAGGATGTCATGCAGGTCCCAGTTCTGAAGATGCGGCTAATTGCTTCAAGAAAGTTGGGTGATGAGAGATGCACAGGAACTCTCATAGCGGATGCACTTGAATTAGCATGTGGTAAGAAAGCAGGTACTCTTTATCTACTTGCTTGTATTACTGATTCTTCTTTTGTTGTGAGGATGTGGCTTTGTAGGCTTGGTCACAAGAGTAAGAAGGAGATGCATGTTCTTAAGCAGAAGTCAGATGTCTTTGAAAGACTTAAGAACTAGAAAGCCTTGGTGTTTATGGAGGAGATGATGGACATAGATCAGTGGATGGGATTGAGTAACTCTGAGCAGAGCAGTTTGGACAGGGTTTTGATCCAAAGAGAGCTCACAGGTAAAAAGTCATCACTCACAGGCAAACACAGGTACCGACATTGATCAGGGAAAATTGGCATCGAACAGACAGGCACCGACATCGGTCATGTGGAGATAGGCAAAGTCGGTGGTGTCAGGCAGGTGGAGACCGACGTCAATAGGATAACCAGTGTCGGTGACCTAGATAGTCACATGGAACCGATGTCAATCGGATGTAGACTGTGTGGTGACTGAGGTCGGTCACTGGAACAGATTTTGGGTGGACAACAAGCTGTCAAGGAGTCTCAAATGCCCATATGGAGGACTGAAAGGGTAAGTAAGCCTCAAATTCGTTGTTCCTCTTCTTTATACTCATTGCCCACTGCAGAGCAGGAAGGATCCAAGAAATAGTGGGAGCATGGCATGAATGAGGAATTTGATTCCTAGGATGCAGAACCAAATGGGAGATTTGGTAGGGTTGCCAGCCGGTATGAAAGCACTAAAATACGAATGGATTCCTTGGTTAAAGAATAGAGAGAATGGATACGTGAGATGGAAGGCCAAGTCATATGGTCTTGAGGAAGCTCCAAGATAGTGGTACAGGTTTGACAGGTGGATGACAAAGCATGGCTTTAGTTAATGTCATTGTAACTACTGTGGTTTCTTTACCAGGTGGGTGATGATTGCAACATCATCCTGTTACTGTATGTTGTGTGTTTGCTTGATGCAGGGTTACACATACAGGGTTTTTTAAAGCTAAGGGTAAAGTTAGTTTAGAGGTGTGTCATGAAGAATTTGGAGGAGCAAAATTATTTGGCATGAGTAATCCTAGAGACAGGGAAGATCACAAGTTGATGTTGTCACAGGATGATTGTGTGAAGGTAGTGCAGGATGCAAAACAACAAGCACACATATGGATGGAAAGTTCACAGAACAGGGTCCCCAATCACATGATGAGGTTGAGTACATGTGTACTCCCTGAGTTTGCCCAGTAGTGGGAGTTGTCAGCAGGTTTGTAGTCAATCCAAGAAGGAAGCACTGAAAAGCGGTTCAATGGGTTCTCAGGTATCTAAGAGGGACCACTAGCAAGGATTCATGCTATGCAGGGTCAAGTAATTTAGATTTGACAGGTTACTTGGATGACAGGTGGTGCACCATAGGTTGTGTGGTGGTTGGTCTTCAAGATTGAGCTTGAAGAGGGATACAAGCCAAGAAACAAATTAGATGGTGTACAAGTAATGTACAATGCAGCTATTTATCTCCAAGTGGGAGATTGTTAGGTTGTGGAGCTAGAAGCTTCACTGATGTAGACATGGAGGAGGATTGCTCAGTGTTATAGCAACCGATGTTAGTAGGCACAATCGACGTTGATCATATCCAGTGTATAGAGCAACCGGCATCTGTCAGAGATCGGCTGACGTCGGTCATCTCTAGACAAATAGGGACCGACGTCAGTCACTTGTGCGGTTCCAGAACTACTTGTTGACAAACAGTCAGTTAATGAACCAGTTGTTTGCATGTAAAAAGGCTAATTTTAGTCTTGATCTATGGATCTACTTATTTTAATTGGATGTCTAATTATTGTTTGCATGAGATCTATATAATAGACTCATGGGCTGTATTGTAAAGTGTGCTAGTTGAGTTGAGCAAGGTTATCTCCTTCAGAGGGAAGAGAGCAAGGTGCATTCCTCCTAGTTCCACAGGGGTGCCAAGTGTGTATGATCAGGTAGAGCTGTAGGTTGTGTAAGTTCTGGTAGAGATCCATAGGGGTGCTAGTTTGGAGAATTAGAAGGGTTCTTCATGTGTGTAGGATCTTGGTCGGCAGGTGTGCAAGGCCACGTTTAGAGATCTACATGTGGTAAGTAAGATCATTAATTTTTAGGTGTGTCTGTGTGTGTGCGAGGTCAAAGGAGATCTGTGGGGTAGCAAGATCAAAGGTGATAACAACACAACAGGTAGCAAGATCAGGTGAGATCTACTTGGAGTACATTGTGTACTTGGAGTATGGTGTGTACTCAGATTTGGAGTGCGTGGAGCACTTGTGTATTGGCAGTAGTGATACTGACTGGTGGTACTGGCAGTAGTGATACTGACTGGTTGGAGGTGAACAACAACTCCGTGTGTGATTTGCTTGTTGGGACCGTAAGAGAGAGAGTGAGCTCTTGAAGAGATTTACTATTTATGCCCTAGAGGTGTGGGAGACCTAGAGGTGTGTAAGGAAGAAGACTGTGGCATCTTCTTTGTTGTATTTCCTTCTGGAAGAGTATTAATACAATTGGGTATTGTCTCTCATATTCTGTGTTATTTTTGAATTCTAGTTACTTGTTACTTCTGGTTAATTTTGCATTTAGTTGCTTGTACATGGTAATCAATGGTGCGTCCTATATCCTAACAGTGGAATCAGGGCATGTTTGTTGTTCTAGATTCCTGACAGTGAAGGAGTCTTACTCAATTTCTATTTTTTAAAGGGGAGGCAAGGCCTTGTACACATATTTCCTGATGGTGATCGAGAGTAGTGGGCATGCCTTCCACTGACAACCTATACAAAATCCAAAGATACCTTTCACCAGTTCGTAGGCAATCTACTAATTTACCAAATGATCTGAGATGAGACATGACAAGTAGAGGGGCTACTGAGGACACCCATAATTTAGATTATGGCATCTTCTCTATAGTATAAGTAGTCCCTAATAGTGGTGATTGAGTCCTAGATTTTTTGTGATAGATGGGACATTGGGGCCTCATTGATCACATTTTAGACTATTGATTAGAAGTTCTTGCAGATGTCCCTAATGTGGTTCTGGTTCTAGTGACCATATAGTTTGTAGAATACCACATGGACTATCGAGCCCCAAGGAACCCACATAGGAAAAGGTGAAGGTTTGAAGTAGAACATCCTATAGACTATGTCCAAAAGGTAGCACATCATATAGAAATTACCTACAACTTGAGCATCCATGATGGCATTGACTAATTTGAAGTTGATCAGTCTTCCCATGTCTAAAACTTTGTAGCATGTGATGATCATATAGAAGAGAGGCATCCATAATTTGTTAATGTGTAAGTAGTCCTATGCCCCAAATAATCAATTCAGTAGAATCATGCCTACCAAGACTTGCTCCCAAAAGGTGCAGACTGTGTATGCATTTATATCCCCCTTGTCAACCCATTTAGCATTCAGGTTCTTAGCCTAGTCTTATAGGATGTTGTATATCTAGAAGGTCTATATCTAGGGCTTCACCACTAAAACATCATAAGTGAAGGTAAAATATGGGAGGATTAATATGAATTATAGGTGTTCCCATAGATATTGGTAATCTAGTGCTGAGATTTGGGTGAATAAACCCAATTATGGACCCCATCCTACACTTAGATGGTATTGATAAGGATGTTACCAAACAAGTTAGTGAAAGGAAACACCTCTAGCTTGGTTGTAACCTTGTGACATCTGTATTTCTTATAGGCTTCAAGGGCATCTTCAAATTTTGATCATTCATCATTGTCAGAGCCTGAGTCTCTAAGCACTTATTTGACTGCTTTGAACATGTCATTATAGTGTTTGAGCTTGGTCAAGCCATCTGGGAATAGGATATCTCGATACTCCAAATTAGCCTTTGGGTTTGAAGAGGATACAACCATTGTAGTCAGATGGAGGAGAAATGGGAAGGCTTTGAACATGAGAGGTAAGAAATAAAGGGGTACTCTATGAGAATTCAAAATCTAAGAGTCAGAGTGATCTCAAAGGTATGAAGTGGTAACCATTAATGGGATTTCCATAGGACTTTATTAACACATGCACTAAACAACCTATATTAATGGCATTTGGTGGCTCACTGGCTATGAATTTAAATTTGAGTTGGTGGCTAGATCTCCTTTCTTTATTTATAAATATGGAGTTAAATTTGGAGCCCATGATCCTTTGTCACCAATCAAGTTTATAAATGGCGATGGGATATTTTAAAATTATCCAATCAGGGCCAAATTTTTATTTTGTTAATACCCAATGCATGGCAGGCACACAATCATGTCCCTTCTAGGCTTCCTGGTTAACTCTCACTTTATGACATGTGTCATTTGCTTATTGACCTTCTTGCTAATAGTCAGAACCAAGGCATGGCTTTGTATTTTGAGTTATACCCTTAAGAAGGGTTAGGCATGGCTTAAGGACATGTGGTACTATTTGATTAGTTTATAGGCTCAATTCATACTCCATTCTAAACATTTTGGGGCTTTAGGTGGCTGCCTATTCATCTACCTTGCTATGCTATGTGGTACCTTCTGAGTGGGTTGGGTCTTCCAGGCTCTAGCATCTCTTACAGGTCTGGTGACTGCCTACTTTGACAACTTGGTGACATGGCACATTCTGAGTAGGTTGGGCTCTCCTAGGCTCTAGCTTATCTAATATGTCCTAATATTAGCCGCTCTAACAACTTGGTGATGTGGCACCTTTTGAGAGGGTTGATCTCTCCTAGGATTTGACATATTTGATAGGTCTAGGGACTAGCCACTTTGGAAACTTGGCGATGTGGTACCTTTTGATTAAGCCAATTTTCTCCTATAAAACCCCCAAAAAGACTTAGTAATTAATGAAAATACATGCCATACATTTAATAATTACTCGTCTTTCATTAATATTTTGATTCATCATGAAGGGTGCTGGGTCCCTTGATCTAGGAAAGGAACAAGACTCTAGGGACTTCCTTTAAAAATGGACCTACATTGTTAGCACCCTAAATCCATAAAAGATCAAGTCTACCTTAGTCATAAAAATAAATAAGGCTTACTATTGCTTGGGGAAATCAAGGTGACACAATATTCTAAAGATTTAGTTCAGGTGAAGCTGATGAGAATAAAAGAAAGGACCTGAGAGCTCTAGTTAACATTTTTTTTTAGAGGGGTCTCCTATTTTAAAGAAAAGGGGATGTGTTGGCTACAAGAATCTCAAAGTTAGAGCTAGATAGGAATAGCCTAAGTCTTGATGTGTTTATACAAAAAACTTTGAGTAATTTCCTTCCATAAGTGACATGTAAAATGTGTAGGCTGACCCAAGGAAAGCTTTTGAATTTGAAAAAGCATTGTTTGGATAACCTAGAGCATTATTGATGAATATGGACAGTTACAAGTAATTGGTATCATCTGAGTGTTTCTAACATCATCCATGATGGAGGAGTTAGTGGTATGGAGAATGATGACAGTCTGTTTAGGGTAATAGAATAGTTAAACACAGACTAGGGAGATCCTTTACATGAATGATAACAAATTGGAAAGGTAAAGCTCATAAATAGATAAAATGGTTAGGAGAGAATGTGAGCAAGAGTCAAATGTGTACACATAAGTCATAGATGTCAAGGATATGTCAAACTTGATATTATCAACTATCTAATAACAAATTTGTGTGTTTACAAAATTCATGTTAAAGTGGCTTTGAACATGGTCAATGCTTGGTACACAATTCTAAATCATGATTTAGAATTGTTGCATAAATTCAAGCTTATAAGGTGTCTAATGTAATCCAAATAAATTTCACTCAACTATTCTAGGTGTATTTTAAAATTTATGAACACCTAATACAAGGTAGAGGTATAAAAGGTATGTTATAGACTTGAAAAGAAGTATTAATCTCAACAAAATACATCATTTGATATAGAAACATTGATGGTTATCGAAAAATCCCATATATAAACCTAGAACAATCTCTTAATAAGTAGACCCAACAAAGTCACATTATCTCACAACCATGAGATAATGACACAAAGTTCAAATCTTCTTCAAACAAAAGGACATAAATTTAAACATGCCCTTAAGGTGATATTCTGGGTACTCCTTAAATGTCTTGGAATGTATATAAACACTATGAATTTATACAACAATATGAACAATTAATTTAATCTTCCTCATCCAAACAACCTTACCCAAGATGGGGTATTACAATGATAAGGAGATGAGGTTTATTACACACTTTTGAATCCATATATATATATATATATCAACAATATGAAGAATTAATTTAATCTTCCTCATCCAAACAACCTTACCCAAGATAAGGTATTACAATGATGAGGATGTGAGGTTTATTGCACACTTTTGAATCCATATATATATATATATATATTTCTTCATATTGTTGATATATATATTAATTAGTGCATATATATATATATATATATGAAGAATTAATTTAATCTTCCTCATCCAAACAACCTTTACCCAAGATAAGGTAATTTTAATACCTTATCTTGGGTAAAGGTTGTTTGGCTGAGGAAGATTAAATTAATTCTTCATATTGTTGATATATATATATATATATATATATGCGCTAAGTAAAATTCTTGAGGCTTTACTATATAATATCATAAATGGAGTTGGTTAGCTTTCCTTATAGTAAGAAAAAACACTATAATATCAGTTGTCAAACCCTCAAAAAGATAGGATATAATTTATTATTTGCATAAGGGAAGGCATTATCCTAACAAGGCTTATCAATATTTCTAAACTCTTGGCCTATACATAGGGTTTTTGTAAGAAACCATCAATCACGACCACTTACAAATTTACTAAAACTTTTACAAAATCTATGGACTGTCACAAAAAAAGTAACATCATTCCTCATAAACCTAAATTGAGGCTTATTTTCACACATAAGTTTTAATCCTACAACCAAGTAAATACTCCTCATATTACATCATTTTCAAACAAGCAATGCCCAAAAGGATTATAGAACCCTGAGATATAGTTGAGACAAAAATTGGGGAAACCAAAATGAAATACTTCCTTGGGAGATGTAATCCAAGGAAAAATAAGATACATGCAGGTTGTGTCTAGGATCATGACAAATGCTCACTTGTCTGCTCCTTCATGATCCTTCTTGTTTCACTATCCTACACTTTTATCTTTAATTCTCAACCACCCAAAATGCTCAAATAAAAACCGTGCTTTAGATTCTTCAATTGTCCACACTATATAACTGATTTTTGAGAAAGACAAGTGTTGTTCATGTCGATCGTTATAAGTTTGAATACATGTAAAATCGAAGACCAAAATTTACTAGCCCTAGAAAAGGGTTTAAATAATTTATTATCTGTTTTATTTGTCCACTGCAATGCGACAGATTAGAGGAGTCCAAAAAGAAAACCCTAACACTCAAGCTTTGAGAGCTATCGAAATTGAATGGAAAACCCACAAGTTTAACAACCTTATTTCTTTCCAAAATCCATGCCAAGTCAAACCCAAAACGTCTAATGGACATGTTCAAAACAATAAAAAAACTTCAAATTATGATGAAAATGAACTTTTTTCTTCCAAATCAACCTTTACAGTTAAGAGTCCAAGCCAATAGTTGTTTTTTTCCATTAAATTGGTATACAAAATTATTTTCCTTTTGAAAGGTTAGTTCGACAAGTGTACAATGTCAATGTCCAAGGTCATAAACTAATAGCAAAAAGTACTAACAATGATGCTAAAAAGTTTCTATTTTCCAATATATCATCCCCTAAGAGTCTAGATACAGGTTAGTTTTTTTTCTTTTTTTTCTTCAAATTAGCAATTATAGATCTAAAGTCAAATAATGATGCCACAATAATACAAAAGTAAGTCTCCCAAAATGTATCCACTATTCAAGATATCAAAAGTGATTATCATCACTTAGGGTATGTTAAACAATGGTTATAATTTCCAATGTCTTGAAACAGAAGGACTCAACTCACTATTAGAAGACATAAAATAAAGCCAAAAATAAAACCTAAAATAATAAAATACAATATAAAAGCAAACAACAACTGAATATAATGAGTATGACAAGCACCCATAAAACACAATTAGTACCAATACACATGACAACACAATAGGTGGATTGGTTAGGAGGGTCTATTTGCTGTGTGTGTGTGTGTCATTCTTAATAGTTATGTTTCCAAACTATTTGCCCTTGATTTTCCTTCCTCTCCCTTATGATTCTCTATTTTGGGTAGTGGGGAAGCCATTTCCTACATCCATATCTAGGCAACAAGCAGTAGTTAGTCCAAGTCAATTATATACATAGTCAAAGCAACTAATATTAACATTACATGTGTATAAATAGAAATAATGATACTATATTTATCCAACTAATGTTAATTGAAAGATCAAAATGCTAGTACAAGATTGTTTGTATGTCATCATATATCAAAATGAAATCATAAATTTTCATCTTACGACATTTACTTAATTGAATAAAATCTACATAAATTAAATAAAAAATATTAAGCCTTCCTATTTAAATACTAATATTTTTCCAAGATATGCTGGGTATGACATCCTTTTCCACTAGAAAGAGTCATCATATTGATGGCTTAAAATAACAACATTATAGGAAAAACATCAACAATCAAAACAACTACGTAAATAGACGTGGAAAAAATCTATGTCTTACAACCATCCCAGTTGTACTTAGAATAAAATGCAATAATTTTTTTTTTGAAAAATTACTTGAAAAACATTCATTTAAAATCATAGAAACTTAAATCAAAATATAGTATCACAACGGATAACATTAAAATTTCAACTTTAATTATGAATGCAACATAAAGTATTACAACTTCATAAGAAAGTAAATACACTATGACACACGTGTTGGGAGAGAAACCAGAAGCACACAATTTGATTACCAAACCAAGCAACTTAATATGCAGAAATTAACCAGATTCACCAAGTAACTAGAATTCAGAATAACACATGATATGAGAGACAATACACAACTTGTATTAACACTTTATACAGAAAAGAATACAATAAAGAAGATGCCACTTCTTCTCCACCACCTCTTCAGAGGTTTCCCACACCTCAAGTGAACAGTAATTCTTCTCCCCAAAGCTCTCCCTCTCACAGGTCCCAACACCCAACTCAAATACAGAGTTGGTGTTCACCTCCCGTGCTCCACGCACAACACAAGTGCTCCACGCACTCCACAAGCACTCCACATGCTCCACAAGTACTCAAGGTACTTCAAGTAGATCTCCCATGAATCTGCAACAACCTGCAATCCAACAGACCATACTTATGGAAGGAACTCCCTTGCCTTCCTCTTGCTCTATCCGAGTACACACCTGTACTCCAAGTAGATCCTGCCTGATACTGCTCCCTGTTGTGTTGCTGTCTATATGACCTTGCACACCTGCAAATCAAACAACGGTTCTGCTCACCTGTGAACCTCGACCTTGCACACACATACACCTGCAGATCAACGATCTTACTTACCATGTAGATCTCCTATATAGGCCATACAACTGTGACCAAGATCCTACACTCTTAAAGAACCCAGCTGGCTCTCCAATCCAGCACCAACACACCTGGTACTGAGGCACTAGGAGGAACGCACCATTGCTCTACCTCACACACAGAAGGAGCTTATAATTATGCTCTCTTACTCCCCAGCACACTATTCCAATACAACCATGAGTCTATTATATAGATCTCAACCAAACAATAATTAGACATCTAATTACAATAATTAGATCCGCAGCTATGAGTCTAAAATTAGCACTCATCATGCAAACACTTGGTTCGTTAGCTAACTGCCCGTAATTAGCTCACAGTCGAACCACACAGGTGACCGACGTCGGTCCCTGTCTGCCTGGAGGTGACCGATGTCGGCCGATATATGACTGACGTCGGTTGCTTCTCTATGCTCTCCCGCCAACGTCGGCTGATCAGACCGACCCCAACTTCTCTGCAACTCAGCAACCTTCAGCAACCTCCTCTCCTGTTTGCATCAGTGAAGCTTTTAGCTCCACAATCCTAACAATCTCCCACTTGGAGATAAATAGCTGCATTGTACCTGTACCTATACTCCATCTAATCTGTTTCCTGGTTTGTATCCCTCTTCAAGCTCAACCCTGAAGACAACCCACCACACAACCTGTGATGTACCTCCTGTCATCTGAGTACCCTGCCACATTCGAACCTATAAACACATGTAGTGAAGTCCTGACCCTGCATAGCATGAATCTCTGCTGCCGGTCCCTCTCAAGTACCTGAGAACCCACTTCCCCGAATTGGCTCCTAACTCTCTGACAGCTCCCACTGTATGGGAATACTCAGGTCTATACCAGACCTCATGTGATTTCAGACACTGTACCTGTCCAGCCCTTAGTGTGCTCTGGCTCTGCATCCTGAACCTCGCCAACACCTGATTCACATCAGCTCCCACTCGAGACAAAATCAACCAGTGATCTCCATGTCTCCCATGTCAAAGAATTCCGCTGCTCCAAACTCCTCATGACATGCCACTGAACTAATCTTACCCTTAGCTCAGCAAAACCCTGTATGTACTAACCCTGCTAGCTAGCAAATATACCATCCACATACAGCAACAGAATGATGTTGCAATCACCATTCCCCTTGTAAGTCAAATCACAGTAGTTACCCTGACATTGACTGAAGCCATGCTCTGTCCTCCACCTGTCAAAACTTGTACCACTGTCCTGCAGCTCCACAAGACCATATAACCTGGTCTTCTGTCTCACGTATCCGTTCTCTCTATTATTCTACTAAGGTATCCATTTGTCTCTGTGCTTTCATACCTGCTGGCAACCCTACCAAAACACACCTGTTTGGTTCTCCTCCAAGGAATCACATCCTCATCCATGCCAAGCTCACACCTGTTTCCTGGATCCTTCCTGCTATAAAATCAGCAACAAGTATGAAGAAGAGGAACACAAATTTGAGGGCCTACTTACGCCTTCAGTCCTCCGTATGGGTGTTTGAGACTCCTTGACAACATGCTGTCCACCCAAAATTCGTTACAGTGACCGACCTCGGTCACTCCACAGTCTGCATCCGACCGACGTCGATTCCATGCGTCTGTACCTGACTACCAACCTACCAGCGCTGGTGTCCCTACTGCCGACGTCGATCCTCTGACCGACATCGGTCTTACATACTGCCGACGTCGGTCCCCTGACCGACGTCGGTCTTACCCTGCCCGACATCGCCGGCTTCAGTCTGCACATGACTGACATCGGCACCTGTCTGTTTGATGCCGGTTCCTCCTGATCGACATCGGTACCTATGTTTGCCTGTGAGTGATGACTTTTTACCCGCGAGATTCTTTGAATCAAAACCCATGTCCAAACTGCCCTGCTCAGAAGTATCCAGCCACATCCACTGGGTTCTGTCTGCCATCTCCTCCATAAACAGCAAGGCTTTCCAGTTCTTAAGCCTGTCAAATATATCTGTCTTCCGCTTAAGAACATGCATCTCCTTCCTGCTCATGTGACCAAGCCTATGAATCCACGTCTCTGCAACAAAAGAAGAATCAGTAATATAAACAAGTAGATAAAGGATACCTATTTTCTTACCACCAGCTAATTCAAGTGCATCCGCTGTGAGAGTTCTTGTGCATCTCTCATCACCCAATCTTTCTGAGGAAATTAGCCATATCTCCAAACCTGGGACCTGCATGACCTTCATCAACACCTGTGTGTTGGCCACCTGCAATTTTAGCTTCACTTCCCCTTTGCCAATTCTTTGGCAAGGCTTACCAGCTCCTCTACCTAGGGCTGCATGGAAAGAGGCAACCGAATCTTTTATCCAAGATTCAACTTTATCCAAGAAACCTCCAAGAACATCCTGTGCAATAACACCTGCAACATCTGCTTCTTCAGTTTCTTCATGCTGATCTGCTACCAACCAACAATAATCTTTTACCTGCTCTTTCTTTCCATAGGACCATGAGTGACCATCTGTGCTTTTCAACTCCTCCATTCTTAGCTTACTTTGATCTGCTGTTGCTCTACTCCCACTCGATCAGAAACCCCTGAGAGTGCCCTGTAACCAAACACAAAACTTGCTTCCTCCAACCTTAGCTCTGATACCACTTGTTGGGAGAGAAACCAGAAGCACACAATTTGATTACCAAACCAAGCAACTTAATATGCATAAATTAACCAGATTCACCAAGTAACTAGAATTCAGAATAACACATGATATGAGAGACAATACACAACTTGTATTAACACTTTATACAGAAAAGAATACAATAAAGAAGATGCCACTTCTTCTCCACCACCTCTTTAGAGGTTTCCCACACCTCAAGTGAACAGTAATTCTTCTCCCCAAAGCTCTCCCTCTCACAGGTCCCAACACCCAACTCAAATACAGAGTTGGTGTTCACCTCCCGTGCTCCATGCACAACACAAGTGCTCCACGCACTCCACAAGCACTCCACGTGCTCCACAAGTACTCAAGGTACTTCAAGTAGATCTCCCATGAATCTGCAACAACCTGCAATCCAACAGACCATACTTATGGAAGGAACTCCCTTGCCTTCCTCTTGCTCTATCCGAGTACACACCTGTACTCCAAGTAGATCCTGCCTGATACTGCTCCCTGTTGTGTTACTGTCTATATGACCTTGCACACCTGTAAATCAAACAATGGTTCTGCTCACCTGTGAACCTCGACCTTGCACACACATACACCTGCAGATCAACGATCTTACTTACCATGTAGATCTCCTATATAGGCCATACAACTGTGACCAAGATCCTACACTCTTGAAGAACCCAGCTGGCTCTCCAATCCAACACCAACACACCTAGTACTGAAGCACTAGGAGGAACGCACCATTGCTCTACCTCACACACAGAAGGAGCTTATAATTATGCTCTCTTACTCCCTAGCACACTATTCCAATACAACCATGAGTCTATTATATAGATCTCAACCAAACAATAATTAGACATCTAATTACAATAATTAGATCCGCAGCTATGAGTCTAAAATTAGCACTCATCATGCAAACACTTGGTTCGTTAGCTAACTGCCCGTAATTAGCTCGCAGTCGAACCACATAGGCGACCGACGTCGGTCCCTGTCTGCCTGGAGGTGACCGACGTTGGCCGATATATGACCGACGTCAGTTGCTTCTCTATGCTCTCCCGCCAACATCGGCTGATCAGACCGACCCCAACTTCTCTGCAACTCAGCAACCTTCAGCAACCTCCTCTCCTGTTTGCATCAGTGAAGCTTTTAGCTCCACAATCCTAACAACACGCAGACTGGTCTCACAATACAACAACTATTGTTCTTTTACAATAATATTACATTTACATTCCTTATAGGCATTTAGCCTTATATACAATATAAATATAACTATTTATCTGGAGCTCAAGTTGTACCAACTTGCATATCCCTGAT